>CM072220.1:2087718-2130164 GCA_036851935.1 Coregonus suidteri
GTTAACCTTCCGATCGGAATCGTGAGAAATGATCCCATTGCCAGGTTTTACCTTTTGCAGCCAGGTCAATTTTTTACCTAAAAATCATATAAAATACACCATTAACCAAATTTTTTTATTAAAATAAAATGCTGTAATTTCATATAAATTGTTGACCATTCAAACGACATGTGTTTTGCCTAATTAAAAGTCATATTTTTTAGATATAATAAATAGCACCCAGGCTTACTTAGGTTGTTTGTTCGATCTCAGCCTACCACTTTTGTCAATATTATTTCATCATCATCATCATCATCATCAATCACTTTCATCATAAATACATAGGTACCTTATACGTAAAAACAAGTCTTCCATAGTCTATGTCCCTCAGTAACAAAGTTCCAAAAAAGAAATGAGGGTTCAAGAAAAAAATCTTCTTCAATGGCCTCAGCTATTAGCCATATATCAAAAAGGTCAAATCAAGCACAAAAATCAAGAAGCAGCTCATCCACAGTTTACTTGGTCAAGTTACCTGAGACCATTAGATCGAATTAAAATCAACAGCAGAGCTGTTGCAGTCGAGTGATCCATTACGGTATCTTATAACGGTACGCCTAAAAAAAAAAAAAAGTATAAAAAAAATAAAAAGTGTACATTCTAAAAAAGAAAAAACAAAAAATTTAATTGCAAGATTAAAAATCAATGAAAAAAAAAAAAAAAAATAAAAAAAAAAAATACATAAAAAATAATGTGATCATAAAAAATAAAAAAAAAAAAGAAAGACCTTACAATAGCGCAAAAAAAATTAAAATAAAATGAATGAACATTTTTCTAAATCACACAATCGTTCTTTCCCCAGTTGATATAGAACAAAAACAGACAACCTTTGTTTTTTAAGAATCTTTTGTTCATTTTTTTTTTTGTTCTTTTTAAGTTGTACACTACACATTATTCCTCTTTTATGTGGCCTATAACTGGGGGCTGGGAAACCGAGTGTCTTTTTAAAAAATACAATTCTGCCCCAGTGTCTTTTCATCTTTGAACCATCCAAAACAGCTTAAAATAGGTCGAAAATTTACATTGGGAGCAGAACAAATATATAGAGCAAATTATTAATTGTCTTGCGCTTTTTTTTTTACACCCGTCAGGTCTTTGATATGTACTCTTCTGCAGCTGACACCCCATTTATCACTGTGTCACATAGGTAGCTTTAGAGACATGAATCTACGCAAGACATGGGACAATACTGTTATGCTTTGTCGATGGCGTCCTCTTCTCGCAGTCAGCTATTACCGTTAGCATTTCATGCTAGGTATTGTTTACACTTATGTGTGTTACCCCCAGATTACTCTGTCTTTTTTTTGTAATGAATCTAGTCCTTCCTTTTTGCACATATAATCAAGCGTTACTTTACTGTTTTGCCAAACATTTTTTTACAGTTCATTTTTATTGTCTTTTTTTTTTTTTTTCTTTTTTAGAAAATAGTCTAAATTAACATTTTGAGCATTTTTGCAAATGAGTTACCAAGTGCTAAAATAAAGGTCTCGATTTTTTGTCATTTACTGAACAAATGATTTGAGCTTCGCCTTTGATTTTGGGTTGTGTTTTAGTTTTGTTTGAGGCTATTTGGTAGTTCAAATTTCATTATTTGTGGTCCTATGACATGTCCCTGTCTTCATGCAATCTATTCCTTGCTTCAAAAATTTTCAGAATGATTGCTTTGCCTGGCCCAAATCGTGAAGCACTCATTTTGGCAGAAAACAAACAAAACAAAAGAACGCCCCTTTGACCTGATCATTAGAGTTTAAATGTTGTATAGAAATGGATGCTAATGATAGCCAAGGCGTTTAGAACAGGGATGCAAACACAAAGATGATTCGATAGTGGAAAGGACGGTATACCGTGGGTTCCTAGGAAAAACTTCCGATGGCGTTGAGCGTCTGAAATGTAAACACAGGTTTGACATCATACAAACTAAAGTCATGTTGCCTTGTAGATATTTTTGTGTGGGATGTTTTGCGTAGGGCGCTCGGGGAATGTCAGCCTGAAGAGGTTCTACGATGGTGTAGTGGGTTTGATTGTTTACCCAAATCCTCATCAGGTACCAGAGGAAGTCAAATACATGTGTGGATCAATCGTTCCCCATCCTGGTCTCAGTCCACGAAAAAAAATGATCCTCTGGGTCATTTTCCTCTCCGGCTTACATCCTCCTCCTGTGTGGTGTGTGGTCAAGGTCAGTGGAAGACCCCCTCTACAAAAGACTATAGCAGGGGTCTGTGGTGTTGTGGGGAATTGTCAAAAATAGAAGTGTAGAAAACTATATAATAAGGCAATCGCATTATCGATTAGTTGTCCTCTAGTAATGTGCAAGTAAAAAAAAGGAGTCCCAAGGAGAAAAAAAGGATATCTGGAATAAGAAGATTAAGGGAACGTCTCTTTTGCTTGAAACAAAAAAAAAAGCTGCTTCATCTCTATGAGGAAAGAGAAAAGAAAGAATAAGATCCCTTACTTGAAGAAGTCAAAGAAATGGGGAGACCTCTTTATTTTTTCAGAGGGGGGAAGTGCTAGAGAAGCAGAAAAAAAAAACGAAAGGAAGAAGAAAGAAAAAAAAATCCTCTGAGAGAGGAACACAGTACGGTTGAGCTATCCTTGGGGGGGTCTACACAAAAAAGCTATCACAAGGTAAGCCTCTCCATCATTCACTACAAGACAATGGGGGGGGGATACTGTTACACTCTCTCAATTCTCGAGAGGAAGAAAGAGAATATGTCGGGGGAAAATAATAGAGGAGGGTCGAGGAAGAGACGAGAGACAGGAGGGAGCATTCTGTTGAGGAGAGAGGAACTGTCTCAAAATAATCAGAGGACACTGCGGACTTGACCAGAGTTTGTGTCGGACCATTCAGGCTTTCTATGGAATCACTCTTGGATGATAGTTTTAATAAATAAACAAGAAAAAGAAAAAAAAATAAAAAAATTAGAAAATAACATGTGAGCAGATGGAACAGCCAGAAGATAAAAAAATGTCAAAAGATCTATCTAGAAAAAAACCGTATATGTTTTTAATAGCCAAAAAATGTAAAATTAAAAACAAAAAATCATTCATCATAGGTGTTGTTTGCATTTGGGTTTTGAAACTTTCATACAAAAAATAAGAAAGAGTACTTCACTGTGTGGGTTTTTCATGTTATTTTGAATAATTTTATTTAAAATTAACAAATAAATTTCAACATTTTTGATCGTATCTATTTCACTCTGAAATGTCGTTTTATGGGGATTTTTCCGTGCAGCGAGTTTTTGCGTTCTCATTAGTTTAGTTATTAAGTCTTATCGATGTTTGTTTTTATATTTTGTTCCGATTTGCACGTCTACCTATATAATTTATGCTGTCTTAGTTGTTGAGAAGTGCCTTAATTTTCTAGGAGAATTTCGTGTGTTTTCATTCAATTCCCCTGAAGACTTGCAGTTAGAGTGGTCTTTTGCAATGTTCATTTTGCAAGGTGGTTTTGAGGAACACAGTAGGTTGTGTTTGTGTTTTTTTTGTACTAGGTCCATTCTGGAGGTTCCAAATGGGCCGTTCTATGATTTTTACGCTATTTGAATGGATTTTTTGTTGTTTCAGATTTCTTTGTGGTCTGTATGTGGAAAAAACATTTATGTTCCACTAATAATCATCATCATTATGTCAAATTTTTTTTTGTGTTTTAAATCTCACAAAATCCTACGTCCCGACTCATAACTGACAGATAATTTTTAATAACATAGAGGAATACATAATAACTATGTTTGCATTTTGGGTTATGATTTTTGCTGTACACTTTTACTAACAATAACAATGCATTTGAAGATAAGTAAAAAAAAAAAAAAAAAATTTAAAAAAAAAAATCAATAAAAAAACAAAAAAATAATAATATATAAAAACACAAAAAAACAATTAAAAAAAAAAAGATAAATAAAAATATAAAAAGAAAATAAAATAAAAAATAAGAAATATACACTAATAACAAAAAAAATAAAATACAAAATAAATAAAGAATAATAATAAAAAATTTACAAAAAAAAAAAAATAAAACGACATAATCAATAAAAAAAATAACGAAAAAAAAATAAAAAACAAATAAATTCAAACACAAGATGAAATAGTTTAAAACACAAAATAAAATAATATTAAAAAACAAAATAACATATTTTGAAAAAAAGATAAATTATGAATAGATAAAACAATCAAATAGGTTAACCAGCCAAAGTATACTCAAAATAAAAAAACATGTACTATTAAATACAAATAACACTAAGCCTCAATAAAATAACTATTAAAGATAAATTATTAAATTTCCAGCTTAAAGAAGGAAATTTAATAAAATATCATAATCTAGAATTCAATATTTCTAAAAAATTAAAAAATTAAAATAAAAAATAAATATAAATAGTTATAAGTGAAAAAAAAAAAAATTAAATAATAAATTTAAAAAATTCAAAAACAAACAAATCTAAAAAGAAGTTATAATTATCAATATTATAAATAAAAAACCTTTTAAATGAACTTTATAAAAAAATAATAATTATTAATTTGTATAAATACAATAAAAAAAAAAAAAAAAAAAAAAAAAAAAAAAAGAAAAAGAAAAATAAAAAATTAAATAACTAAAAAAAAAAAATTTAAAAAAAAAAGAAAAACTCAAAAAATAATTTAGACAAAAAAAAAAAAATAAAAAAAAAAAAATAATGGAAAAAAAAAAAAAATTTTTAAAAAAATTAATTCAAAATAAAAAAAATAAAATAAAAAAAAAAAACTATAAAAAAAATGAATATCTGGTTCTGTAATTTTAATCGAAAAAAAAAAAGAAAAAAAAAAATAAAAAAAAAATTAAATAATATGTGAATAATAAAAAATGATATCTATATATAATATAATATAAAGATTAATAAAAAATATACTTACATTTAAATATAAAAAAAAATTAATTTAATTTATCAAACCTACTTCCCTTTTTTGGTTCAAAATTAAAAACACAAATAAAAACCAAAACATAAAGATAACAATATAAATTTTAATATAAAAAAAAAAATTATAATGATTAACAAAAAAAAAAAGATAATTATAATTTTATTTAAATCTTGTAATAAATATATAAATAGATAAAAAATTAAAAAATTTAAATAAAATATAATTTATCCCAAAATTAAATAATAAATAAATATAAATAAATAAAATATTTGATTATTATTTTTTTTCTACATAATAAATTACAAAAATAAAAAATAAATAGTATTTTTTTAATAAAATAAAAAAAATTTATTATTTAAATTATAAAATAAAATAAATTAAATTTTTATAACTCTTTATATTTTTTAAAATGATTATTTAATTTATAATAAAGAAAAGATATAGAATTTTAATTAATTAAAATAATATAGAAATAAAAAATTAATATATTAAAAATACAATAAAATAATATAAAATAAATAACTTAAAAAAAATAAATAAAAAAAAAAATTAAATTAAAGATTTAAAATATCAACACAAATAAAATAAATATAAATTACCTTAATAATACTAAATTCAATAAAAAAGAAATTAAAAATTAAGTTACTATAATAAATTATAAAAATAAAAATAATGAAAAAAAAATAAATATAAAATAAAAAAAATAAAAGCAAAATAACAAATCAGATATTAAATAAAAATAATAAAAAAAATAAATTTAAAAAACATTAATTAATAAAATAAAAAATAAATAATAAATATAATAAAATAAATAAAAAAATAAAAACAAATAAAAATTAAATTAATATAAAAAATAATTTAAACACTTAATAATATAAAAGTTAAATAATTAAAAAAATACATAATTACAAAAAAAAAAAAATAAAAATTAAAAAAAAATAAATAAACACTATATAAAAAAAAAAAAATTAAAATAAAAAATATTTATAAAAAAATAAATTTATAAAAACTTATTTAAAAAAATAAAAAAGAAAAACATAGTAACAACAAAAAATTTTTAAAAAATAAAAAAAAAAAAAAAAAATTTAAAAAATAAATAAAATCAATAAAATAATAAAAAAAAATAATAAAAAAATAAAATAAAATAAAAAATTAATAGAAAAAAAAAATTAAATTAAAAAAACAAAAAAACAATAAAAATGAAAATAAAAAAAAAAAATAAGTTAATAAAAAAACCACAAAAAAAAAAAAAAAAAAATAAATAAAATAAAAAAAAAAATACAAAATGAAAAAAAATAAAATAAAAAAAAAATAAAAATAAAAATAATATAAAAAAATAAAAAAAAAAAAAAAACTATAATTAAAAATTTATAAATTTATATAATATAATAAAAAAAAAATACCAAAAAAACATAGAAAATTCAAAATCTACTAAGAACTAAAAAAAAACTAATAATGTAAAAGGTGTATTAAAATAAAAAAATCAATAATAATATATAAAATATGATAAAAATTACAACCACGGTTTACAATAAAATTAGTTTTAAAAAAAAAAATACAAAATACAATATAAATAAATGAAATTTATTTATCACTAAAAATAAAAAAACTAAAAAATATAAAATAAAAAGATAGAATAAATGAAAATAAAATATAAAAAAAAAAGAAAAATTAAATAAAATTAGATCAAAATACAATAAAAAAAAAAAAAAAAATAATAAAAAATATATTAAAAAATATAATAAAAAAATTAAAGAAATTTAAATAAAATAATAAAATAAAATTAAAAATAAAAAAAAAATAAAAAAAATTAATAAACAAAATAATTAAATATTAATTAGATTTAACAAATAAATAAATATAATAATAATTTTAATTAACAAAATAAAAAAATAAGAAAACAATTAATTTAACAAATAAATCAATTATATAAATAAATATAAAATATAAAAAATTATAATAAAATTGAAATAAAAACAAACAATAAACAAATAATAAAATATAAATACACAAAATTAATTAAATAATAATAATAATCAATAATTAAACCTACTTAATTAAAAATTAAAAAAAAGCACTGGCATTATAAATAAACAAGTAAAAAAAAAATAAAACTTAATAATAGTAAAAAAATTATAAAAATGGGGGAAATAAAATAAAATCATAGTATAATCAATTTAAATAAAAATAAAAAAAAAATAAAAAAGGATAAAAAATTAAACAATAAAAAAAAAATTAAAACAAAATAAAATAGGTACAATGAAAAATATAAGATTAGAAAATAAAAAATGAAAAATTAAATTTAAACCAAAATTAAATAAAAAACGAATTAAGTAAAAAAAAAAAAGTACTATAAAAATAAAATAATATTTATCAATATATTTGAAAATATTAAAATAAAAATTATTAAAAAATATTAAATAACAAAGTTAGTTTTGAGTATTGAAATAATGACTATGATACCATGAAATCACAAATATAGTTGATATATATATATATAGCAATTATCCAGTGTTTTACCCAAGTTTTGATGAATTAAAATTATAACATTCATTTAACTATTTATTTCCAACTGATCTTCCAAAACACTAGTAACACCAAACATGCAATGCTCTTCAAGCCGAAACGCTAGCTTGCACCCTCCCACACCGACTAAGAATCACTACTCTCATAGACGGTCTAGACTAGAGTACGTGGAACCAACTAACAAACATTCTAGGTGTCTGGTTAGCTAGTTAAAAACTCTCACTCAAGACTTCACATTAAGAAATCTCCAATCCAAAGTTAAATCTAGAAATCGGTTTCCTTTTCGCAACCAAAGCCTCCTTCACTCATGCTGCACACAAACATGCCCTTGTCAAACCTGACTATCCTACCTAACCTCCTATGGACTTAATCGGCCGATGTCATTTACAAAATGCCTCCAACACTCTAACTCAGCAAATTGAGATGTTGTCTATCACAGTGCAATCCTTTTGTCCCTCCAAAGCCCAACTATATATACCTCATCAACTGCTGTGACCGTAACCTCGTGTATGGTCTGAGTCCTCCACTACATATATCGTCGCCAAAAACCCACTGGACTCCAGGCATCTAATCAATCAACTGCTGCAATCCCCGCCTTATCTTAGCATACACTGTCACCATAGCAGCAACACGAACCCACACCGAATAGATCTGCTCTACCAGCGGGTATATCTCAAACTAGGTACTAACCCCAAAGCCAAACACCTCCTTTGAGTGCCAAGCAATTTCCTTCCATTCTCTGCTGCCGAATAGACTGGAAACAATTGCAAAACAAATCTCTGAAGCGTGTGACTCTTATCTCCCTCACTAACTTATAAAGCATCAGTTGTCAGAGCACGTCTAACGATCCCTAGCACCTGTACACATAGCCCATCTGAATTAAGCACCGCCCAACTACCCTCCTCACCTATATATGTTATTTATTTTATGACCTCATCTGATACGCCCATATGTATCTCTATTGCAACCATCATACCTCTTAGCACATCAATTCCAGTGTTAATCGCTAAATTGATAAATATATTTTGCACTCAATGCCTATATTTGAACTTGCCTTACCATCCATAACTTGCTAAAATTTGCAACCCTGTATAGTATTAGTATTTCTGTTGTATTTTTTTTTGATTTTATGTTTTCTTTACCCCAATATGTAACTCTGTGTTGTTGTTATTTATCGCAATCTATCTATGCTATTAAATCTTGGCCAGAGAATCGCAGTTGTAAATGAGACATAACAATATAGGGATAGTTATTGAGGCGGGCTAAACATGTTTGATGGAGCAGCAGTCGGGAGAAGGACCTTGTTTTCTCTAGCTCTCTAATCTCTTCTAGCTGTGAGTAAGCAACTTCTCAATTTGGTGTATGAGATAACATAAGCTTAACCATGTATTAGATCGTAAGTTGGTAGTTCGTTTGTAGTATAGTTCGGTATTGTATTATAATTATAGGTTAGTACATATGGTTGTTATTGGTGAGGTATTCCGTAGAGTTATGTAGCATACGTATTTGAAGCTCGAGGCTATGCTACTAGCGGGTGCTACTGGCACCAGATTAGCTGTTTCCCACTATTAAATGTGACTTCTAGCCAAACGTTTTACTTTTGGCTGCGTTCTGCGCTTCTGTAAGTGAACTAACACAGACATTGACCTTATCTGTATTTAGTGGTGGCTAACACAACTCTTTAGGCAGTTTGTTTGTAACCCCAGTATTGGTGCTAAATTTAGTGTGTTAAGGATGCATAGCTTGCTACTTGTAGCTACGCGTCTAGCTAAATGGTATCAGTGGGGAGCACTGTGAGCTTGAACGTTCTTCCACGTCCGTGCGCTGTAAGCAGCGAAGTCGAGCTAATTAGCCGTTTTTTTACGAACAGAGTCAGAGTCAACACAGTAAGCCCATTGTGTGCACGGGTGTAGCGAAACGAAGCTAATGCATAGTAGCCGTAATGTCCTTCAACAAAGCCAACACAGTGGCCATTGCTAAGCTACCCAGCACGACCAAGCGAACGTAACGGTCGTAGCTAATTACAATAATACTTGTCCTAGCATAGCAATGGTTGCAAATCATTGCTGCGTCATGAAAGGAACCGTGACGACAGACACGAAGATGCCATGTTTAGTGTGATTATCACACTATTGGTGGTTTTGGCTGTGACGCTTAAAGTGTATTGTGCTATGGGTCTGTGTGTTCACTAGGATGCGTGGACATAGCTGTATTTAGCTATTAAACACAACTATTAGTGGATGGAGTTTGTTGTGACGTATTGGTGCTTAACTGTGTGTAACACTGGTGGGTTATTGGATCATAAGCATGCTAGTCAGCTATGGTTGTACCATGCATTGGACTACTGAAGAAGTTGGGTTATGAGATTTAATATCCTTTAAACATATGAACAACTGTGGGTATTCACAACATTCTGATTTTCTAAAGGTGGAAGTTGGGAGATTTTTGTGTTCGGAAAAGTGGGTTCAGTGAACACAATTTTAGTTTTCTGAGTAAGAAAGTTTTTGTCGGTGAGGGCGGCCCCCCTCTCTACCTCTCCCATATCTTAGCTCATTTCATATCCGATCTCCTCTGCATTTTTGGTGTACAGGACCATCATTGCTACAAACAGCTAGTCAACTATGCCTCTAGCCATATACCCTGTTCTCTCACTCTCTGCAACAGGCTAAGCCCAACAACAACACCGCACACCACCGCGCGGCTGCCTAGCCATCTCCAAACCTGGTGTGGTATCGCAGCTCGCACCCCCTACACCGTGAGGTTCCAGGTCGCAGGCAGCCTCGGGAACTGCCGTTTGCATGCTGCCAACAAAAGCTGACTTCATCCCAAGACCTAATGCCAACCATCCAGCCCATCGACTTCCTGGCGCTGACGGAAACATAGAATGGATCCACACTGAAAACAACGGCTACTCCTACTGCTCTCAAATCCAAATCGTCGACCATGTGTTCTCAGCAATAAACCCGAGAGCATCTAGGTCAGAGGGTGTAGTGGTACAGGATCACTCATCTCTAACTCCCAAGTGGACTTCTCAAATTTTGTCCCCCTGAAACCCATCTGTCTATCTCCATCATTTTGAATTCCATGCATGTCAAACAGTCACTAGCCCCTTTAAGCTTAATCTCCTTGTCTCATCGCCCTCCAGGTTCCCTTGAGGTTTCATCAACGAGCTTGAACGGCAGTTGATAAGTTCCTTCCTGTATAATTTCTGCTCACCCCTAACAAGATTTTGTGGGGGATTTACAACCTCCCTACATGTCCACGTTTGACTCATTTCTCTCTGCTCCTTCTTTCCACTCCTCTCCTCGTTTTTGACCTCACCACTCGTCACCGGTTCCCCACCTACTCACAAGGCCTGCAATACGCTTTAACCTCAGCTTCACTAGCTGCTATCTCCTCTACTAAATCTCACTTGGGGGGGGGGGGGGGGGGGGACAACTCACACCTCCAAGTCTCACGACCACTTTTTACGTTGTGTTTCCTTTATATACTCTCAAATCGCTCTCCATCCCACACTACTCCAATCTGGCCCCCTACACAAGATGGTACTGCGCCGCCGCAACCTTCGCTCCTCGCTCGCCCACTACTCTCTCCTTCACAACCATTATCCTATTATCATTTCTCTTCCCTACGCGCAATCCTTCCCCTCCATCTCTGTTCTGCCTCCACCGTCCTCTCCCCCTCCCCCTCCTCAAACCCTCTCCTTTCTTTCTCATCCCTTTGACTCTCTGTGTCCCTAATCATACCGGGCCGGCTCGGGGTCTCCCCCTCAGCATCCGTGGCTTCTTTTGCAGAAGCTCACCTAGCGAGCTCACAGAAACAGAAGCCTCCAGGGCGGCAGCGGAAGCGGAAATGGAAGAAAAGGAAAACTAAACTCCATGCCGACCTTAGCAATCTTTTCACTCCCGCCTCTCCTAAATTTTTCCTTATCTGTTCTTACTGCTCGCTCAATCAAGGCCAACTGTCCTACCACTGCATAAAATTCCAAGAATACTGCCTCGAACCTCTGTAGGGAAAGCTCCTTTGGCCACATTTTCCTCCTCCTGAATAGAAGCCCCACGCCCCCTCCATCCTCTCTCTCTGTGGATGACCTCGGTCAAACCAATTTGAAAAAACGAAGGTATGAACGACATCCGAAAAAATCACTCTGTATTGTTGTAAGTTAATGACACTGCATGGTCTCGCTCAACACCGCCCTAACTCACCAGCTATGCTCTTGACTCCATTCTTTTTCTCCCATCCCTCTACCAGTAATAAAATCCATGGCGACTTGTGACATGCGGGCCCCGCCCAACAACCTGCCCGCATTGGTGCCCATCATCCCCTCCATCCCTTCTCCACAGACCAGTCTACGTGTGACACCTTCTTCCCCTACCTCACCATCGCTGATCAACCTCATTCCTTGACCGCCTGGCCATGTGCCCTTCCGTTTCTTTCAAGAGAGTTCAGAAGAGTTGAGAGTTGCCCTCCCCTTCTAAAAAAACCATACACTCGGACCCCAAACTGATGATTTCAACATATAAAGGACCAAGTATCCTCTTTGCTCTTCTTTTCGTTCCAAAACTATTAGAGCGTGCCGTTTTAGCCAACCTCTACTTGCTATTATCTGTCAGCTAGAAGCCTCTTATGAATCCAAACCACAATATCAGAGTTCATCTAGGATTCTGGTTAATTCCAACGGCTGAAGATGCCTATCACATCCTTTCTGTGTCACGGAAGGGACTCTCCGCCACTGCATAAAGCTAAACTGCTATCTCCACTGCTATTGATACTTCAGAGACCTGTCTATGACTGCCTTTAGGAAGGGTGACCCATCAGATCTCCTTCCCACCCTCTAGCTCCTGAGCTGGGAATCTATAAAAAAAAAAAAACTCCGCGCGGTCAACTCACTGGATTTGACGTCCCTACCTTACCTGAATCCCGGTCCTCGCTCTCCTACCAAAGTTGGTCGTGAGCGAGAAAGAGGAGGAAGGCTGTCTACGCACCACGTGTGCTCAACTCAACCACCTGGCTGTCCACCCCAACAAGGTCTCAGTTCTAGGCCCTTTCTCTATTTCGCCAGATACACCCAAGTAGCTGGCTCTGTACTCTAGTCCCTTAACTCATCTGGTACTCTCCGATCATTGCTACGATGAACGATACACAACTAACATCTTCTCCTTCCCCTCTTTCTGATACCAGGTGGCGAATCGAATCTCGCATGTCTGTGCAGGACATATACAGATGATAACGGATCACCACCTCAAGCTGAACCCATGCAAGACCGGAGCTGCTCTTAATTCCTACCCGGGGAAGGACTGACCCTTCCATAGATCTCAGCCATCAAACGGTTTGACACTCCAGCTGTTCCATCCCAAAAAGAAAAAAAAAAAGAAAAAAACAGTGCGTAAGATCCTAGAGCGTGACACCTGGACAAAAAACACCCTTGATCGTTCTCCGTCCAACATCAGGCGGTGACCCCTCCTGCATTCAATGCTCTACTACAACATCGGCAGAGTCGAACCCCTCCCTATACACAGGAAAGCGCGTGCAGGGTCCCAGTAGGTACCGAGCACTTTGTCAGTCTCACCGTTCTGGACTAACTGTCAACTACTCAAAGTTTTAGGCTAGGCTCCCCATGCCTGTGCCATTAACACCTTACAACTCATCACAGAATTTCCGCACGAGAGACCCGTCTGGTGTTCAACATTCAAGTTCATCTCACGTCACCAAACCCCTCCTCAACGCACAACTCCACGGGCTTCCAGTATGAATCTCGCATCCGCTACAAGCCCATGGTTCTTACTGCCATTGCAGCGTGGGGAACGGCAACCTCTGTACGCTTCAGCTCTGATCAGTCCCTACAACCCAAACTAGGACATTGCGTTCAATAAACCACCTCTGGCCTTCTTGCTCCCACTTCCTCTGCCGGAAGCCATGCTCCCGCTCAGAACCCAATATCAAACTGTTTCGCTGTCTCTGGCAACCCCAATGGTGGAAACAATACTCCCTCACAGACGCCAGGACACGGAAGATCACTCCACACACCTTCCGGAGACATTTAAAAAAAAAAAAGAACCCCAAAACCAATCTTTAAGTAATACCATGGAATACGGATAAGTATTCCTTCTAACCACCCCCCCCCCCCCCCCCCCAACAATTGAAAGTGGTTATACCACTGGCTATAAAGGTGTGGAGACAGCACCAATTTTGTGACAGTCGCTCCTGGCTAAAGAGTCGTCTGCTAATGTCACAGTTCCATAGTGCCCTTGAATCAAGGCACTTAACCCGAAAGTGACTCCTGTTAAGGTCAGCTCTGGTAAAGAGACGTCTTGCTAAATGACTAAATGTAATGTAATGTGTAGAACTTGTTTCTCACAACTGGTATTACACCTGGTTAAAATAACGGTTGAATACAAACAAAAAAAAAAAAAAAAAAGAGGCATGTGAACATATCATAAAAAGCAAGACAACTAAAGTTCAGTGTCAGTATGAAGAACTTTCATGTATGTGGTGTAGGGAAAAGAACAGCTAAACAAACAAGATGAAATAAAGGAATGGTTTTTTAATTATCCATAGAAGTATAAAATATGAAAAATGTCTAATAAACTATTTTATTTCACCTAAATTCTTTGGTATTGGAGATGAGCTGCTTTATAGACACGTTATGATGCAACCAATATGTAGGTCAGCAAGCCCAAACTAATTGTCCAGCAGGCATCTAGTGTTTATTACAATAAATACACATATCACAAAAACCACAACAGCTACCATACTGTCTCAATCCTCTCCGCCTCTCCCTCCCTCATCCCTCTATGTCTCCTCTGTTCTTCCTCTCTATTCGCTCACTACCTCTCAGTCACTCCTCGCAACACTGCTCAGCGGCTCACACGATCTGGATAAGAGTATGACGGCGAGTGACCATACCTTGCACAATCTCTCCCTGGAGGGCGGGAGAGGGGGAACCAAAAGAGGAATGATTGAGGAGGTGGAGAGAAAAGCCAGAGTAGGAATGGAAGAGGAGGTTGAGAGGGGTAGAGGAGCAGAAAGCCTGGTCTAAGTATTGGCTTTTAAAGGAAAGAAGAGAGGGGGGAGGAGGAGAGAGCGGAAGAGATGGGGGGAGTGTTGGGAGAAAGAGGGGATAAGCAGGTGGAGAGGAGGGGGAGGGCAGCTGTGTCCGACACACCATCCTTAAACCTGCAACAGAGTAGGCCAGGGGGCGGGAAACCTGTAGATGAGACTCATAACATGATAAGGGGGGGCAGGTGAAGAAGGGGTGGAGCTGGGAGTCAAGGAGGGGAGGGTGTTCCTACGAGTCGCGGCGCACCTGCCAGCGAGACGAGGGGAGCAGGGAGGAAGTCTGTTCCAAACAGCATTTCTGGGTCATTGGGTCGCCTCCAAATGAGATTAGATCCCCTTCTACAATGTAAAAGCAGTTTGAGTACTGGGGGGTTCTTCTGTATAAAATCCAGGTGAAAAAACCTCCATGGGCTAGCCTTACCTCTCAGGGGAGAGTCTGCCCTGGCTGCCTGCGAAAGGGTGCTCCTCTGTGGGAAAGAGGAGAGAACAAGAGCTCAGCCCAGAAGAGATCTCCAATTATGGTAGTGATTGGACAGATCAACTCTCCTTGTCATCTTCCACCTCTTCCTCTTCCTCTTGCTCGGCCTTATCTCCTCCTTTCCTTCTTACAGTCGTGATGGAGAGAACAGCCTTTTCTCCCTTCCTCCCTCCCTCTTGTCTCTTCCTCTAACCTTCCTCTCCCTCCTTCCCTCTTGGTAGACCTTGTTTAGTCAAGCCAGATTGTGGATAGCTAGCCATGGTTCAGACCACTGTCCTGGGACGCTGTCTTTGAGGGGGGATACAGGACTGTCCACTGTGGACTCAGCTCACATGGGGAGAACCTGCTGCTGCTGCCACTCCCCCTCTTACCTGGGATGAGATCACGTTTGGAGGAAACCTGGCACCATCCCTACGGTGAAGCATGGTGGTGGCAGCATCATGCTGTGGGGAGGATTTTCAGGATACAGGGACTGGGAACACGCCCCATTCACATCGACGGGGCTGTAGTGGAGCGGGTCGAGAGTTTCAAGTTCCTTGGTGTCCACATCACCAACAAACTATCATGGATCCAAACACACCAAGACAGTCGTGAAGAGGGGCACGACAAACGCCTTTTTCCACCTCAGTGAGACTGAAAAGACTTTGACATTGGTTCCAAGTAATCCTATGAAAAAGTTCTACAGCTGCACCATCGAGAGCATCCTCCGGTTGCATCACCGCCTGGTATGGCAACTGCTCGGCATCGACCGGCCTAAGGCTACAGAGGGTTATGTGGCGTACAGCCCAGTACATCACTGGGGCCAACTAGCCATAAGGACCTATATACTAGGCGGTGTCAGAGGGAGGCCCAAAACAAATTGTCAAAGACTCACTCGTCACCCAAGTCTAGACTGTTCTCTCTGCTACCGCCAGCAAGCTCACGGTACCACATAGTGCCAAGTCTAGGTCCAGTAGCTTCTATCCCAAGCCATAAAATGGCTGAACACATTAATCAAATGCCACCCAACTATGACAATTAACATTGACACCTCCCCCCTTTGTACACTGCTGCTACTCGCTGTTTACTATCTATGCATACACTTTACTCCTACCTAAATGTACAAATTACCTCAACTATTAACCTGTTACCCCCACACATTATACCTCGTTATTAATTTTATAGCCTGTGTTTTTATTTTTTTTTTTTTATTTTTACTTTAGTGTATTTAGTAAATATTTTCTTAACTCTATTTCTTGAACTGCATTGTTGGTTAAAGGGCTTGTAAGTAAGCATTTCACGGTAAAGGTCTACACCTGTTGTATTCGGCACATGACAAATACAAATTTGATTTGATTTGATTTGGAGACTAGTCAGGATCAATGGAAAGATGAACAGAGCAATTTACAGAGAAATCCTTGATGAAAACCTGCTCCAGAGCGCTCAGGACCTCAGACTGGGGCTAAGGTTCACCTTCCAACAGGACAACGAGCCCTAAGCACACAGCCAAGACAACGCAGGAGTGGCTTCGGGACAAGTCTCTGAATGTCCTTGAGTGGCCCAGCCTAGAAACCGGACTTGAAATCGATCTAAACATCTCTGGAGAGACCTGAAAATAGCTATGCAGCTGACACGCCCTATCCAACCTGACAGAGCTTGAGAGGATCTGCAGAGAAGAATGGGAGAGAAACTCCTCAAATACAAGGTGTTGCCAAGCTTGTAGCGTCATACCCCAAGAAGACTCGAGGCTGTAATCGCTGCCAAAGGTGCTTCAACAAGTTACTGAGTAAAAGGGTCTGAATACTTATGTAAATGTAATATTCCATTTGTTATTTTTAATACATTTATAAAAAAGTCTAAAAACCTGTTTCTCACTTTGTCATTATGAGGGGTATTGTGTGTAGATTGATGAGGAAAAAAAAACAATTTAAATCATTTTAGATATAAGACAAAGTGTGGAAAAAAAAGTCAAGGGGTCTGAATAACTTTACAAATGCACTTCAATTTAGATTTTGTTCAAAATAATTATATAGGGCAGCCAATTATTGTGACACACATGTTTTTGAATACATAATGATTTCTTATGATGACGATTATTTTTCTATTTGAATTTTTGTTACTCAATTCTCCAAGATGGCGTAGTAGTGCAGTCCTGTTTTTGTTGTGTGTCTGTAAATAGTCCTGTAAATACCCTGTTGTTTTTGTTGTTGTATTTTTCGTACATATTTCCCTATCAGACTTTTCAATCCTTCTTCTACTAAATATACTTTCCTGAAACCCGCCTCACTCAATGTGAACGGATTCTATTATTGACTTACCTTTTTATCTAGAATCTCCAGTTGAAACTAGCTAGCCAGACTAACTAGCTACTTGCTATATAGCCACAGTTAGACGGTATTTCACCCAGAACATTGGATTTTTCTGTGCCGAATAATTTAATCACTGGACATTAATCACCGGATCGCAACTAGCTAGCCGCAACCGAATGGATATTGCTGCTGTTTGGCTAATCACCCACTGCCCCCGATGCAAGCACCAATTAGCCTCGAGCTAGCCTAGAGAGCCAGGCCCATATCCCAGCTATCTACCTCTCGGTCTACTGGAAGGAAGTAGCCAGCTAACTAGCTACTTGCTATCAGCTACCGTTATCGGTTTTTAGTTTTGTCAATCACATTGTCCGTGGCCTGCACCACCTACCAGCCAGCTCTAGCCTGGACTATTATTCGGCCAGTCTGCACTGTTCTGCACAGCGCGTTTATCGACCCAGAACATATCAGTTTTTCTGCCGGAATCACTGGACCTTTAACTCTGGATTCATCGCTACCAGCTAGTTGCAACAAAATGGACGTTGTGGTTTGGCTAATCATCCTGAGCTAGGCCCATCTCCCGGTTATCTACCTCTCTGTCTAACCGTGACCGGAACGGGACCACCTAGTGTTGACACGGAGCCCCGCCGATCCTACACGACTGGTCTGCTGACGAAATCGTCTGATGTGGTTACAACAGGTCCTATCCCGTTACGACGTCGACCACGAAGATTCCATCTGCTAGCAACCCGACACGCAACGCTAGCCGTGGCCTCTTGCGCGCTAGTGCTTTAGCAGCCCCCGAACTATAGCATCCTATTGCTGTTCACCCGGACCTTATGATAACTCAGCTATACAGCTGATGCCTGCTGGACTGTTCCTTTTTTACGGTACCGAGCATCCTGTTTATGTTTTAGCCTCAGCCCAAAACTGTGTCGTCATTACCAGCGCTGTTGTCTTAGCTCTCTCAAATTACACCTGTGATTGCTTTACGCCTCTCTCCCTTGTCAATATGGTTAGCTTATTGTTGTTTCGGTTATTTCTAATTGTACTATTTCACTGTAGATCCCCCAGCCCAGCTAAACCTGCCTTAGATAGCTCCTTTGTCCCACCCCCCCATACACGCGGAGGACGACGACTCAATTGGTGCCTCCAGTGATGCTATCTCTTTCATTGTTACCCCAACGCTTAGGTTTACCTCCACTTTACTCATATCCTTCCATATCCTTGTCTGCGTACATAATGCCCTGAATCTTTTCTACAACGCCCGGAAATCTGCCCCCTTTATTCTATGTACCCAACGCACTAGAAGACCAGTTCTTAAAGCCTTTAGCCGTATCCTTATTCTAGTCCTCCTCTGTTCCTCTGGTGATGTAGAGGCTAACCCAGGCCCTGCAGCCCTCAGTATCACTCCTACTCCCCAGGCGTTATCATTTGTTGACTTCTGTAATCGTAAAAGCCTTGGATTCTTGCACGTTAATATCCGAAGCCTCCTTCCTAAGTTTGAGTTATTCACTGCGTTAGCACACTCCGCCAACCCTGATGTTTCTAGCAGTGTGTCTGAATCCTGGCTTAGGAAGGCCACCAAAAATTCTGAAATGTCCATCCAATCCCCAACTATAACATTTTCCGTCTAGATAGAACTGCCAAAGGGGGTGGAGTTGCAATCTACTGTAGAGATAGCCTGCAGAGCTCTATCATACTATCCAGGTCTGTGCCCAAACAGTTTTTGAGCTTCTACTTCTAAAAATCCACCTTTCCAGAAATAAGTCTCTCACTGTTTGCCGCTTGCTACAGACCCCCCTCAGCCCCCAGCTGTGCCCTGGACACCATATGTGAATTGATTGCCCCCCATTTATCCTCAGAGTTCGTACTGCTTGGTGACCTAAATTGGGATATGCTTAACACCCCGGCCATCCTACAATCCAGCAAAACTAGATGCCCTCAATCTCACACAAATTATCAATGAACCTACCAGGTACAACCCTAAATCCGTAAACATGGGTACCCTCATAGATATCATCCTGACTAACTTACCCTCTAAATACACCTCCGCTGTCTTCAACCAGGATCTCAGCGATCACTGCCTTATTGCCTGCGTCCGTAACGGGTCCGCGGTCAAACTACACCGACCCCTCATCACTGTCAAACGCTCCCTAAAACACTTTAGCGAGCAGGCCTTCCTAATTGACCTGGCCCAGGTATCCTGGATGGATATAGATCTCATTCCGTCAGTAGAGGATGCCTGGTTGTTCTTTAAAAGTAATTTTCCTCTCAATCCTAAATAAACATGCCCCATTCAAAAAATACAGAACTAAGAACAGATATAGCCCCTGGTTCTCCTCAGACTTGACTGCCCTTGACCAGCACAAAAAAACATCCTGTGGCGAACTGCATTAGCATCAAATAGCCCCCGCGATATGCAACTTTTCAGGGAAGTTAGGAACCAATATACACAAGCAGTCAGGAAAGCAAAGGCTAACTTTTTCAAACAGAAATTTGCATCCTGTAGCACTAACTCCAAAAAGTTTTGGGACACTGTAAAGTCCATGGAGAATAAGAGCACTTCCTCCCAGCTGCCAACTGCACTGAGGCTAGGAAACACTATCACCACCGATAAATCTACAATAATCGAGAATTTCAACAAGCATTTTGCTACGGCTGGCCATGCTTTTCACCTGGCTACCACTACCCCGGCCACCAACTCTGCACCCTCCGCTGCAACTTGCCCATGCCCCCCCCCCCCCTTCTCCTTCTTCACACAAATTCAGACAGCTGATGTTCTGAAAGAGCTGCAAAATCTGGACCCCTACAAATCAGCTGGGCTAGACAATCTGGACCCTTTCTTTCTAAAACTAGCCGCCGAAATTGTCGCAACCCCTATTACTAGCCTGTTCAACCTCTCTTTCATAACGTCTGAGATCCCCAGAGATTGGAAAGCTGCCGCGGTCATCCCCCTCTTCAAAGGGGGTGACACTCTAGATCCAAACTGTTACAGACCTATATCCATCCTGCCCTGCCTTTCGAAAGTATTTGAAAGCCAAGTTAACAAAACAGATCACCGACCATTTCGAATCCCACCGTACCTTCTCCGCTATGCAATCCGGTTTCCGAGCTGGTCATGGGTGCACTTCAGCCACGCTCAAGGTCCTAAACGATATTATAACCGCGATTGATAATAGACAGTACTGTGCAGCCGTCTTCATCGACCTGGCCAAGGCTTTCGACTCTGTCAACCACCGCATTCTTATTGGCAGACTAAATAGCCTTGGTTTCTCAAATGACTGCCTCGCCTGGTTCACCAACTACTTCTCAGATAGAGTTCAATGTGTCAAAATCGAGGGCCTGTTGTCTGGACCTATGGCAGTCTCTATGGGGGTGCCACAGGGTTCAATTCTTGGGCCGACTCTCTTTTCTTCTCCGTGTATATCAATGATGTCGCTCTTGCTGCTGGTGACTCTCAGATCCACCTCTACGCAGACGACACCATTTTGTATACATCTGGCCCTTCATTGGACACTGTGTTAACAAAACCTCCAAACGAGCTTCAATGCCATACAACACTCCTTCAGTAGCCTCCAACTGCTCTTAAACACTAGTAAAACTAAATGCATGCTCTTCAATCGAACGCTGCTGGCACCCGCCCACACCGACTAGAATCACTACTCTCGACGGGTCTGACCTAGAGTATGTGTACAACTACAAATACCTAGGTGTCTGGTTAGACTGTAAACTCTCCTTCCAGACTCACATTAAGAATCTCCAATCCAAAGTTAAATCTAGAATCGGCTTCCTATTCCGCAACAAAGCCTCCTTCACTCATGCTGCCAAACATGCCCTCGTAAAACTGACTATCCTACCGATCCTTGACTTCGGCGATGTCATTTACAAAATAGCCTCCAACACTCTACTCAGCAAATTGGATGTAGTCTATCACAGTGCCATCCGTTTTGTCTCCAAAGCCCCATACACTACCCACCACTGTGACCTGTACGCTCTTGTTGGCTGGTCCTCACTACATGTTCGTCGTCAAACCCACTGGCTCCAGGCCATCTATAAATCACTGCTAGGCAAATCCCCGCCTTATCTTAGCTCATTGGTCACCATAGCAGCACCCACCCGTAGTCTGCGCTCCATCAGGTATATCTCACTGGTCATCCCCAAAGCCAACACCTCCTTTGGCCGCCATTCCTTCCAGTTCTCTGCTGCCAATGACTGGAACGAATTGCAAAAATCTCTGAAGCTGGAGACTCTTATCTCCCTCACTAACTTTAAGCATCAGTTGTCAGAGCACCTTACCGATCACTGCACCTGTACACAGCCCATCTGAAATTAGCCTACCCAACTACCTCATCCCTATATTGTTATTTATTTTTGCTCTTTTGCACCCCAGTATCTCTATTTGCACATCATCTCTTGCACATCTAGCATTCCAGTGTTAATACTAATTGTAATTATTTTTGCACTATAGCCTATTTATTGCCTTACCTCCATAACTTGCTACATTTGCACACACTGTATATATATATTTTCTGTTGTATTTTTTTTGACTATGTTTTTTTTTTACCCCATAAGTAACTCTGTGTTGTTGTTTTTATCGCACTACTTTGCTTTATCTTGGCCAGGTCGCAGTTGTAAATGAGAACTTGTTCTCAACTGGCTTACCTGGTTAAATAAAGGTGAAATAAAATAAAAATAAATAAATATGATATTTTGAGTGTAAGATCAAGCTGATAGACCACAATGACATGCTTTCACAACCTTTTTTGTTCACATTTCCTTCTGGTGCCAATAATTCAGGAGGGCACTGTACACTTCCACTCATCACTTAGAAACTGTGATGGAAGAAGTCTTCATTGTTACCCTTATCTCTCTCCCTTTGATTACCCTCATGTCAGTCATACATTATATTACAAAATATTAAGCTTCAAAGGCAAAAAATATGATTAGACAAATAATAATATTTATTTGAATGATACAGTATGTTACTAAATTGAAATTTAAATGAAATGTTTTTGTAATTATTACATTTTACGAAATGTAAAAAAACAAAACATTAAAAAAAATAACAAAATAACAAAAGCAAGGTAAAAAGAAAAGGACACAGAAACAGATCCAGATTCCTATTGCCTTTACGAGTCGTCTTTGACCATATCCAGTTAATCACATATAGCGGTTGGTCTTTCAGTACATTTTATGAAAAATGTTTTTTTGTGTGTTTTTTTTATCATTTCCTTGACAGTCGGCCATTCGAGTGCATTATGTAATTCTATGGAGAACATCTCATAACCACATTGCAGAACCTTTCTTGCTGCCTTATTTTTGTGCTATTTGCAGTCTCTTTAGGTCACCAACACCTGCATTACTCCAGACAACAGTAGTTCATTTGACTATGGATGAGAGCTTGTGAGATTTGTTTTAGAATTTTCTCTACCTATCCCATAGGTATAAACACTGGTAATGGCTCTACCTTTCCCTCTGATAGGCTTTGTTTGCCATATTACACCTAATGTATATGTACACCTATCCAATCCTTTCAACATGTAGGAGTGCTTAGTGTCGATTTAGGATTCAACATTTAAACTGTGCAACACTCCCCAATTTGCGAAAAGTAAACATTTTGTGTTTTATAATGTTTTGTACGGTATGCCTTGACAAAAACAAACAAACAGAGTAACATTTATTTTTTTATTCTTTGTTTTTCATTGCATGCAAAAAATACAGTATCTCCCTTCTCACTCTTTCTTACCCAGTCTACTCATCCCATCTTCAAGCTTTCATCCCTTCCCTGCTCTTCTATCACCCTCTCAGTTCCACCTCCAGCTGGCTCCCTCTTTTTCCTCTTCTCCAGTCTCTTCCTCTCTTCTTTCCTCCTCTTTTCTCTCTTCTTCTCCTCCTTTTTTTGAATCTTTCGCTCCATCTCCAGGAGCTCAGCTTGAGCTTTCTCTCTCTTTTTCAGCTCCTCAGACCACTTCTTCTCTTTCTTAATCCTGTCTTTCATCATGGCATTGTGTATCTTAATCAGCCCCTCTAACCTCTTTTTCTCTGCCTTTTCCTTCTATTTTCTTTCCTTCTCTCTCTTTTTCTGTTCTAACTTGTCCCTCTTTTTCTCAGCCTTCATGGCTTTCTTTTGCTCTTTCTCTCTCGCCTTCATCTCCTTTCTCTCTTTCTCGTCATCTTTCAACTTCTTATTCAGTTTCCTTATTTTTCTCTTTTTCCTCTGTCTTTAAAAACGTGACTTTCTGCTTGAGGTTCATGGCCAGAAAGCCCACTCTTCCCAGGATGGTCTCTGCTCTCTCTGATGAAACCGTCCCATTGGAGCTCTTGGAATGGGCACGGTCCGCCTCACGCTTCAAACCCTCCCTAGGGCTCACCTCCTCCTTGACGCTCCTCTCTTCACTCTCAATGTCAATGCCTGTCCAATAATCCTAACAGGAAGACATTGACTCTAGATGTAATATTGTTCCAATGTGGCACATTCAATACACATTTTGAGTGATCAACATACATTGATGGCCTCATGGGGCACACAATTTGGAGGACAGTAATTGAGGTAACTTGTTTATTTGTATCCCAAACCGATTTTATAATAGCCATAGATGTTCTTCCTGGGTCCACACCAAACGTAATACAAATGTTTAACCCTAGTAAAGGGGGTGATGTTTTATACTATGAGCATAGAGTAGCAGGGTTGGGGTCAATTCCATTTCAATTCCAGTCAATTCAGGAAGTACTTAATTCAATGCTTTGAATTGAAATGGAACAGACCCCCAACCCTGTAGAGTAGTAGTGTAAAATAGGACACCTACCTTTGCCTCTTCCAGCGTCCAGGGCCTGGGTTCCTCATCCTCTGACCTGCATATGGAGGCTCTCACTCTAACAGGCGTCTTAGTGGCCAAGCAGAGCAGAGGGGTTGCCAGAGTTAAGTTAGCATCTGGGACCAGCTGGTGAGCATGAGGGCAGCGATCCACCTCTTCACTAGTGCCCTTCCCTTTCTGCTCTGGCTGCTTGTGGTCCTTGTCATGGATGCATGCCAGGCTTGGAGGAAGTGCTAGGACAGGGCTTTTATCACTCATCAGTTCCTCTCTCTTGACAGTGGATGCCAACTGCACTTGCCTCTGTTTTAACTGAGCACTCTGTGGTGTCCTCAACTGTCTCCTCTGGCTGCTTGTGGTCATTGTTGTTGTGAATGCATTGCAGACCTGGAGGACTTTTATCATCCCCAGATGTAAATGGCAACAGTTTGCCTCTGTGTCGACTGAGCACTTTGTAGTGCACTCAACTGTCTTCCATAGCTGTTTGTGGTCATTGTTGTGGGTGCAGGTCAGGATTAGAGGGCAGTGTTGCAGGTGCAGGAGGACTTTTATCAGCCAAAAACTCCTCTGTGTGGACAGTGGACACGGAAACGGCTGCTTCCCTGGCAACTGGACCCTTGTTGGTGTCCTCTACTGCCTCCCCTGGCAGATTGTGGACAGTGGATACGGAAACGGCCGCTTCCCTGGACACTTGACACTTGTGGTGTCCTCTACTGCCTCCTCTGGCTGCTTGTGGTCATTGTCTAGAATGTGTGGCAACTTTGAAGGCAGCATTGGAGCCTGGCTTTTTATCACCAAACAGGTCCTCTCCCTGGACAATGGATGTGCCTGCAGTGATCGCTGTGGTAACGGAGGACTCGGTGGCATCCTCTTTTGTCTCCTTGGTCAGTTTGTGGTCAGAGTCTCGGATACATGGCGAGCTTGGAGGCAGTGCTGCAGGGTCAGGAGGGCTTTGATCAGCTGCCATGTCCTCTTTGAGGTGAGTGGACACATCATTGTTTGTTTCACTGATAACTGGACACTTGGTGGTGCCCTCTACTGCCTCCCCTGGGAGTTTGTAGTCAACTTCAAAGACAAGTGGCAGACTTGGAGGCAGCATTGGGACAGGGCATTTAGCTGCTGATCTGTACACTCCTCCAAAATCAACAGTAGCTGTGCCTGCAGTGGTCTCTGTAGCAACTGAGACCTCAAAGGTATCCTCTACTGTCTGCTCTGGTGGCATGAAGTCATCGTCAAAGACTGTTGGCAGGCATGGAGGCAGCACTGAAGGAAGACTTATAGCTGCCCATCGATTCTGTCTCCCTTGACAGTGGCTGTGGTAGCAGTGGCCTCTGTGGCAACTGGGCACTCTGTGGCTGAAACAGCAGGCTGGGAGGTTTCGAGGAAATTGAATGAATTGCCAATGAACCGCTGAGCCAGTGGTGGGAGGGAGTAAGGATAGAATCTGTCCTCTTTCCTCGACATTAGATATTGCCACTGGAGCAATTGAGACCTCAGTGGTGCCCTCTACTGCCTGATTTGGCTGCATGGAGTCTTCGTCAAAGAAGTGTGGCAGGTATCGATGCAGCATTGAGGAAATATGTAGATCTGTCCATAGGTCCTCTCGTTTACCTGTAGATACATCTGCAGTGGCCTCTGTGGCAACTGGGCATTCAGCAGACTGGCAGGTTTTTCAGCAGACTGGCAGTTTTCATATATATATATATATCTAGTGTCCTCTCAGATGCTCTGCACCAGTCTGTCCCAAACCCTGGGTCCCCTAGCCAATGGGCCAGCTAAGTGTAAAAATACATGCCCCACAGCCAGCATAGCATTTGACATTTTAGCCATTTATCAGAATATTTTATCCAGAACGACTTATAGTTAGTTAGTGCATTCAACTTAAGGTAGCTAGGTGAGACAACCACATAATCCTGATATGAACGTCTATGATAGAACGGTTGTTTTATTTTTTTATGACAAGACAAACCATAAGAACTGAGGACATAAATACACTGAAACAGACAGACACGATACAACACATTTAGACAAGAACAGTTATAAGCATTGCCATGGTGTAGCCTAATACAAAAACAAATAAGGACAAAACATTGTTAGCTTACATTCCATGTGATATGGAACATTTTGCCCTTACAATAACTTATATTTGCTTTAATTTATATTGTTAAATAGAACTCTAGTCGACGTTGTCAAAGTTGGTCTTGTTACCTCCTCAATCAGTCTTGGCATTTTCCTCGTCTTGAACCAAATCCTCTTCATCTTCTTCTCCTGATCCTTCTGGATCTGCAAAACCAGAGCCAACCTGGCTCCCAGCTCCATCACGTAGTCTGTCTGGATCGCCCTTTCCTCCAACCGACACTCACCCCTCCTCTGTGTCAGCGTTGAAACCCTCCATCTTCTTCCTCTTAGCTAACAATAACTCTGGAAAATACATAACGTTGTGGTAAATGGGTGTTGCTAACCAAATAATAATGCATCTCTTTACAATGTGCACACGTTTTCTTCCCAGCTACTTACAATTAAGCAAGTGAGAATCCTGCTCCAGATATGTTTACGCAATAGGCCTATCTGAATTACTAGTAAAATGTGGCTACTGGAAAAGCGACCAAGTTCAAATGAATCGATTTTGGCTGTTCTTATCATTTCGTGAACAATATCCTTTATGACATCATCATTGTGATGCAAGGCGTTGCCATGGCAGATGAAAAAAGCACAACACAGACTTTAAAAAGCAAACTTCAGGCTCTTTCTGTACCTTACTATTGAGCCTTATTCAACCCCTCATGTAGCTCTACTCCATATTGGGCCTGGTTCTCACAAACCACACTAATCACTTCCGTCATATCATTGAAAACACTGTGTTGTTTTGGGTAGAAAATGACTCTATATCCATGCAGTACCTAACTTGTACAGTTTCATCTATTTTAAAAACCAAGGATGTAAAAACGCCAGTCTTCTCTTTGAGTGCCCCTGAGTGCACCTCAATTTAAAGAGGTCTATCAATTCAACCATTTGAAATGGATGTCCATTCAATTAAGAACATATTATTCTTATTAGAAATGAATCAGCTACAAATTAGGTAGGCATACTTGTTTTTTTTTACACAACCTACTCTTTTGGTACATATTTATTGAAATAATTGATTACAACATATATTGGTGATTACACACAGAGAGAGGTTTTTTTTCTCTTCATCATCAATAGAATGCATTAGCCATTAGGCTGGCTCACTACAATTGTAACATGACATCTCAGGTGTCAGGATGAAGCATTTTCTCACAAAAAGAGGACTCAAGCAAACTATCTCTCTTCAACAGTTTTCACTAGTCATGTTAGGTCTACTTAAAATGTCACATTCATACACAAGTAATTTGAAAATAAGTTATACTACTGAAACACATTCACAATAAGTTTATATTACAACCTACCTCTGAAGTAAGCAGTGTGTTCTCTCACTAATGAAATAGGACATTAATAATCTGTCAGTGGTTAGTTGAATTAGTCTCTTTGCACTGTTCAGTTTGTCTGTGCAACAGGTAACCTTCCAGAATCTGAATCTTGTGATGTCACAATGGAGTCCCCATTGCCATGGTTACCCACAGCAGCTTTCATGTGTAATCAAATGCTGGCATAATTTAGTTTATTTTTATTTTTATTTTTTTTGTACCTATGCAGCACAGTCATACCTAATATATACAATGAATCCATATAACCTAATTTTTTATTAAAATAAAATGCTGTTACTCTTATAAAATGGTTGACCATTCAAACGGCATGTGTTTTGCCTAATTAAAAGTCAATATGTTTTAGATATCATAACTAGCAGCCAGGCTTACTTAGGTTGTTTGTTTGATCTCAGCCTACCACTAATGTCAATATTTTTCATCATCATCATCATCATCATCATCATCATCAATGAAATACATAGGCTACCTTACTACTGTAAAACAAGTCTTCCATAGTCTATGTCACCTCAGTAAACAAGTTCAAAAAAAGAAATGAGGGTTCAAGAAAACATCTCTCTTCAATGTCCTCAGCTATTAGCCATATGATCAACAAGGTCAAACGCAGCACTAAAATCAAGAAGCAGCTCATCCACAAGTTTATCTTGGTCAAGTGACCTGAGCCATTGATCGATTAAATCAACAAGAGCTGTTGCAGTCGAGTGATCCTTACGGTTTCTTTACGGTACTCATGCTCATAGAGGGATAAAATTAGCTGGATGTGTAATTATATAGGCCCAAAAAATGTAATAGAAGAGTAGGTGTCATTGATGTTTAGCATTTTAGTTTAATAAATTATTAAATAAGGAAATCAATATCAGCTGACTATAGAACAGTATTGTTTAAAATTATGTTTGAACATTTTCTTATCCATGTCCAGTTGATATAACCAAACAGACAACCTTTGTTGCTCAAGAGCGTCACACATTCCTCCATTCATTCTCTATCATATTCCATCCATCATATTCCCTCTATCATATTCCCTCTATTATATTCCTCTCCATCATACTCCACTCCATCATAATAATACTCACTATCATATTCCCTCTATCATGTTCCTCTTTATTTATACAGGGAATCCCAATTGAGACCAGTGTCTCTTTTTCAATGGTGCCCTGTGTTATATCAATTAACAATCCAAACAGCTTAAACAGATACAATTACATACAGAGCAGAAAATATATAGAGCAAAATTATTAGACTTGAACACATACATTTCACAATGAACAGGTCTTGTATTTAACCAGTTGAGCTGACAACCATTTTGCACTGTTTCACTAGGGCTTTAGTCATCAATCTAGCAAGAGGGCAATATTTTATTAATGTAGTGGTGTCCCTCCCCCCAGGAAGCTATGACCTTTAGCTTTCACCTGGAATTGTTAATTTATGTCTGAGAAAAAAAACACTTTTCAAACCATATGATCTAGTACACAAGAAAAGTATAATACAACCTTCTTTACTACTTTGCCAAACATTTCATGACATTAGTAATAGTCAAAATTGGTAAAATTTGTAAATGTCTAAATTAACATTTGGGCCATTTAAACAGTGTGTATCCCTCTTATAGACAATGGGAGAAGGGCTATGTATAAAGGTCTCGATTTTGTTGTTCTTAACAAATGTTTGACTTCCACACAAAATTACTTCTTGACTTATTTTAGGATGTCTTCTGAAATATAAAATGGTGGGAAATCAATCAAATAAGTCATGTAAACATTTACATGTTTTTTAAAGAAATTCTAGTGCCCGATTTCGGGGACTGTCAGCCTAAGAGGTTTTAAGTCTTAAAGTGATCTAATGAAACAAATCCTCTCTGTCACATTCCTTTCAATATATTCCCTCTATCATATTCCCCTCTATCCTAATCCCTCTATCATATTCCTCTCTATCATATTCCTCTCCACCCACTCCTCCTCCTTCCTCCTCTCCCTCATCTCAGTGCAGCCCCTCTCCATCCACTAGAGCAGGAAGTCTCTGGGCTCAGTGAGGTCCAGCTCAAACTGAAGAGAGGCCGTTTTAACTCTCTTCACCTTTAGCTGTTCCTCCAGCCTGGCAAGTACTATCTCCTTGTCAACCAAGCAACCTGATCTGGACTTTGAGATGATCTGACGTCTCTTTTGCTTGAGACATTTCTCTTTGCTGCTCATCTCTTGAGTATTCCAGCACACTAATGTCCTTCTTGAAGTAGCATAAATCTGAGGCTACCCTCTTTTTTTCAGATCCTCATGTGCTTCTCTTATAGGTTTGAATGTGTGTCCTCTGTCGTCTCACCCATCTCTGCAGATCACAGAGATCAGCTTACTGTCCGTCTCACAGAACAGCTTCAGAGCCTCTCCATGTTCACGACATTCATCTCTCTACTGTTTCCTCTCTCGGCTGTAGCTCTCTGTCTTTTAGCATCTTCCTCCAGTTTCAGCTGGTAGGCCACGTTCCTGATCAGTCTGTTGATCTGGAAGATTCTGTCTCTGACCAGAGCCCTGCCCACTTGACAGAGTTGGTGTCCAGCATTCAGGCTGTCCTGGAGGCATCTCTTGCAGAAGGTGTGCTGATAGCTTAGAGACACACAGGCTCAGTGTAGATGCTGTGCAGATGGAACAGCACAGGTGGTCTGCCAGGTCAGAGGAAGCTGTGGCCATTATGACTGTGCTCATGCTCAGTGTGTGAGAGACAAATAGGGCAGTGTCCGAATACCCATATTAGAGTACAAAATAGTATATATAAAAACATTTAGTTTTTTTAGTATGTGAAATTTAGAAATTATGCCGCGTTTCACAAGCTAGTCTTACCTAGGAAACTGTGAAATGTCCGACTTGTTGATTCGTTGAATGCGGCACGTTTATAACTACAACCAGTAAGCAAGTCTGAAATGTCCGGGTTTCCAAGTTCCGACTAGCACATGAACGCTGCAATAGTACTAAGAATGCATCATCTAATGCGCGATTGCATTGACTCCCGTCATTCGTTCATTTCGGTACAGCGCATCCATTTATCTGACTATCAGCTGTTGCCAAACAAGTGAGTCAGAAAATAAGAGTGAATTATACTAGATCAAAGGCGAAATTAGTATGCAGTTTAAGTAAGTATTACGCTAGAATGGATATTCAGACACAGCCAGTGTCAAGGTGCTGTGTATAGGTGTGGTGTAGAATCAGGCGCAGGCAGCAGAGGGTAAGTCCAACAAGACTTTACTCAGCACTAAAATAATCCAAACAGCCCGGAGGCAAAAAAGACGCACACAGGCGTAAACAAGCGCACACACAGGTGCGTACATCTCTCCTAACAACAAGGAGGAAGCTACGGAAAATAGCGTACCAACACTGGTAGCGCAACCACGACATTAACAATTACACACAACACTAACCTAACAACAAGGAAACTAAATAGGGTGCTAAATGAGACCTAACACAAAACAGGTGTGACTAATCAGACAAAACCAAACAAACACGAAACATAGAGCGGTGGCAGCTAGAACTCCGGAGACGACGACCGGCGAAACCTGCCCCGAACAAGGAGGAGGAGCCGCCTCGGCCGAAACCGTGACAGTACCCCCCCCCGTGACCAGTAACCCCCCCCCCCTTGACGCGCGGCTCCAGCCGTGCGCCGACCCGGGGCTCGGGGACGACCAGGGGGACGCGGAGCAGGGCGCGCAGGATGACCACGATGGAATTCGGTCATCAGGGACGGATCCAGAATGTCCCTCCTTGGCACCCAGCACCGCTCCTCCCGGACCCTTACCCCTCCCACTCCACGAGATATTGGAGACCCCCCATCCGGCGTCTCGAATCCAGGATGGTCCGAACCGTATACGCCGGAGCCCCCTCGATGTCCAAACGGGGGCGGAGGAGTCTCCTCAATCTCAAAGTCCTGGAGTGGACCAGCTACCACCGGCCTGAGGAGAGACACATGGAACGAGGGGTTAATATTCTTTTGTAATCATCAGGTAGTTCTAACCTGTAACTCACCTCGTTCAATCTCCTCAGGACTTTAAAAGGCCCCACAAACCGCCGACCCCAGCTTCCGGCAGGGCAGGCGGAGGGGCAGGTTTCTGGTTGAGAGCCAGACTCGATCTCCAGGTGCGTACACTGGCCCCTCACTGCGGTGTAGGTCGGCGCTCGTCTTCTGTCGAAGTATGGCACACTGCAGATGGAACGTGTGCAGCGTCCCACGTCTCCTCCGAGCGCCGCACCCACTCATCCACAGCGGGGGCCTCGATCTGGCTCTCATGCCATGGTGCCAGAACCGGCTGGTACCCTAATACACACTGGAAAGGGGTTAGTTGGGTGGAGGAGTGGCGGAGGAGAGTTCTGTGCCATCTCGGCCCAGGGCACATATCTCGCCCACTCCTCTCCGCCCGGCCCTGACAATATGACCTCAGAAAAACCTACCCCACATCCTGGTTTGACTCGTTCAACCTGCCCATTACTCTCCGGTGGTAACCCGAGGTGAGGCTCACCGAGACCCCCAAACGTTCCATAAATGCTCTCCATACTCTGGAGGTAAACTGGGGGCCTCGATCGGGACACTATAATCCTCGGGCACCCCGTAATGCCGGAAGACGTGAGTAAAGAGAGCCTCAGCGGTCTGTAGGGCCGTAGGAAGACCCGGCATGGGAAGGAGACGACAGGCCTTCGAGAACCGATCCACAACGACCAGGATGGTGGTATTCCCCTGTGAGGAGGGAAGATCGGTAACAAAATCCACCGAGAGGTGAGACCAGGGTCGTTTTGTGGAACGGGCAGGGGCTGTAACTTACCCCTGGGCAAGTGTCTGGGCGCGTTACACTGGGCACAAAACAACACTGAGCAGGAGGAGACATAAACCCTCACATCCCTGGCTAACGTTGGCCACCAGTACTTCGTACTAAGGCAGTGCACTGTCCGGCCAATACCCCGGATGTCCGGCCGAGGAGGGGGACGTGTGAGCCCAATAAATCAGCCCGATCCCGGACCTCGAGCGGGACGTACAACCCGACCCACCGGACACTGTGGAGGACTAGGCTTGGTGCGTAACGCCCGCTCGATCTCCGCATCGACCTCCCACACCACCGTGGCCACCAGACAAGACTCCGGTAGTATGGGAAATGGGACTCCACGCACCTCTCCTCCGTGTCATACCGACGGACAGAGCATCTGCCTTCCCGTTCTGGGACCCGCAGGGATGTAAGTGATCTTGAACACAAACCGGGCGAGAAACATAGTCCATCGAGCCTGGCGAGGATTCAGTCTCCTAGCTGCCCGAATGTATTCCAGGTTACGATGGTCGGTCACCAGAATGAGGGAAAGGGTGCTGAGCCCCCTCAAGCCAATGCCTCCACACCTTTAGGGCCTGTACTACGGCTAACAGCTCCCTGTCCCCTACGTCATAATTCCGCTCCGCCGGACTCAGCTTCTTAGAATAAAAAGCACAGGGGCGGAGCTTAGGTGGTGTGCCGGATCGTTGAGAAAGAACTGCCCCCGATACCGGCCTCAGACGCGTCCACCTCAACTTGGAAGGGTAAAGTGGGATCCGGGTGCGCCAACACCGGAGCCGAGGTAAAACAGGTCCTTCAGTCTCCCCAAAAGCCCTGTCCGCCTCAGCTGACCACTGCAAGCGCACCGGACCCCCCTTCAGAAGAGACGTTATGGAGCTGCCACCTGTCCAAAACCCCGGATAAACCTCCGGTAGTAATTCGCAAAACCCAAGAACCGCTGCACCTCTTTAACCGTAGTTGGGGTTTGCCAATTACGCACGGCGGACACTCGGTCCACCTCCATTCTCACCCCTGACGCCGACAACTGTAACCCAAAAAGGAAACTGACTCCTGGAAGAACAGACATTTCTCAGCTTTGACATACAAGGTCATGCTCCAACAGTCTCCTCAATACCCTAGCGCACCAGGGCTACATGCTCGGCCCGAGTAGCACTGTACACAAGAATATCATCTATGTACACCACTACTCCCTGCGCCTGCATGTCCCGGGAAAAGTTCGTCTACAAACGATTGGAAGACGGATGGAGCATTCATTAACCCATATGGCATGACGAGATACTCGTAATGGCCGGAGGTAGTACTAAATGCTGTCTTCCACTCATCGCCCTCCCTAATGCGCACCAAGTTATATGCGCTCCTGAGATCCAAATTTTGTGAAGAACCTTGCCCCTTGTAAGGAACTCCGTCATGGTCCCCAATCAGAGGAAGTGGATAGCTGTACTTCACTGTCACCTGATTGAGAACCGCGGTAATCAATACAGGACGACGGGCAAACCTCCATCCTTTTTCTTCACGAAAAAGAAGCTCGAGGACGCGGGAGAAGTGGGAGACCCGTATGTATCCCTGTCTCAGAGACTCGGCAATGTAAGTCTCCATTGCCTTTTCTCTCCTCTGTGACAAAGGATACACATGGCTCCGCGGAAGCGCTGCTCCTGTCTGGAGGTTTATCGCACAATCCCCCTGTCTATGAGTGGCAACTGTGGCCGCTCTGGTCTTACTGAACACGAGCGCCAAATCCTCATACTCAGGAGGAATGTGCAGTGCTGGCATCTTGGTTCGGACTCTCCACCAAGGTCGCCCCGACTGAAACACCCAGACATAACCCCTCACACTGAGCAGACCACCCTTTACAGAGCTTTCTCGATCGCCACGAAATAGTAGGATCATGGGTCATCAACCAGGGAAACCCCAGTAACCCTACCGGATATAAGCAGGAGAGTCGATAAGATAGAGTTGAATCGTCTCATCCCAATGACCCCCCCCTGCGTCTCATCATCCTAAGTGGCGTGTGACCTCCCCAATCAACCCAGATTCCTAACGGACGACTATCTAGGGCATGTACAGGAAAGGGTTTTTCGACTGGAAGGATGGGGAATCCCTAACTTACACAGCAGAATCTCCGGTCTACAAAATTCCCAGCTGCGCCTGAATCGACTAGCCGCCTTATGCTGGGGACCGAGGTGGCAACCTGTGGAAAACAAACAGGTACGGTAAAGTGAACGACAGAAAGCTCTGGGTAAGTATGGCGCCTACACTCACCTGGGGTGGACTCCCCACTGTATGACCTGCTCTCGTGCTCCGTCCCTCACAGGGGACCCTCCCCAAGCACCTAGCCGCGGTGTGCCCTCACGCGCCCACATTGGTGCAGGAGACTGCCCCCCTCGGGCTCCTACCACTTCTCCCTCTAGCGCCAGCACCTCCAAGCTCCATCGGACACTGCTCGGAGGTGCTGGAGGGTGGAATGGGAGGCCCCCACCTGGGACGTCCGCGGGTCGCCAGCAGGTTGTCCAGGCGAATGGCCATGTCCACCAGCTGGTCAAAGGTTAGTGTTGTGTCCCCCTGCAGGCTACTCCCTGCGGACGTCCTCCCTAAGGCTGCACTCTGAAGTGGTCTATGAGAGCCCTCTCATTCCACCCCGCATCAGCCGCTAGAGTCCGGAACTCCAGCGCAAACGCCTGGAGCGCTCCTCATCCCCTGTCGGAGGTGGAATAGACGTTCCCCCACCCGCTCTCTCTACCCTCTGGTGGATTGGTCGAAGACCGCCACGGAAGCGACGGGAGAACTCCGCGTCGGTGACTGTGGCGGCGTCTATTCCCCTCCATTCGGCGTTGGCCCACTCCAACGCCTTGCCGGTGAGACAGGAGATGAGGGCGGAAACGCTCTCGTATCCCCGAGGGCGCCGGGTGTAGTGGTGGCAAGGTAAGCTCCACTTGTAGAAGGAACCCCTGACACCACGGCAGCGGTGCCCGTCGTACGCCCTCGGGAAGCGAGAGCCGAATCCCACTGGGTTCCGGTCGATGGACGGGCTGGCTGTCCGGTGGTGAAGGTGATGGTGCGATAGGTGCGGCTGTGGGAACGCCGCTGGTCTCCCATCGACGAAGGGTATCCATGACGCCCTCCAGGGCGTGCCCGATACGGTGGATCCGGTGCTCTTGTCCAAGGAGACGCTCCTCCATGGTGTCGACGGGTGCTCCTGCTGATTCCATTACGTGGTCTGTAATTTCTGTCAAGGTGCTGTGTATAGGTGTGGTGTAAATTCAGGCGGCAGGCAGCAGAGGTAATCCACAAGACTTTACTCAGCACAAAAATAATCCAAACAGCCCCGGAGGCAAAAAGACGCACACAGGCGTAAACAAGCGCACACACACCAGTGCGTAAATCTCTCCTAACAACAAGGAGGAAAGCTTACGGAAAATAGCGGTACCAACCTGGTAGCGCAACCACGACATGAACAATTAAACACACAAACACTAACCTAACAACAAGGAACTAAATAGGGTGCTAAATGGAGACCTAAAACACAAAACAGGTGTGACTAATCAGTACAAAACCAAACAAACACGAAACATAGAGCGGTGGCAGCTAGAACTCCGGAGTAACGACGACCGGCGAAACCTGCCCCGAACGAGGAGAGGAGGCCGCCTCGGCCGAAACCCGTGACAGCCAGTAACAGGTCTGTCTTGGAAAATACATGTATGTTCTTGAAGTACGCAGTCAAATTAACATTAGCTTTAAAGCCCTCATGAAGAATACTGAGAGACTTATTGTAAAGGTAGAGGCTATGTGACTATCATAAAGCAAGACAGACTAAAGTTCAGTGTCAGTGACACTTTTTCAGTGTGGGTGTAGGGAAAAGCTAAAACACAAGTGAATAAGGGATAGGTTTTACTAATCCATCACCGTATAAAATAGGAAATGTCTAATACACTAAATTATTCCAACTGAATTCTTTGGATTGGAGATGACTGCTTTTAGACTGTTGATGCACACATTGAGGTCAGCAATCACCAAATAAGTGTCCAGCTTGCTCTAGTGGTTTTTTTTTTTTTTTTTTTTTTTTATTACAAGTAACTAACTATATCACACCACAAAAGCTAAACATAGTGTCTCCCTCACTCCCTCTCCCTCTCTCCTCCTCCTCTCCCTCTTATCTCCTCTGTTCTTCCTCTCTATTCCTCCTCCTCTCCTCCTCGCCCTCTCAGCGGGCTCCAGCTGGATAGAGTGACGGCGAGGTGACCACCTGCCTCTCTCACTGGAGGGCGGGAGAGGGGGAACAAAGGAGGAGGAGGAGGAGGTGGAGAGGAAAGAGAGTAAGAATGGAAGAGGATGGTGGAGAGGGGTAGAGGAGGCAGATAAGCCTGTCTAAGTTATTGCTTTAAAGGAGGGAAGAGAGGGAGGAGGAGGAGCAGCGAGCGCGAGCTAGATGGGGGGAGTGGGAGAAAGAGAGGAGGAGGAGGGGGGAGGATGGGGAGGAGGGGGAGGGCAGCTTGTCGACACACCATACTTACACCTGCAACAGGTAGGCCAGGGGGCGGGACCTGTAGCTGAGACTAATAACATGATAAGGGGGGGCAGGTGAAGAAGGGGTGGAGCTGGAGTCAAGGAGGGAGGGTGTTCCTACGAGCCCCCTGCCAGCGAGACGGGGAGCAGGGAGGAAGTCTGTCCACGAAGCATTTCTGGGTTTTGGGTCGCCTCCAATGAGATTAGATCCCCCTCTACAATGTAAAGCAATTTGAGTACTGTGGGGGTTCTCTGTATAAATCCAAGGTGGAACCTCCAGGGTCTCTGCTTTTCTCTCATGGGATAGTCTGTTTCTGGGCTTCCTGTGAAAGGTGACCCTCTGTTGGAAAATAGGAATAGAACACTACCCCCAGACGAGATCGTCCTTATGGTAAGTGATGGACAGATCAACTCCTCCTTGTCATCTTCCACCTCTTTCCTCGCCTTCTCCCTCCTTTCCTTCTTACAGTCGTGATGGAGAGATCCCTTTTCTCCCCTTTCCTCCTTTCCTCTCCCTCCCTCTTTCTCTTCCTCTACCTACCTCTCTCCCTCCCTTCCATCTTGGTAAAACCTTGTTTAGTCGAGCCAGATTGTGGTATAGCTTAGCCCTGGTTTTCAGAACCACTGACTGTCCGCTGGCTGTCTTGGAGGGGGGGATACAGGACTGGTCCACTGGAACTCAAGCTCACATGGGGAGACCCTGCTGCTGCACTCACTCCCCCTCTTACCTGGGATGAGATCGACGTTTTGGAAGGAAACCTGCAACCATCCCTTACGTGGGGTGGGAAGCATGGGGTGGCAGCATCATGCTGTGGGGAGGATTGTTTCAGGGATCAGAGACTGGGAACAAGCCCCCTTCACCATCGTGACAGGGCTGTAGTGGAAGGCAGGTTTGAGAGTTTTGAAGTTCCCTGGTGTCCACATCACCAACAAACTATCATGGTCCCAAACACCACCAAGACAGTTGTGGAACGAGGGCACGACAACGCCTTTTCCACCTCAGGAGACTGAAAATATTTGGCATTGGTTCCCAAGATCCTCAAAAAGTTCTACCGCTGCACCATCGATAGCATCCTGAACCGGTTTGCATCACACCGCCTGGTATGGCAACTGCTCGGCATCTGACCGTAAAGGCCGCTACAGAGGGTAGTGCGTACTGCCCAGTACCAGGCGCATACACCGGAAGCCTCACTGCCGTGGCGATCGGCGCTGCACCTTTTTGCCAGCCTGATGTGCCCGCTGCAGAATGGACCAGCGCCAGCGTTCCAAGTTTCTGCTTCCACCAGCGCCGAAACCACTCGTCCACCCGCAGGGGCTTCGGTACTGGCTCTGATGACCACAGGAAGCCAGAACCGGCTGATAACCTAACACACACTGGAAGGCCGTAAGCGTTTTTTTAAAGTTGGGGTGGACGACATGGCGGAGGGAGTTTTTGGGCTATCTCTTGCCGAGGGAATATATCCCGACCACTCCTACTTGCCGGTCCTCGCAATATGACCTCAGAGACCTACCCACATCCTGGTTAACTCTCTCCACCTGCCATACTCTCGGGGGGGGGGAGGGGGGGGTGGTGAAACCTTGATGTAAGGCTAATCGAGAACCCCCAGACGTTCCATAAATAATGCCGCTCCAGACTCTAGAGGTGAACTGGGGACCCCGATCAGACACTATATCCTCAGGCACCCCATAGTGGCCAGAAGACCGTGTAGTCAACATGGGCCTCAGCAGTTTTGTAGGGCAGTAAGACAACCTGGCAAGGGGAAGGATACGGCAGGCTTTTAAGAGAAAAAAAGAAGATCCACAATGACGCGAAGATCGTAGTGTTTTCCCCTGGGAAGGGAGGAAGGGTCCGTGAAACAAAATCCACCGACAGGTGAGACCACGATTGTTGTGGAACAGGGGGGCACGGGTAGGGGTTGTAAACTTCCCCCTGGGCAGGTTTTCTAGGTGCCTTACACTGGGCGCACAACGATGCAGGGAGGAACATAAACCATCACGTCCTTAGCTAAGGTTGGCCACCGTACTTCTCAACTAAGGCAGTGCACTGTCCGACCAATTACTCGGATTGACCAGAGGAGGGTGACAATTTTAAGCCCAGTAATATCAAAACGTTCCGCGAACCTCGAGCTGCACGTTACCTCCGACCCTCCGGACACTGTTGAGGTATAGGGTCGGAACGTAACTCCTGGCTCGATTTCCGCATCCACTCTCCCACACCACCGGTGCCACTAAGCAAGACTCCGGGAGTTATGGGAGTGGGCTCAATGGACCTGTCCTCTGTGTCATATAGTCGGGCCAGGGCGTCTACCTTAGTGTTCGGGACGCCTGGTCTATAGGTGAGCTTAAATACAAAGCGGGAAAGAAACATTGAACCACCTTGCCTGGCGAGGATTCCAGCCTCCTCACTGCCCGGCTGTACTCCCGGTTACGATGGTCAGTCATAATGAGAAAAGGGTGTTTTAGCCCCTCAAGCCAATTCTCCAAACCACATTCAGGGCTTTAACCCACAAGTACCGCCAGCACTCCCTATCCCCCAAATACCTCATCATTGTGGCTCCACGCCGGACTGAGCTTCTTAGAATTAGAAATCACAGGGGCAGAGGGTTAGGTGGCGTACCCGAAAGCCGCTGAGACAGCACAGCGCCGATCCCAGCCTTGGAAGCATCCCCCACCTGAAATGCCAAAGAGGATCCGGATGCGCCAGCACCGGAGCCGAGGTAAACAAGTCCTTCAAGACGTTTAAACGGCCTGTCCGCCTCATCTGACCACTGCAGGTGCAACACGGACCCCCCTTTAGCAGAGGTTAATGGGAGCTGCATACCTGTCCCAAAGCCCCGATAAAACCCAAGAAAAGCGCTGGCACCTCTTTACCGTGTGGAGTCCTGCCAATTACGCATGGCAGAAACGCGGGTCAATCTCCATCTCTCCCCCGGATGGCGGACACCGATGTCCCAGGAAGGGAGATGGACTCCTGAAAGAAAGACATTTTCCGCCTTCGCATAAGGCCCATGCTCCCTTTCTACCAAGCACTCGACGCCCCAGGGACACTGCTCGCTGTGTACGGATATTTAGAATGTCAAAATAAACCAAAAACCCCTGCCCTGAAAGTCCCGAAATATCGCCCCAAAAATGATTGGAAAGATAAAGGGATCTTTCTAAACCCCTTGGCAGACGAGGTACTCATAGTGACCCGGGGGTGGTACTGAATGCTGCTTCCACTCTCTCCCCCCCCAAAGCGCACCGGGTTTGTCCCTCCTGAGATCCAAATTTTGGAAAAAATCCCGCCCCCTGTAAAGACTCCGATACTAGCAATCAGGGGGAGAGATAGCTTATTTGTGGTGATCTGATTTAGACCTGGGAATCAAAAACGGGCGTAAACCCCATCCCTTTTTCTTCACAAAAAATAAACTTGAGGGGCGCGGGGGAAAATAAAAGGGAGATTTACCCCTGTCTCAAAGATTTTGTGATGTGGTCTCCATACGGGCCGCCCTCCTAGACAGAGGATACCTGATATGTGGAAGCGCAGCGCCTACCTGGAGGGCTATCGCCAACCACCGTCTTAGAGAGTCTCTCTGGGCTGCCGCAAAAAAGGGTCCTCTGTGGAAAGGGGGGAGAACAAAACCCCCCAGAAGGATCTCCTTATGTATGATGGCAGATCAAATCCCTTGTCATCTTTCCCCCCTTCCTTTTTCCTCTTGCTCGGCCCCTTCTCCCTCCTTTTCCCTTTTTCATCGTGAGGAGGAAACCCTTTTTTCTTTTCCTCCTTCCTCTACCTTCCCCTCCCTCCTTCCCCCTTGGTAGCCTGTTTAGTCAAACCAGATTGGATAGCTGCCATGGGTTTAGCCCCCCCGTCGCGTCTGGGGGGGGGATCAGGACTGGTCCCATCTCAGCTCACAAAGGGAAACCCCGCTGCTGCCCGCCACTCCCCCTCTTTCCTGGGATGAATCCGTTTTGGGGGAAACCTGGCACCTCCCTGGTGAAGAGGTGTGGGGCATCATGCTTGGGGAGGATTTTCAGGGACAGGGACTGGAAAACGCACCATTCACTTCGAAAGGGGGTGTAGTGGGGGGGGTTTGAGAGTTTCAAAATTTTTTTTGGGCCACATCACCCCAAAAACACATGGTCCAAACACACCAAAACAGTCGTGAAGAGGGACGACAGCCTTTTCCACCTCAGGAGATTGAAAAGATTTTTGACTTGGGCCCAAATCCCCAAAAAGTTTTCAGCTGCCCCCCCGAGGGTCCTGACCGGGTTTTTCATCACCGCCCGGTTGGCAACTGTCGGCATCTGACCGTAAGGGGCTAAAAGGGTAGTGCTTTTCGGCCCATACATCCTGGGGGCCCCCCTTTCCCCCTCCAGGGGCCTATATATGGCGTGTCAAAGGGACCAAAAAATTGTCAAAGACTCCAGTCACCCAAGTCATAGACTGTTCCTCTGCTACCCGCACGCAAGCGGGTAACCCGAGTTTTCCTGGGCTAGGTCCAAAAGGCTCCTTAACACTTTAACCCCCAAACCCTAAGACTGCTGAACAAATTAATAAAATGGCCCCCAGGGCTTTTACATTGAACCTCCCCCCTTTGTTTTTACACTGCGCTACTCGCTGTTTATTATTATGCATAATACTTTTCCCCACCTAAATGTACAAATACCTCAACAACCGACCCCCACACATTGTTTGTACCGTACCCCCCTTTTATATAGCCTCGTTTTTTATTTTTATTTGTTAATTTTTTTTTATTTTTTTCTTTTTGTGTATTTATTAAAAATTTTTTAACCTATTTTTTGAAAGCATGGTTTTTTTAAGGGTTTTAAGTAAGCTTTCATGGGAAGGTCTACACCTTTTTGTATTCGGGGACATGACAAATACAATTTGATTTGATTTGATTTGGGGACTAGTCCCGGTCATTTAAAGAGAACAACAATTTACAGAGAATCATTGATGAAAAAACCCGCTCCAAGCCTCAGGACCTCAGATGGGGTAAGTTCACCTTCCAAAAGGGCAACGACCCTAAGCACACAGCCAACAACCGGAGTGGCTTCGGGCAAGTCTCTGAATGTCCTTGATGGCCCCCCCCAGAAACCCACTTGAAACCCCATCTAAAATCTTGGAGAGACCTTTAAAAAAGCTGGGCGTGACACACCTATCCAACCTGACGAGCTTAGAGATCTGCGAGAAGAATGGGGAAAATCCCCAAACAGGTGTGCCCAAATTTTTTAGCTCATAAACCCCAAAAAGACTCAGGCTGTAATCGCTGCCAAAGGGGCTTCCAAAGTACTGAGTAAAGGGGTTTAATACTTATTTAAAAGTAATATTTTTATTTTATTTTATTACATTTATAAAAAAGTCTAAAAACTTTTCTCATTTTTTTCTTATGGGGTATTGTGTGTAGATAATTTCCCAAAATTACCCTAAACATTTCCAAACTTTGGGGATATTCCCGGTTAGCTTAGCAACTCTAACAAAACCTAAAAGGAAAATCTCCAGTCCAGTGAGATCTCCTTGAATGGCAGCAAAACCCTTTGACCTTAAAACCCCCTGCTATCCTCTAACCCATTTGGTTCATGAACGACATTTGACCCCTAACCCTGCTATCCCCTAACCCC
>CM072220.1:2130664-2156903 GCA_036851935.1 Coregonus suidteri
GCGGGTTTGGCCCCCTGGGGGCGTAGTGTGTTACTGAGGGTTTGGGGCTTTTTTAAATTTTGGTCCCGCTCTCGCAGGTCATTCACTGGGTCCCCCCGTGTGGTTCGGGGATTTTTGTCACCGTTTTTAGGATCATTTTCCCCCCCCGGGGGTGGGAAAATCTTGCGTGGAGCCCAAAGCTCGGGGGGAGATTATCAGGGGTCTTGTATGTCTTCCATTTCCTAATTTGCTGGTGTTCCTTTAAACAGCTCTTTGGTTTGGGCCATAGTGGGTTTGGGTGGGGGAACCTGTTTGGGGTTGTGGACAGGTTTTCTTTTTACGGGGATAAAAAATTTTAAAAACAGGTGCCATTAATACGGTAACAAGTGGAGGACAGATGATCCTCTTAAAAAAGAAGTTACAGGTTTGTGAGAGCCAAAAAAATCTTGCTTTTTTTGTAGGGGCCCAAAATATTTTATTTTCCCCAAATTTTTCCCAAATTTAAATTTCTTTTAAAAATCCAAAAATTTTTTTTTCTGGTTTTTTTTTTTTCTAAATTTTGTTGGTCATATTGACGTGTACCTTGATGAAAATTACAGGCCTCCGCATCTTTTAAGTTTGAGAACTTGCACAAGGGGTTTGGCTGACCTAAATATTTTTTTTTCCCACTGATATCTCACTGGTCATCCCCAAACCCCAAACCCCCTTTGGCCGCCTTTCCCTTTAAAAGGGTTCTCTGCTCCCCAATGACGGGAACAAATTGAAAAAATCTCTGAAGCTGGAGACTCTTACCCTCCCTCACAACTTTAAGATCATTTGTCGAGCCCCCTTCCCGATCCCCTGCCCCTTTGTACACGGGCCCATTGAAATTGAAACCCCAACTACCTCATCCCTATATTTTTTATTTATTTTACTCTTTTTTCTTTCACGTATCTCTTTTTTTTGCACATCATTCTTGCCCTCATATTTCCATGTTAATACAAATTTGAAATTTAAATTTTCCCACTATAGCCTATTTTTTGCCTTACCCCCCTAACTTGTACTTTTTGAACCCACTGTATAATATTTTCTGTTTTTTAAATTAACCTTTAGTTTTTTTTTTCCCCCAGGGTGAAACTCTGTGTTTTTATCGAAATGTTTGTTTATCTTGGCCGGTCGCAGTTGGAAATGAAACTTTTTTCTCAACCGCTTACCTGGTTAAAAAAAAGGGGTTAAAAAAAAAAATATAAATAAAATTGGAGAGAGGGAGGAGGGGGGAGAAATAGAAGTGGGGGTGGGGAGGGGGAGGGGGGGGGGAGAAGAGGGAGGGAGTGGGGGAGAAAGGAGGGGAGGGGAGAAAAAGGGGGGGAGGGGGAAGGGAAAGAGAAAGGGGGGGGGGGGGAGAAAAAGGGAGGGAGCTCCCCTTTTGTCCCAAAAACGCTCAAAGCCCCCCGGCAGCCCCATTGCCCTAGTAGGGGGCAACTTTTCCCCATCTCCTCCAAGTAATATTGCTGTTGTAAAATGTTAAAACTCCACTCTGTGACCCGACATGATCTGCAGGAGTTTGTAGACCCCCAAAATTTGTTTGTGCAGTTTTTTTGGGCGATTTTACACCCTATCTAGCTATTCCACGCTGAAGGTATTTTATTATTGTTTTGTAAAAAGCCATGAAAGGCTTTGGGCATTGGGGTTTTTGGTAGTCACTTGAGTTTGAAAACGATTTTGCTGAGTAGAGTGTTGAAATTTTCTACCCCCCCCAAACATTTTTTTTATCGGGGATTTTTGGGCCATTCACAGTCGGGCTTTTTTTGCTCCAGTTATTTTCCCTTTGATGTCATTTTTATTTGAAGTCAGCCATTGAATGTGTATTAGCATCTTTTTTCTTTGCCTGTTTCACTTTTTCCACAAGTAGGCTAAATGATAAATGGGGAATTTGGGGTTTTTAAATAAGTCATTTTTACACTCCTTTCCAAAAGCCCTTTTTTTAAACCTAATAAAAAACCAAATATCGCGTGATAATTCATTTTTCGGGGGGCATTTTTTTTTCGTTTTTTGTTTTTTTTTGCTTTTTCCCCAAAATTTTTATTTTTTTTTTTTTTAGAGTTTTTAAGTAAGTAAAGGGAACTTCAACTGGTGGGGGATTTCTGACACCCCATTTAGCCTCCCCAAAGGTTTAGCTGAAATTTCTCCCCCCCCAAATTTACTTCCTGGGGCATGGGCAGAGGGGGAAAGGGGAAGGGAATGGAAGGGGAAAGAAAAAGGATAAGAGGGGGGAGATGTCAAAAGAGATAGGGCTGACAGACTAACACGCATTAAAATGAATATTTTTTTGAAACTGACTTTCCCCAAAGTGATATCATAAAACCAGTAACCTTTTTCCATCTTCAACTTTTGGGGTCCAGCCCCAGTTTTGCCCCGACATATAAAATTTTAAATGTTTTAAAAAAACAACAAAAGAAAAGGGGGTATTAAATTATATTAAAGTAATCTGAAAAAAAGAGGTTCAATTTCCTGGAAGGGGAATGTTTGTAAAAATTTAATTTTGCCATTTAGCAAAAAATTTTATTAAAAGGGCGGATTTACAGTCAGGGTTGTGGCCATCCCTTTTTTTACGAAATGGGTGGTCCCGGGGATCGAACCCGCTCCCCTGGCTTTTAAAAGGGCCCATGCTCTACCAATTGAGCTTATTGGGTGTTGAGCACAATACCAACGGAAACCCTATCTTTCCCCATCACTCAAAAAACGGTCACCCTCTTCAATTAAAAGGAAAACTTGCAACATTGCCAAACCCAAGTAAAATTAAATAATCACAAACAGATAACTTTAACAAACAAAATTTTTCAAAAAGAAAAAATACATTTAAAATTTTAAAATTATTAGCATTACAATACTTTGGTAAAAAAAATTTTAAAATAGTCTATAAATACAAATAAAATATTTTCACAAACAAAATTTCAACTACATTTATTTACACAACTAGCTGGCCCCCACGGGGGCCCACTAAAGGCCAACTTGCCCCACTAGGGCCTCTCAGCCACCCTGGCCCCCCCCCCCTGGGGCCCTCCCACCCAAAACTTGCCCCACGGGGGGCCCTCTCAGCAAGCCGGTTTCCACTGGGGCCCCCCCTCAGCCAGTTGCCCCACTAGGGCCTTCTCAGAAAAGCCGGGCTCCACTAAGGGCCCTTCAGAAACCCGGCCCCCAATAGGGCCCCTCTCAGCAAGCGGGCTCCACTGGGGCCCTCTCGGGCCAGGGGCCCCCCCCCTGGGGCCCCTTTTTTAAAACCCAGGGGGCCCCCCCTTTTAGGGTCCTCTCAGCCAGCTGGTCCCATGGGGCCCCCCCTAAAAGCCAGGGGCTTCCCTGGGGCCCCCCTCACCCAAAGCCGGTCCACTGGGGCCCTCTCAGCCAGGTGGTTTTCCCCCTGGCCCTCTCACCAGCTTGCCCCCCCCAAAGGGCCCCTTTCCCCGAAACCCGGCCCTTCCCCTTAGGGCCCCTCTCAGCCGGGGGGGGTGGCTCCACTTAGGGCCCCCCCTCAGCCAGCGGGGGTTCCCACTAGGGGCCCTCTCAGCCAGGTGGTTTTCCCACCTGGGGAAACCTCCCCAGCCAGCCGGTTTCCACTAGGGCCCCTCACCCGCCGGCTCCACTGGGGCCCTCCCCTTTCGAAAAAAGGCCCTTTCAAAAGCGCCCCCAAAATTTGAACGGTATTTGTATATTGTATTACTGTATTTTTTTAGTTTTTAAAACCCTTTTTTTTTTTTTTTTAAAATTTTTTCCTTTTGGGGTTTTTATTTTGGGACTGTTTTAATTTGTACATTTTTTACCCTTTTTTTTTGGGGGAAAAAAATTTTAAACCTCCTTTTTTTCCCCTTATTTTGTATTGGCCCACCTTCAAACGAGTCCCCGTGACACTTGGGGGGGTCAGGGGGAGCGAAACAGATAACACCTTTGGGTTTCGCTACAAAAATTTTTTATGTGAAAAAGACTTTTTTCCCAGGATTCTCTTTGGTCTGACAAAAAACCGCTGAAAACTTTGCCACCTTCCACTGCAGGTCCCGGAAAGGCCCCCCTAGGCGAAAAGTGGTGGGGTTTAAAACAAGCCCAAAGCAAAAAAAACCCGATATCTCTAGCCCTTTAAATTTTCAGATTTTGAGGGGATTGGGGTTTTTTATGGCCCCGATCAAAAATGTCAAGATTTTACACCTTTTCTAATGGGAAAATTTTAGAAAGTGGGGAGGTCCCTGCCTGTGGGCCCTTAAACCCCCACAAATCACCAGAAGCCGCAGCCCCTCCCGGTGGGTTTAACCTTTTCCCCAAATTCTCCACATCAAACCCCCCCTCCTCCGCACACTCCATTTTGGTTCCAGTTTAACTCGCATCTGTTACAAGACCCCGGGGCTTTTCCCCATGGAGCCCTTTGAGGGGGAAAGGCCCCCTTTCCCTAAACCTTTTAGGGTCGGAAACACCCTTTCACCCAAACGGGGCATTGCGTTTACCAAACCCCTGGCCTTCTGGGTCCCCTTTCCTCTGCCGGGGAAACCCCTTTTTTTTTCCCGCTCAGGCCGTCAAAAAAATGTTCGCTGCTCTGGCACCCCAATTGGGGGGAACAAGCTCCCTCACGACGCCCGGGAAAAGCGGAGTCAAATCACCATTTCCCGGGGGGACCCTTTGAAAAACCCCCCCTCGTTAAGGGTACCGGGATAGGATAAAGTAATCCTTTCTAAAACCCCCCCCCAAAAAAAAAAAAATAAAATTTTTAAAAAAAATTGTAAAGTGGGTTTCCCCCCTGGCTATAGGGTGAATGCACCCAATTTTTTAAGTCGCTCTGGATAAGAGCGTCTGCTAAAAAGAAGTAAAGTAAAAAGTAAAAAGTAAAAATTGGTTTTACCCGCCTCCACCAATCCAAGCATTTAAAATTTTGGGAATAGGGAGCAAGTGCACCTTCAGGGGAAAGGGGGATATTATTGGTACACAAAAATATGCTCTGTTAATTTACCCCCATTGGTCCCCCCACAAGGCTAAAATTTGGTTAAACTGTCCCCATGGTCCCTTTTACACTCTTTTTGATAACAGAAGGTATAGTCCCCCCCGGGGGGAACTTGAAGAAAAAAATTTACCCTTCCCCCACCCCCCCCTTCCTCCCCGGGCCCTTTCTCCCCCTTTCGGGGGGCCCCCTTTTTCTTCCCCTCCCCCTTTCCAAAACCCCTTTTCCCCCCTCCCTTTTAAAACCAAAAACCCCCTTTCTCCCCTCTTCTTTGGGGCCCCCCCCCCTTTTTCTTCCCAAAAATCTCCTTTCCCCCCTTTCCTCCCCCTCCCCCTCTTTCCCCCCAAAAAAAAACCCCCCCTTCCCCGTTTTTTTCCCCATTCCTTTTCCTTCCCCTTTTAATCTTTTCTTCCCCCCCCCTTCCTAATTTTTCCCCCCCCCCTCTTTTTCTCCCCCCTTTTTCTATCCCCCCTTCCTTTTCTCCCCCTCTCCTCTTCTCCCCCTTTTTCGCCCATTTGTTTCCCCCCCCCCTCCTTTCTTCCCCCCCTCCTTTTTTTACTTTTCCCCCCTTTTCCCCTTACCCCCCCGCTTTCTTCCCCCCCCTTTGTTTACCCCTTTTTTTAAAAACCCCCCTACTTTTCCCCCTCTTTCACCTCTACCTTCTCCCCCCCCTCTTCTCCCCCTCTCCCCTTTTTTTCCCCCCCTCTTCCCCCCCTCTCCTCTTCTCCCCCCCCCCTCCTCTTCTCCCCCCTCTCCTCCCCCTCACCTCCCCTTCTCCCCCTCCCCTCTTTTTCTTCCCCCCTCTCCTCTTTTTTTTTTTTTCCCCCCCCCCCTTCTTTTTTTTTTCTCCCCTTCCTTCCTCTCCCCACCTTTTTCCTCCCCCTCTCCTCTTTCCCCCCCCTCCTCTTCTTCCCCCCTCCCCTCTTCTCCCCCCCTCTTTTCCCCCCCTATTTTTTCCCCCCTTCCCCCCCCCCCTCCTCTTCTCCCCCCCCCCTTTCCCGTTTTCTCCCCCTCTCCTCTTCTTCCCCCCTTTTCCTCTTTCTCTCCCCCCCCTCCTCTTCTCCCCCCTGTCCCCTTCTCCCCCTCTTCCCCCCCCCTCACCCCCTCCTCTTCTACCCCCCCCTCCTCCCCCCTCTCCTCTCCTCACCTCTCCTCTTCTCCCCCCCCTCCTCTTCCCCCCCCTCTCCTCTTCTCCCCCCCCTCCCTTTCTCTCCCCCTCTCCTTTTCCCCCCCCTCTCCTCTTCTCCCCTTCCAATTTTCCCTCCCTTTTTAAAAATTACATTTGGGGGGGGAAAGGGGGGGAGGGAGGGAGGGAGGGGGGGGGGGGGAGTTTTGGTCAGAACCACAAAAGAGGGGAAGGGGAAGGGGGAGGGAAAAAATGGAGGGGGGGAGAGAGGACTGGGGAGAGAGAGAGAAATATATAATTATTTTTATCACTGACCCTTTTCCCAGTGATGTCCTCACAACCAGCAAACCCCCTTTTCCCCTCTTTGGGCCCCGCCCAGCCTGACCTGACATATAGTATCAGGCCTGTTTAAATTGGGCTTTGGGGAAAACCTCTAGCTTCTAAAAACCCCCCGTTTTTTTTCCCCCCTTTTTCCCCTTGCTCTAAAACCCATGAAAAAAAACCCCTCCCCTCAAGGTAACCCCCATTTTTGGGTTTCTGGTACTGGTTTTTATTTTTTAGCTGGGAAAATTTAAAAAAAAATTCTATAAGGGGGTGAACTCAAACATAGAAAGTTAAAAGGTATATTAAAATAACCACTATGTGACTCACCTCTCCTCTTTCTCACCCCTCTCCGCTTCTCCCCCCTCTCCTCTTCTACCCATCTCCTCTTCTCCCCCTCTCCTCTTTCTCCCCCCCCCTCTCCGTCTTCTCCCCCTCTCCTCTTCTCCGCCTCTCCTCTTCTCCCCTCTCCTCTTCTCTCCCCTCGCCCTCTCCTCTTGCTCCCCCTCTCCTCTTTTCCCACCCTCTCCTCATCCTCACACTTTCCTCTTCTCCCCCCTCCCCTCTTTCCTCTTCTCCCCCTCTCCTCTTCTCCCCCTCTCCTCTCCTCTCCTCACCTCCTCTCCTCTTCTCCCCTCTCCTCTTCTCCCCCCTCGTCCACTTCTCCCCCTCCCTCTAATCCCCCCTCCTCTTCTCCCCCCTACTCCTCTTTCTCCCCCTCATCCTCTTCGTCCCCTCTCCTCTTCCTTCCCCCTCTCTCTCTTCTCCCCCCTCTCCTGTTCTCCCCACCCTGATAGAGATTTGTGGAGGAGAGAGAAAGATTTAATGGAAGGGAAATATATATTTATAACTGACTTCTCACCAGTGATGTCATCCTAACCAGTAATCTTTTACACTCTTCCACTATTGGCCCAGCTCAGATTGACCTCTGACCTCTGGAACTGAACGATTGAGGAAAAGCTGATGTATTAAATTAGATATACTGTAAACTCATCTGCAAAGAGAGGTTCACATGGAAGGGGAATGTGTGTACACATGGGTGTTGTTGCACCATACCAACGATAAGTCTATCTTCCCCATCACATCATGAAAGGTGATGTTGATGTTCATTTCTCCTCTCTTAACTATATAAAAAAAATAAAAAATAATAACGAGTGTATCAGTCCTGACCCGTCGGTCAATACACCCCATTTAGCCATACCCTAGGTTTAGCTGTGTTTCTACACACCCCCCCATATCCTAGGTTTAGCAGTATTTCTACATACCCCATAGCCATTAGGTTTAGCTGTGTTTCTCTACACACCCCATTTAGCCATACCCTAGGTTTAGCTGTATTTCTACACACCCCATTTTAGCCATACCCTAGGTTTAGCTGTATTTCTACACACCCATTTAGCCATACACTAGGTTTAGCTGTGTTTCTACACACCCCATTTAGCCATACCCTAGGTTTAGCTGTATTTCTACACACCCCATTTAGCCATACACTTGGTTTAGCTGTGTTTCTACACACCCCATTTAGCCATACACTAGTTTTAGCTGTATTTCTACCCACCCCATTTAGCCATACCCTTAGGTTTAGCTGTATTTCTACACACCCCATTTAGCCAAAGACTAGGTTTAGCTGTGTTTCTACACACCCCATTTAGCCATACACTAGATTTAGCTGTATTTCTACACACCCCATTTAGCCATACCCTAGGTTTAGCTGTATTTCTACACACCCCATTTAGCCATACCCTAGGTTTAGCTGTATTTCTACACACCCCATTTAGCCATACCCTAGGTTTAGCTGTATTTCTACGCAACCCCCATTTAACCATACCCTAGTTTAGCTGTATTTCTACAACCCCAAACTACTTCCTGCGGCTATGGGACAGAGGAGGAGGGGAGGGAGATGGAGAGTGAGAGAGAAGAGGAGAGAAGTAGAGAGAGGGAGATGTCAAAAGAGATAGGGCTGACAGACTAACACGCAGTCAACTGAATATCTTTTCATAACTGACTTCTCACCAGTGATGTCATCATAACCAGTAACCTTTTCCACTCTTCCACTCTTGGTCTGGCTTAGCTTGACCTCTGACCTATGAAATGAATGATTTCAAAAACAGACAAAAGCAAAGGTATTAAATTATATATAAACTCATCTGCAAAGAGAGGTTCACCTTTCCATGGAAGGGGAATGTGTGTACACATGGGGGTGTTGTTGCGTCATACCAACTAAGCCTATCTTCCCCATCACATCACGTGTGTTGTTGCACCACACCAACTATAAGCCTATCTTCCCCATCACATCATGAAAGGTCATGTTGATGTTCATTTCTCCTCTCTTTTGCCCCTCCCCTTCTCTCACTCTCTCTCTCTCTCAGTAACATTCAAAGGGGTTTTATTGACACGGGAAATATATGTTACCATTGACAAAGCAAGTGAAATAAACAATCACAAACAGTAAACTTTAAACACACAAAAGTTTCAAAAGACAAAGACATTTGAAATGTTAATAATTTAACTATAAACAAACAAAACAAAAAATACGAGTGTATCAGTCCTGACCTGTATAGGAGTCGGTCAATACACTGTAAATGAAATATAAACTAGCTGGCTCCACTAGGGTCCTCTCAGTCAGCCGGCTCCACTAGGGTCCTCTCAGCCAGGTGGCTCCACTAGGGCCCTCTCAGCCAGGTGGCTCCACTAGGGTCCTCTCAGCCAGGTGGCTCCACTAGGGTCCTCTCAGCCAGATGGCTCCACTAGGCCTCCAGCTAGGGTCTCTCAGCCAGGTGGCTCCACTAGGGTCCTCTCAGCCAGGTGGCTCCACTAGGGTCCTCTCAGCCAGATGGCTCCACTAGGGTCCTCTCAGCCAGGTAGCTCCACTAGGGTTCTCTCAGCCAGGTGGCTCCACTAGGGTCCTCTCAGCCAGATGGCTCCACTAGGGTCCTCTCAGCCAGGTGGCTCCACTAGGGTACTCTTAGACAGCTGGTGTGTGTAGGAGAGTGTGAGCTGTGTGTGCAAAATGTAGAAGTACAAATGGCAAGGGAAATGAAATAAACGGATAAATCTAGGCATAGGTTTTATTTACTGTGGTGTTTGTTCTCCACTGGTTACCCTATTCTTATCACAACAGGTCACACATTTTGCTGCCATGATTGCACGCTGCTGTATTTCACCTAACAGATATGGGAGCTTATCAATATTATATTTGTTTTCAAAGTATTTGGGGTCCTTGTAATCTGAGGGAAATATGTCTCTCTCACATCATCGTTTAATTGGCAGGAGGTTAGGAGGGGCAGCTCAGTTTCCTCTCCTCTTCTCCCCCTCTCCTCTTCTCCCCTCTCCTCTCTCTCACCCCTCTCCTGTTCTCCCCTTATCCTCTTCTCCCCTCTCCTCTTCTCCCCCTCTCCTCTCCTCCCCCCTCTCTTCCTCTCCTCTCCTCTCCTCTCTCTCCTCTCCTCTCCTCTCCTCTCCTCTTCTCCTCTCCTCCTCCTCTCCTCTTCTCCCCCCTCTCCTCCTTCTCCCTCTCCTCTCCTCTCCTCTCCTCTCCTCTCCTCTCCTCCTCTCCTCTTCTCCCCCCTCTCTCCTCCCCCCTCTCTCTCCTCTCTTCCCCCTCTCCTCTTACTCTCCCCTCCTCTCCTCTTCTCCCTCCTCTCCCTCTCCTCCCCCCCTCTCCTCCTCCCCTCTCTCCTCTCCTCCCCTCTCCTTCTCCCCTCTCCTCTCTCCTCTCTCCTCTCTCTCCCCCTCTCCTCACCTCTCCTCTTCTCCCCTCTCTCCCCCTCCTCCCCTCTCCTCTTCTCCCCCTCTTCTCTTTCTCCCCCCTCTCCTCTTCTCCCCCCTCTCCTCTTCTCCCCCTCTCCTCTTCTCCCCCCTCTCCTCTTCTCCCCCTCTCCTCTTCTCCCCCCTCTCTCCTCTTCTCCCCCCTCTCTCCTCTTCTCTCCCCCTCTCCTCTTCTCCTCCTCTTCTCCTCCTCTCCTCTCTCCCCCCTCTCTCTCCTCTCCCCCTCTCCTCTTCTCCCCCCCTCTCCCTCTTCTCCCCCTCTCCTCTTCTCACCCTCCTCTCCTGTTCAAACATAATTTTAAACAATACTGTTCTATAGTCAGCTGATATTGATTTCCTTATTTAATAATTTATTAAACTAAAATGCTAAACATCAATGACACCTACTCTTCTATTACATTTTTTAGTCCTATATAATTACACATCCAGCTAATTTTATTCCTCTATGAGCATGCGTACGTAAAGATACCGTAAGGATCACTCGACTGCAACATCTCTGGTTGATTTAATCGATCAATGGCTCAGGTCACTTGACCAAGATAAACTTGTGGATGAGCTGCTTCTTGATTTTAGTGCTGCATTTGACCTTGTTGATCATATGGCTAATAGCTGAGGCCATTGAAGAGAGATGTTTTCTTGAACCCTCATTTCTTTTTTGGAACTTTGTTACTGAGGTGACATAGACTATGGAAGACTTGTTTTACTGTAGTAAGGTAGCCTATGTATTTTATTGATGATGATGATGATGATGATGATGATGATGAATATTGACATTAGTGGTAGGCTGAGATCGAACAAACAACCTAAGTAAGCCTGGCTGCTATTTATGATATCTAAAACATATTGACTTTTAATTAGGCAAAACACATGTCGTTTGAATGGTCAACCATTTGATATGAGTTACAGCATTTTATTTTAATAAAAAATTAGGTTATATGGATTCATTGTATATATTAGGTATGACTGTGCTGCATAGGTACAAAAAATCTAAAATAAATAAACTAAATTGTGCCAGCATTTGATTACACATGAAAGCTGCTGTGGGTAACCATGGCAATGGGGACTCCATTGTGACATCACAAGATTCCGATTCTGGAAGGTTACCTGTTGCACAGACAAACTGAACAGTGCAAAGAGACTGATTCAACTAACCACTGACAGATTATTAATGTCCTATTTCATTAGTGAGAGAACACACTGCTTACTTCAGAGGTAGGTTGTAATATAACTTATTGTGAATGTGTTTCAGTAGTATAACTTATTTTCTAATTACTTGTGTATGAATGTGACATTTTAAGTAGACCTAACATGACTAGTGAAACTGTTGAAGAGAGATAGTTTGCTTGAGTCCTCTTTTTGTGAAAAAATGCTTCATCCTGACACCTGAGATGTCATGTTACAATTGTAGTGAGCCAGCCTAATGGCTAATGCATTCTATTGATGACAGAAAAAAAAAAAAACCTCTCTGTGTTAATCACCAACATATGTTGTAAACAATTATCTCAATAAATATGTACCAAAAGAGTAGGTTGTGTAAAAAAAACAAGTACGCCTACCTAATTTGTAGCTGATTCATTTCTAATGAGAATAATATGTTCTTAATTGAATGGACATCCATTTCAAATGGTTGAATTGATAGACCTCTTTAAATTGAGGTGCACTCAGGGGCACTCAAAGAGAAGACTGGCGTTTTTACCTCCTTGGTTTTTAAAATAGATGAAACTGTACAAGTTAGGTCCTGCATGGATATAGAGTCATTTTCTACCCAAAACACAGTGTTTTCAATGATATGATGGAAGTGATTAGTGTGGTTTGTGAGAACCAGGCCCAATATGGAGTAGAGCTACATGAGGGGTTGAATAAGGCTCAATAGTAAGGTACAGAAAGAGCCTGAAGTTTGCTTTTTAAAGTCTGTGTTGTGCTTTTTCATCTGCCATGGCAACGCCTTGCATCACAATGATGATGTCATAAAAGGATATTGTTCACGAAATGATAAGAACAGCCAAAATCGATTCATTTGAACTTGGTCCCTTTTCCAGTAGCGAACTTTTTACTAGTAATTCAGATAGGCCTATTGCGTAAACATATCTGGAGCAGGATTCTCACTTGCTTAATTGTAAGTAGCTGGGAAGAAAACGTGTGCACATTGTAAAGAGATGCATTATTATTTGGTTAGCAACACCCACTTACTACAACGTTATGTATTTTCCAGAGTTATTGTTAGCTAAGAGGAAGACATGGAGGGTTCAACGCTGACACAGAGGAGGGGTGAGTGTCGGTTGGAGGAAAGGGCGATCCAGACAGACTACGTGATGGAGCTGGGAGCCAGGTTGGCTCTGGTTTTGCAGATCCAGAAGGATCAGGAGAAGAAGATGAAGAGGATTTGGTTCAAGACGAGGAAAATGCCAAGACTGATTGAGGAGGTAACAAGACCAACTTTGACAAAGTCGACTAGAGTTCTATTTAACAATATTAATTAAAGCAAATACAAGTTATTGTAAGGGCAAAATGTTCCATATCACATGGAATGTAAGCTAACAATGTTTTGTCCTTATTTCTTTTTGTATTAGGCTACACCATGGCAATGCTTATAACTGTTCTTGTCTAAATGTGTTGTATCATGTCTGTCTGTTTCAGTGTATTTATGTCCTCAGTTCTTAAGGTTGTCTTGTCATAAAAAATAAACAACTGTTCTATCATAGACGCTCATATCAGGATTATGTGGTTGTCTCACCTAGCTACCTTAAGTTGAATGCACTAACTAACTATAAGTCGTTCTGGATAAAAGCGTCTGATAAATGGCTAAAATGTCAAATGTTATGCTGGGTGTGGGGCATGTATTTTTACACTTAGCTGGCCCATTGGTTAGGGGACCCAGGGTTGGGACAGACTGGTGCAGAGCATCTGAGAGGACACTATATATATATATATATATATATATATATATATATATATATATATATATATATATATATATATATATATATATATATATATATATATATATATATATATATATGTGATGTATAAGTAAATAGTGCTGACTCATACAGTATGTATGTATGTACTGAATGTGATCACTTTCATCATGTCTGTTTCTTTTCTCACGCAGAATGTGAGAGATGTGAGCAACTGTCCTCTCACTGAGTTTATGGCTCCCTGTATTGACTCCCTCCCACCACTGGCTTTCACCAATCAGAGGCCTATACCAACCATGTTGCATCCCCCCTCTCCATTGGCCATACGCGCTCAGGATGCACAACGGTTCATTGTATTTTCATACTTTGTCCCTGAAACCTGCCAGTCTGCTGAATGCCCAGTTGCCACAGAGGCCACTGCAGATGTATCTACAGGTAAATGAGAGGACCTATGGACAGATACACATCTTTCCTCAATGCTGCATCGATACCTGCCACACTTCTTTGACGAAGACTCCATGCAGCCACATCAGGCAGTAGAGGGCACCACTGAGGTCTCAGTTGCTCCAGTGGCAATATCTAATGTCAAGGAAGAGGACAGATTATATCCTTACTCCCTCCCACCCCTGGCTCAGCGGTTCATTGGCAATTCATTCAATTTCCTCGAAACCTCCCAGCCTGCTGTTTCAGCCACAGAGTGCCCAGTTGCCACAGAGGCCACTGCTACCACAGCCACTGTCAAGGGAGAGAATCGATGGGCAGCTAGAAGTCTTCCTTCAGTGCTGCCTCCATGCCTGCCAACAGTCTTTGACGATGACTTCATGCCACCAGAGCAGACAGTAGAGGATACCTATGAGGTCTCAGTTGCTACAGAGACCACTGCAGGCACAGCTACTGTTGATTTTGGAGTGTACAGATCAGCAGCTAAATGCCCTGTCCCAATGCTGCCTCCAAGTCTGCCACTTGTCTTTGAAGTTGACTACAAACTGCCAGGGGAGGCAGTAGAGGGTACCACCAAGTGTCCAGTTATCAGTGAAACAAACAATGATGTGTCCACTCACCTCAAAGAGGACATGGCAGCTGATCAAAGCCCTCCTGACCCTGCAGCATTGCCTCCAAGCCCGCCATGTATCCTAGACTCTGACCACAAACTGACCGAGGAGACAAAAGAGGATGCCACCGAGTCCTCCGTTACCACAGCGATCACTGCAGGCACATCCATTGTCCAGGGCAGGGGCGGTGTGTTCAATAGGGCGATATGGGCGACGCACTGCCAAACGGGAAAAGGAAGGGATTTTTTTTCTAATCAATTATATCACGGCAACAGTAGTTATCAGTGTTGTAATCTAGACGTCTGATCTGCCACAGTGCCACTAAATGTCCAATCAGGCTAAAGTCGTGCTTCAAATGGCCCCCCCCTTTTGGGGCGATTTCAGTCAGGTTGAAAATCGCCCAGAAGTCTGTCATAGACTCCCATGTAAAATCTATTTTTTTTTCAAATATCAGAGCTTTCAATACAATCTCTATGGGTTTCTGAGGGCTTGCACTTACGCGCTTTCGTCATACGTAACGTAACCATGAACGTAACTAAGAAAAGAGCGGGTAGCAGCGTCAATCAATTCACTATTACTGTCAAAATGGCTAGGCTTCAGTGCAACTCGATTGTGTCTTTGAAAGAAGTTCCTTTTTGTCGGCGAACAAATGAAGATAAATTGGCAACGAAACAATTAGGACCTCCCAGACCAAATGTAATAATTCAACAGGTTTCTACTAAAGGGGGGAAGTCCTACACCCGAGGATTTTCCAAAAATTGGTACGAACGAAAAACCTGGCTAGCAGGCTGCGATGTAGCTAATGCAGTCTTCTGCTACCCCCTGCTTACTCTTTCACCCTGAAGGCGGCACGGCAGACAGCACCGCTTGGACAGCGACTGGTGTGTAACGGACATGCACCATCTTTCAGGAAAGATTAAGAAACATGAGCTGTCAAAGACCCACATGGATAGCTGTTTGAGATTGTCTGCTTTGGGGAGAGTGAACATTCCCACTCAACTGGATGAGGGATACAGGCTAGCTGTCCGCCGCCACAACGATGAGGTTAGTGTTGATAATCACAAGTTTACTGGAGAACTGAAACTGACAAGGCTGACAAGATAGGACCCTTTTGTCCATTGTTATTGGATAGGAACAGAACTTATAACCAGCTCCTGACCTAAATAGATCTTAGCACAACATTTTACTCAACATATCATATTCCATATTCACTATAACAAATATATTTACTACGACATTAGCAAGAAAACCGCCACATCCTCAGCCGGCTAATCCAGTGTGTGAAGTTTTGCGGAGTGTTTGAGTTAGCTTTGCGAGGCAAAGATGAAACCGAGGGCTCCACCAACCCTGGTAAGCCAACACTTTTGAGATCAGTCAATAAATGCTTCTGGTATTTACTTATATGCTGCCCCTGTCTTCATGTTGTTGCTGGACATATCTTTTTTAAAATGTGTGTAGGTCACCTAAATCATCAGAAAAATTGCCCCCCCTGAGAATTTTTTCAGGAGCCGCCACTGGTCCAGGGAGAGGACATGTTGGCTGATAAAAGCCCGGCTCCAATGCTGCCTTCAAAGTTGCCACACATTCTAGACAATGACCACAAGCAGCCAGAGGAGGCAGTAGAGGACACCACCAAGAGTCAAGTGTCCAGGGAAGCGGCCGTTTCCGTATCCACTGTCCACAATCTGCCAGGGGAGGCAGTAGAGGACACCAACAAGTGTCCAGTTGCCAGGGAAACAGCCGTTTCTGTGTCCACTGTCCTCACAGAGGAGTTTTTGGCTGATAAAAGTCCTCCTGCACCTGCAACACTGCCTCTAATCCTGACCTGCACCCACAACAATGACCACAAACAGCTATGGAAGACAGTTGAGTGCACTACAAAGTGCTCAGTCGACACAGAGGCAACTGTTGCCATTTACACCTGGGATGATAAAAGTCCTCCAGGTCTGCAATGCATTCACAACAACAATGACCACAAGCAGCCAGAGGAGACAGTTGAGGACACCACAGAGTGCTCAGTTAACACAGAGGCAAGTGCAGTTGCATCCACTGTCAAGAGAGAGGAACTGATGAGTGATAAAAGCCCTGTCCTAGCACTTCCTCCAAGCCTGGCATGCATCCATGACAAGGACCACAAGCAGCCAGAGCAGAAAGGGAAGGGCACTAGTGAAGAGGTGGATCGCTGCCCTCATGCTCACCAGCTGGTCCCAGATGCTAACTTAACTCTGGCAACCCCTCTGCTCTGCATGGCCACTAACATTTACATTTACATTTTAGTCATTTAGCAGACGCTCTTATCCAGAGCAACTTACAGGAGCAATTAGGGTTAAGTGCCTTGCTCAAGGGCACATTTACGTCATTTAGCAGACGCTCTTATCCAGAGCGACTCACAAATTGGTGCATTCACCCTATAGCCAGTGGGATAACCACTTTACACTAAGACGCCTGTTAGAGTGAGAGCCTCCATATGCAGGTCAGAGGATGAGGAACCCAGGCCCTGGACGCTGGAAGAGGCAAAGGTAGGTGTCCTATTTTACACTACTACTCTACAGGGTTGGGGTCTGTTCCATTTCCAATCAAAAGCATTGAATTAAGTACTTCCTGAATTGACTGGAATTGAAATGGAATTGACCCCAACCCTGCTACTCTATGCTCATAGTATAAAACATCACCCCTTACTAGGGTAAACATTTGTATTACGTTTGGTGTGGACCCAGGAAGAACATCTATGGCTATTATAAAATCGGTTTGGAATACAAATAAACAAGTTACCTCAATTACTGTCCTCCAAATTGTGTGCCCCATGAGGCCATCAATGTATGTTGATCACTCAAATGTGTATTGAATGTGCCACATTGGAACAATATTACATCTAGAGTCAATGTCTTCCTGTTAGGATTATTGGACAGGCATTGACATTGAGAGTGAAGAGAGGAGCGTCAAGGAGGAGGTGAGCCCGAGGGAGGGTTTGAAGCGTGAGGCGGACCGTGCCCATTCCAAGAGCTCCAATGGGACGGTTTCATCAGAGAGAGCAGATACCATCCTGGGAAAAGTGGGCTTTCTGGCCATGAACCTCAAGCAGAAAGTCACATTTTTAAAGACAGAGGAAAAAGAGAAAAATAAGAAACTGAATAAGAAGTTGAAAGATGACGAGAAAGAGAGAAAGGAGATGAAGGCGAGAGAGAAAGAGCAAAAGAAAGCCATGAAGGCTGAGAAAAAGAGGGACAAGTTAGAACAGAAAAAGAGAGAGAATGAAAGAAAAGAGAAGGAAAAGGCAGAGAAAAAGAGTTTAGAGGGGCTGATTAAGATACACAATGCCATGATGAAAGACAGGATTAAGAAAGAGAAGAAGTGGTCTGAGGAGCTGAAAAAGAGAGAGAAAGCTCAAGCTGAGCTCCTGGAGATGGAGCGAAAGATTCAAAAAAAAGGAGGAGAAGAAGAGAGAAAAGAGGAGGAAAGAGGAGAGGAAGAGACTGGAGAAGAGGAAAAAGAGGGAGCCAGCTGGAGGTGGAACTGAGAGGGTGATAGAAGAGCAGGGAAGGGATGAAAGCTTGAAGATGGATGAGTAGACTGGGTAAGAAAGAGTGAGAAGGGAGATACTGTATTTTTGCATGCAATGAAAAACAAAGAATAAAAAAATAAATGTTTACTCTGTTTGTTTTTTGTCAAGGCATACCGTACAAAAACATTATAAAACACAAAATGTTTACTTTTCGCAAATTTGGGGAGTGTTGCACAGTTTAAATGTTGAATCCTAAATCGACACTAAGTACTCCTACATGTTGAAAGGATTGGATAGGTGTACATATAAATTAGGTGTAATATGGCAAATAAAGCCTATCAGAGGGAAAGGTAGAGCCATTACCAGTGTTTATACCTATGGGATAGGTAGAGAAAATTCTAAAACAAATCTCACAAGCACTCATCCATAGTCAAATGAACTACTGTTGTCTGGAGTAATGCAGGTGTTGGTGACCTAAAGAGACTGCAAATAGCACAAAATAAGGCAGCAAGAAAGGTTCTGCAATGTGGTTATGAGATGTTCTCCATAGAATTACATAATGTACTCGAATGGCCGACTGTCAATGAAATGATAAAAAAAACACACAAAAAAAACATTTTTCATGAAATGTACTGAAAGACCAACCGCTATATGTGATTAACTGGATATGGTCAAAGACGACTCGTAAAGGCAATAGGAATCTGGTTCTGTTTCTCTGTCCTTTTCTTTTTACCTTGCTTTTGTTTATTTTGTTATTTTTTCAATGTTTTGTTTTACATTTCGTAAAATGTAATAATTACAAAAACATTTCATTTAAATTTCAATTTAGTAACATACTGTATCATTCAAATCAATATTATTATTTGTCTAATCATATTTTTTGCCTTTGAAGCTTAATATTTTGTAATATAATGTATGACTGACATGAGGGTAATCAAAGGGAGAGAGATAAGGGTAACAATGAAGACTTCTTCCATCACAGTTTCTAAGTGATGAGTGGAAGTGTACAGTGCCCTCCTGAATTATTGGCACCAGAAGGAAATGTGAACAAAAAAGGCCGTGAAAACATGTCATTGTGGTCTATCAGCTTGATCTTACACTCAAAATATCATATTTATTTATTTTTATTTATTTCACCTTTATTTAACCAGGTAAGCCAGTTGAGAACAAGTTCTCATTTACAACTGCGACCTGGCCAAGATAAAGCAAAGTAGTGCGATAAAAACAACAACACAGAGTTACTTATGGGGTAAAAAAAAAACATAGTCAAAAAAAATACAACAGAAAATATATATACAGTGTGTGCAAATGTAGCAAGTTATGGAGGTAAGGCAATAAATAGGCTATAGTGCAAAAAAATAATTACAATTAGTATTAACACTGGAATGCTAGATGTGCAAGAGATGATGTGCAAATAGAGATACTGGGGTGCAAAAGAGCAAAATAAATAACAATATTGTCACGGTTTCGGCCGAGGCGGCCCCTCCTCCTTGTTCGGGCAGGTTTCGGCGGTCGTCGTCTCCGGAGTACTAGCTGCCACCGTTCTATGTTTCTTGTTTGATTGGTTTTGTCTGTTTGTCACACCTGTTTTGTGTTATGTCTCATTAAGCACCCTATTTAGTTCCTTGTTGTTAGTTTAGGTGTTGTGTGTAATTGTTCTGCTGTCGTGTGGTTGTTTTGCTCTGTGTTTTGCTCTCTCTCTCATTTTTGGATTATATTGTAGAGAGACCAGCACTTTGTGCATACTGACGTTTTTGTTCTAGTGTGCGTTTGTTTGCGCCCGTGACCTGTTGTCGGTTTTGGGCTTACTCAAGGACTTTCACTAAAGTGCTTTGGATTTATTCTCTGTGTCCTGCGTGTGATTCCACATCCCACTACACTCCACTCGTGACAGAATTACACACCATCTGATGGAATCAGCAGGAGCACCTGCACCTACCGAGATCATGGAGGAGCGTCTTCGTGGTCAAGAGGATCGGATCAACCAAATTGGCCACGCCTTGGACCGCGTCATGAACACCCTCCATCGATGGGAGACCAGCGGGGTACCCACACCCCCACCTATCGCACCATCACCATCGGTCAGCCCGCCCGTCCAACTACCGGAACCCAGTGGGATTCGGCTCTCGCTCCCGAGGGCGTACGACGGCACCGCTGCCGGGTGTCAGGGGTTCCTATTACAAGTGGAGCTCTACCTTGCCACCATACACCCGGCGCCCTCGGGATACGAGAGCGTTTCCGCCCTCATCTCCTGTCTCACCGGCAAGGCGTTGGAGTGGGCCAACGCCGAATGGAGGGGAATAGACGCCGCCACAGTCACCTATGCGGAGTTCTCCCGCCGCTTCCGTGCTGTCTTTGACCATCCACCAGAAGGGGAGGCGGCGGGGGAGCGTCTATTCTACCTCCGACAGGGGATGAGGAGCGCTCAAGAGTTTGCGCTGGAGTTCCGGACTCTAGCGGCAGATGCAGGGTGGAATGAGAGGGCCCTCATAGACCACTTTAGATGTAGCCTTCGGGAGGACGTCCGCAGAGAGTTAACGTGCAGGGATACTACACTAAACATTTGACCAGTTGGTGGACATGGCCATTCGGCTGGACACCCTGCTCGCGACCCGCGGACGTCCCAGGTGGGGGCCTCCCATTCCACCCTCCAGCGCCTCCGAGCCGAGCCCGATGGAGCTCGGAGGTGCTGGCGCTAGAGGGAGGAGAGGAAGGAGCCCGAGGGGGCAGTCTCCTGCACCAAACTGTGGCCGCGGAGGGCACACCGCGGCTAGGTGCTGGGGAGGGTCCCCTGGTGAGGGAGATGGCAGGTCACACATTGGGGAGTCCTCCCAGGTGAGTAGGCGCCCTACTTACCCAGAGCTTTCTGTCGTACACATTACATTACCTGTTTGTTTCCCACAGGTTGCACCTCGTTCCCAGCATAAGGCGCTAGTCGATTCAGGCGCAGCTGGGAATTTTGTAGATCGTAAATTCTGTGTTGAGTTAGGGATTCCCCTCCTTCCAGTCGATAAGCCTTTCCCTGTACATGCCTTAGATAGTCGTCCGTTAGGATCTGGGTTGATTGGGGAGGTCACGGCACCACTTAGGATGATGACGCAGGGGGGTCATGAGGAGACGATTCAACTCTATCTGATCGACTCTCCTGCGTATCCGGTGGTACTGGGGCTTCCCTGGTTGATTACCCATGATCCTACGATTTCGTGGCGAGAGAAGGCTCTTAAAGGGTGGTCTGCTCAGTGTGAGGGGCAATGTCTGGGTGTTTCCGTAGGGGCGACCTCGGTGGAGAGCCCAAACCAGATGCCAGCACTGCACATTCCGCCTGAGTATGAGGATTTGGCACTCGTGTTTAGTAAGACCAGAGCGGCACGGTTGCCGCCTCATAGACAGGGGGATTGTGCGATAGACCTCCAGACAGGAGCTGCGCTCCCGAGGAGCCATGTGTATCCTTTGTCACAGGAGGAGAAAAGGGCAATGGAGACTTACATTGCCGAGTCTCTGAGACAGGGATACATACGGCCCTCCACTTCTCCCGCGTCCTCGAGCTTCTTTTTTGTGAAGAAAAAGGATGGAGGTTTGCGTCCGTGTATTGGTTACCGCGGTCTCAATCAGGTGACTGTGAAATATAGTTATCCACTCCCGCTGATTGCGACCATGACGGAGTCATTACACGGGGCACGGTTCTTCACAAAATTGGACCTCAGGAGCGCATATAACTTGGTGCGCATTAGGGAGGGCGATGAGTGGAAGACAGCATTTAGTACTACCTCCGGCCATTACGAGTATCTCGTCATGCCATATGGGTTAATGAATGCTCCATCAGTCTTCCAATCGTTTGTAGATGAGATTTTCCGGGACATGCAGGCGCAGGGAGTAGTGGTGTACATAGATGATAATCTTGTGTACAGTTCTACTCGGGCCGAGCATGTAGCCCTGGTGCGCAGGGTATTGAGGAGACTGTTGGAGCACCCAGTGTAAGGCGCCGAGACACTTGCCCAGGGGTAAATTACAACCCCTGCCCGTTCCACAACGACCCTGGTCTCACCTCTCGGTGGATTTTGTTACCGACCTTCCCTCCTCACAAGGGAATACCACCATCCTGGTCGTTGTGGATCGGTTCTCGAAGGCCTGTCATCTCCTTCCCATGCCGGGTCTTCCTACTGCCCTACAGACCGCTGAGGCTCTATTTACTCACGTCTTCCGGCATTACGGGGTACCCGAGGATATAGTGTCCGATCGAGGCCCCCAGTTTACCTCCAGAGTCTGGAGAGCCTTTATGGAATGGTTGGGGGTCTCGTGAGCCTTACCTCGGGTTACCACCCGGAGAGTAATGGGCAGGTCGAACGAGTCAACCAGGATGTGGGTAGGTTTCTGAGGTCATATTGTCAGGGCCGGCCGGAGGAGTGGGCGGAGATATGTGCCCTGGGCCGAGATGGCACAGAACTCTCTCCGCCACTCCTCCACTAGACTAACCCCTTTCCAGTGTGTGTTAGGGTACCAGCCGGTTCTGGCACCTTGGCATAAGAGCCAGATCGAGGCCCCTGCTGTGGATTAGTGGGTGCGGCGCTCGGAGGAGACGTGGAACGCTGCACACGTCCATCTGCAGCGAGCCATCCGTCGACAGAAGACGAGCGCCGACCTACACCGCAGTGAGGGGCCAGTGTACGCACCTGGAGATCGAGTCTGGCTCTCAACCAGAAACCTGCCCCTCCGCCTGCCCTGCCGGAAGCTGGGTCGGCAGTTTGTGGGGCCTTTTAAAGTCCTGAGGAGATTGAACGAGGTGTGTTACAGGTTACAACTGCCCATTGATTACAAGAATATTAACCCCTCGTTCCATGTGTCTCTCCTCAGGCCGGTGGTAGCTGGTCCACTCCAGGACTTTGAGATTGAGGAGACTCCTCCGCCCCCGTTGGACATCGAGGGGGCTCCGGCGTACACTGTTCGGACCATCCTGGATTCGAGACGCCGGATGGGGGGTCTCCAATATCTCGTGGAGTGGGAGGGGTACGGTCCGGAGGAGCGGTGCTGGGTGCCGAGGAGGGACATTCTGGATCCGTCCCTGCTGACCGAATTCCATCGTTTTCATCCTACGCGCCCTGCTCCGCGTCCTCCTGGTCGTCCCCGAGGCCGGGGGCAGCGCACGGCTGGAGCCGCGCGTCAAGGGGGGGGTACTGTCACGGTTTCGGCCGAGGCGGCCCCTCCTCCTTGTTCGGGCAGGTTTCGGCGGTCGTCGTCTCCGGAGTACTAGCTGCCACCGTTCTATGTTTCTTGTTTGATTGGTTTTGTCTGTTTGTCACACCTGTTTTGTGTTATGTCTCATTAAGCACCCTATTTAGTTCCTTGTTGTTAGTTTAGGTGTTGTGTGTAATTGTTTTGCTGTCGTGTGGTTGTTTTGCTCTGTGTTTTGCTCTCGCTCCCATTTTTGGATTATATTGTAGAGAGACCAGCACTTTGTGCATACTGACGTTTTTGTTCTAGTGTGCGTTTGTTTGCGCCCGTGACCTGTTGTCGGTTTTGGGCTTACTCAAGGACTTTCACTAAAGTGCTTTGGATTTATTCTCTGTGTCCTGCGTGTGATTCCACATCCCACTACACTCCACTCGTGACAAATATAGGGATGAGGTAGTTGGGTAGGCTAATTTCAGATGGGCTGTGTACAGGTGCAGTGATCGGTAAGGTTGCAATTCGTTCCAGTCATTGGCAGCAGAGAACTGGAAGGAATGGTGGCCAAAGGAGGTGTTGGCTTTGGGGATGACCAGTGAGATATACCTGCTGGAGCGCAGACTACGGATGGGTGCTGCTATGGTAACCAATGAGCTAAGATAAGGCGGGGATTTGCCTAGCAGTGATTTATAGATGGCCTGGAGCCAGTGGGTTTGACGACGAACATGTAGTGAGGACCAGCCAACAAGAGCGTACAGGTCACAGTGGTGGGTAGTGTATGGGGCTTTGGAGACAAAACGGATGGCACAGTGATAGACTACATCCAATTTGCTGAGTAGAGTGTTGGAGGCTATTTTTGTAAATGACATCGCCGAAGTCAAGGATCGGTAGGATAGTCAGTTTTACGAGGGCATGTTTGGCAGCATGAGTGAAGGAGGCTTTGTTGCGGAATAGGAAGCCGATTCTAGATTTAACTTTGGATTGGAGATTCTTAATGTGAGTCTGGAAGGATAGTTTACAGTCTAACCAGACACCCTAGGTATTTGTAGTTGTCCACATACTCTAGGTCAGACCCGTCGAGAGTAGTGATTCTAGTCGGGTGGGCGGGTGCCAGCAGCGTTCGATTGAAGAGCATGCATTTAGTTTTACTAGTGTTTAAGAACAGTTGGAGGCTACTGAAGGAGTGTTGTATGGCATTGAAGCTCGTTTGGAGGTTTGTTAACACAGTGTCCAATGAAGGGCCAGATGTATACAAAATGGTGTCGTCTGCGTAGAGGTGGATCTGGGAGTCACCAGCAGCAAGAGCGACATCATTGATATACACAGAGAAAAGAGTCGGCCCAATAATTGAACCCTGTGGCTCCCCCATAGAGACTGCCATAGGTCCAGATAACAGGCCCTCCGATTTGACACATTGAACTCTAACTGAGAAGTAGTTGGTGAACCAGGCGAGGCAGTCATTTGAGAAACCAAGGCTATTTAGTCTGCCAATAAGAATGCGGTGGTTGACAGAGTCGAAAGCCTTGGCCAGGTCGATGAAGACGGCTGCACATTACTGTCTATTATCAATCGCGGTTATAATATCGTTTAGGACCTTGAGCGTGGCTGAAGTGCACCCATGACCAGCTCGGAAACCGGATTGCATAGCGGAGAAGGTACGGTGGGATTCGAAATGGTCGGTGATCTGTTTGTTAACTTGGCTTTCAAATACTTTCGAAAGGCAGGGCAGGATGGATATAGGTCTGTAACAGTTTGGATCTAGAGTGTCACCCCCTTTGAAGAGGGGGATGACCGCGGCAGCTTTCCAATCTCTGGGGATCTCAGACGTTATGAAAGAGAGGTTGAACAGGCTAGTAATAGGGGTTGCGACAATTTCGGGCGGCTAGTTTTAGAAAGAAAGGGTCCAGATTGTCTAGCCCAGCTGATTTGTAGGGGTCCAGAGATTTTGCAGCTCTTTCAGAACATCAGCTGTCTGAATTTGTGTGAAGGAGAAGTGGTGGGGGGGGGGGGGCATGGGCAAGTTGCAGCGGAGGGTGCAGAGTTGGTGGCCGGGGTAGTGGTAGCCAGGTGAAAGCCATGGCCAGCCGTAGCAAAATGCTTGTTGAAATTCTCGATTATTGTAGATTTATCGGTGGTGATAGTGTTTCCTAGCCTCAGTGCAGTTGGCAGCTGAGAGGAAGTGCTCTTATTCTCCATGGACTTTACAGTGTCCCAAAACATTTTGGAGTTAGTGCTACAGGATGCAAATTTCTGTTTGAAAAAGTTAGCCTTTGCATTCCTGACTGCTTGTGTATATTGGTTCCTAACTTCCCTGAAAAGTTGCATATTGCGGGGGCTATTTGATGCTAATGCAGTTCGCCACAGGATGTTTTTGTGCTGGTCAAGGGCAGTCAAGTCTGAGGAGAACCAGGGGCTATATCTGTTCTTAGTTCTGTATTTTTTTAATGGGGCATGTTTATTTAGGATTGAGAGGAAATTACTTTTAAAGAACAACCAGGCATCCTCTACTGACGGAATGAGATCTATATCCATCCAGGATACCTGGGCCAGGTCAATTAGGAAGGCCTGCTTGCTAAAGTGTTTTAGGGAGCGTTTGACAGTGATGAGGGGTGGTCGTTTGACCGCGGACCCGTTACGGACGCAGGCAATAAGGCAGTGATCGTTGAGATCCTGGTTGAAGACAGCGGAGGTGTATTTAGAGGGTAAGTTAGTCAGGATGATATCTATGAGGGTACCCATGTTTACGGATTTAGGGTTGTACCTGGTAGGTTCATTGATAATTTGTGTGAGATTGAGGACATCTAGTTTGGATTGTAGGATGGCCGGGGTGTTAAGCATATCCCAATTTAGGTCACCAAGCAGTACGAACTCTGAGGATAAATGGGGGGCAATCAATTCACTAATAATTTTGCTCTATATATTTTCTGCTCTGTATGTAATTTTATCTGTTTAAGCTGTTTGGATAGTTAATTGATATAACACAGGGCACCATTGAAAAAGAGACACTGGTCTCAATTGGGATTCCCTGTATAAATAAAGAGGAATATGATAGAGGGAATATGATAGCGAGTATTATGATGTAGTGGAATATGATGGAGAGGAATATAATAGAGGGAATATAATAGAGGGAATATGATAGAGGGAATATGATAGAGGAATGTGATGGAGGGGAATATTATAGAGAATGAAAGGAGGAATGTGTGACGCTCTTGAGCAACAAAGGTTGTCTGTTTGGTTATATCAACTGGAAAGACATGGATAAGAAAATGTTCAAACATATTTTTAAACAATGGGCGCTGTTGGCAGGTCTACAAATACTGTTCTATAGTCAGCTGATATTGATTTCCTTATTTAATAATTTATTAAACTAAAATGCTAAACATCAATGACACCTACTCTTCAATTACATTTTTTGGACCTATATAATTACACATCCAGCTTATTTGTATCCCTCTA
>CM072220.1:2157403-2181823 GCA_036851935.1 Coregonus suidteri
ATAACTTATTGTGAATGTGTTTTTGTGAGAACCAGGCCCAATATGGAGTAGAGCTACATGAGGGGTTGAATAAGGCTCAATAGTAAGGTACAGAAAGAGCCTGAAGTTTGCTTTTTAAAAGTCTGTGTTGTGCTTTTTCATCTCCAATGGCAACGCCTTGCATCACAATGATGATGTCATAAAGGATGTTGTTCACGAAATGATAAGGACAGCCAAAATCGATTCATTTGAACTTGGTCGCTTTTCCAGTAGCCAACTTTTTACTAGTAATTCAGATAGGCCTATTGCGTAAACATATCTGGAGCAGGATTCTCACTTGCTTAATTGTAAGTAGCTGGGACGAAAATGTTGTGTGCACATTGTAAAGAGATGCATTATTATTTGGTTAGCAACACCCACTTACTACAACGTTATGTATTTTCCAAAGTTATTGTTAGCTAAGAGGAAGACATGGAGGGTTCAACGCTGACACAGAGGGGTGAGTGTCGGTTGGAGGAAAGGGCGATCCAGACAGACTACGTGATGGAGCTGGGAGCCAGGTTGGCTCTGGTTTTGCAGATCCAGAAGGATCAGGAGAAGAAGATGAAGAGGATTTGGTTCAAGACGAGGAAAATGCCAAGACTGATTGAGGAGGTAACAAGACCAACTTTGACAAAGTCGACTAGAGTTCTATTTAACAATATTAATTAAAGCAAATATACGTTATTGTAAGGGCAAAATGTTCCATATGCCATGGAATGTAAGCTAACAATGTTTTGTCCTTATTTCTTTTTGTATTAGGCTACACCATCAAATCAAATCAAATTTTATTGGTCACATGCCCCGAATACAACAGGTGCAGACATTACAGTGAAATGCTTACTTACAGCCCTTAACCAACAGTGCATTTATTTTAAACAAAAAAAGTAAAACAAAAACAAAAAAAAGTGTTGAGAAAAAAAAGAGCAGAAGTAAAATAAAGTGACAGTAGGGAGGCTATATATACAGGGGGGTACCGTTGCAGAGTCAATGTGTGGGGGGCACCGGCTAGTTGAGGTAGTTGAGGTAATATGTACATGTGGGTAGAGTTAAAAGTGACTATGCATAAATAATTAACAGAGTAGCAGCAGCATAAAAAGGATGGGGTGGGGGGGCAGTGCAAATAGTCGGGTAGCCATGATTAGCTCTTCAGGAGTCTTATGGCTTGGGGGTAAGAGCTGTTGAGTAGTCTTTTGGACCTAGACTTGGCACTCCGTACCGCTTGCCGTGCGGTAGCAGAGAGAACAGTCTATGACTAGGGTGGCTGGAGTCTTTGACAATTTTGAGGGCCTTCCTCTGAAACACCGCCTGGTATAGAGGTCCTGGATGGCAGGATGCTTTGCCCCCAGTGATGTACTGGGCCGTACGCACTACCCTCTGTAGTGCCTTGCGGTCGGAGGCCAAGCAGTTGCCATACCAGGCGGTGATGCAACCAGTCAGGATGCTCTCGATGGTGCAGCTGTAGAATTTTTAGAGGATCTGAGGACCCATGCCAAATCTTTTCAGTCTCCTGAGGGGGAATAGGCTTTGTCGTGCCCTCTTCACAACTGTCTTGGTGTGTTTGGACCATGATAGTTCGTTGGTGATGTGGACACCAAGGAACTTGAAGCTCTCAACCTGTTCCACTACAGCCCCGTCGCTGAGAATGGGGGCGTGCTCAGTCCTCTTTTTTTTTCCTGTAGTCCACAATCATCTCCTTTGTCTTGGTCACGTTGAGGGAGAGGTTGTTGTCCTGGCACCCACACGACCCAGATCTCTGACCTCCTCCCTATAGGCCGTCTCATCGTTGTCGGTGATCAGGCCTACCACTGTTGTGTCGTCGGCAAACTTAATGATGGTGTTGGAGTCGTGCCTGGCCATGCAGTCATGGGTGAACAGAGAGTACAGGAGGGGACTGAGCACGCACCCCTGAGGGGCCCCCGTGTTGAGGATCAGTGTGGCAGATGTGTTGTTACCTACCCTTACCACCTGGGGGCGGCCCGTCAGGAAGTCCAGGATCCAGTTGCAGAGGGAGGTGTTTAGTCCCAGGATCCTTAGCTTAGTGATGAGCTTAGAGGGCACTATGGTGTTGAATGCTGAGCTGTAGTCAATGAATAGCATTCTCACGTAGGTGTTCCTCTTGTCCAGGTGGATAAGGGCAGTGTGGAGTGCAATAGAGATTTCATCATCTGTGGATCTGTTGGGGCGGTGTGCAAATTGGAGTGGGTCTAGGGTTTCTGGGATAATGCTGTTGATGTGAGCCATGACCAGCCTTTCAAAGCACTTCATGGCTACAGACGTCAGTGCTACAGGTCGGTAGTCATTTAGGCAGGTTATCTTAGAGTCCTTGGGCACGGGGACTATGGTGGTCTGCTTGAAACATGTTGGTATTACAGACTCAGTCAGGGACATGTTGAAAATGTCAATGAAGACACTTGCCAGTTGGTCAGCACATGCTCGGAGTACACGTCCTGCTAATCCGTCTGGCCCTGTGGCCTTGTGAATGTTGACCTGCTTAAAAGTCTTACTCACATCGGCTACGGAGAGCATGATCACATAGTCATCCGGAACAGCTGGTGCTCTCATGCATGCTTCAGTGTTGCTTGCCTCAAAGCGAGTATAGAAGTGGTTTAGCTCGTCTGGTAGGCTTGTGTCACTGGGCAGCTCGCGGCTGTGCTTCCCTTTGTAGTCTGTAATAGTTTTCAAGCCCTGCCACATCCGACGAGCGTCAGAGCCAGTGTAGTACGATTCAATCTTAGTCCTGTATTGACTCTTTGCCTGTTTGATGGTTCGTCGGAGGTCATAGCGGGATTTCTTATAAGCGTCCGGGTTAGAGTCCCGTTCCTTGAAAGCGGCAGCTCTACCCTTTAGCTCTGTGCGGATGTTTCCTGTAATCCATGGTTTCTGGTTGGGGTATGTACGTACGGTCACTGTGGGGACGACATCATCGATGCACTTATTGATGAAGCCAGTGACTGATATGGTGTACTCCTCAATGCTGTCTGAAGAATCCCGGAACATGTTCCAGTCTGTGCTAGCAAAACAGTCCTGTAGCTTAGCATCTGCGTCATCTGACCACTTTTTTATTAACCGAGTCACTGGTGCTTCCTGCTTTAGTTTTTTGCTTAAAAGCAGGAATCAGGAGGATAGAGTTTTGGTCAGATTTGCCAAATGGAGGGCGAGGGAGAGCTTTGTATGCGTCTCTGTGTGTGGAGTAAAGGTGGTCTAGAGTTTTTTTTTTTTTCCTCTGGTTACACATTTAACATGCTGTTAGAAATTAGGTAGAACAGATTTAAGTTTCCTGCATTAAAGTCCCCGGCCACTAGGAGCGCTGCATCTGGATGAGCGTTTTCTGTTGATTTATGGCCTTGTACAACTCATTCAGTGCAATCTTAATGCCAGCATTGGTTTGTGGTGGTAAATAGACAGCTATGAAAAATATAGATGAAAACCCTCTTGGTAAATAGTGTGGTCTACAGCTTATCATAATATACTCTACCTCAGGCGAGCAAAACCTCGAGACTTCCTTAGTTTTGATTTTGTGCACCAGCTGTTGTTTACAAATATACACAGACCGCCACCCCTTGTCTTACTGGAGTCAGCCGTTCTATCCTGCCGATGTAGCGTATAGCCCGCTAGCTGAATGTTATCATTGTCGTCGTTCAGCCACGACTCGGTGAAACATAAGATATTACAGTTTTTAATGTCCCGTTGGTAGAATAACCGTAATATTAAATCATCCAATTTATTTTCAAATGATTGAACGTTGGCTAATAGGATTGATGGAAGAGGCAGTTTACTCGCTCGCCGTCGGATCCTTACAAGGCACCCCGATCTACGTCCACGATATCTCCGTCTCTTCCTCACGCGAATGACGGGGATTTGGGCCTTGTCGGGTGTCTGTATTATATCCATCGCGGCCGCCTCGTTGAAGAAAAAATATTCGTCCAATACGAGGTGAGTAATCGCTGTCCTGATATCCAGAAGCTCTATTTGGTTATAAGAGACGATGGCAGAAACATTATGTACAAAATAAATTACAAATAACGCGGAAAAACACACATAATAGTACAATTGGTTAGAGGGCTGTAAAACGGCAGCCATCTTCTCCGGCGCTGTTCTCATGGCAATGCTTATAACTGTTCTTGTCTAAATGTGTTGTATCGTGTCTGTCTGTTTCAGTGTATTTATGTCCTCAGTTCTTATGGTTGTCTTGTCATAAAAAATAAACAACCGTTCTATCATAGACGTTCATATCAGGATTATGTGGTTGTCTCACCTAGCTACCTTAAGTTGAATGCACTAACTAACTATAAGTCGTTCTGGATAAAAGCGTTTGATAAATGGCTAAAATGTCAAATGTTATGCTGGGTGTGGGGCATGTATTTTTACACTTAGCTGGCCCATTGGCTAGGGGACCCAGGGTTGGGACAGACTGGTGCAGAGCATCTGAGAGGACACTATATATATATACAGTGGGGAAAAAAGTATTTAGTCAGCCACCAATTGTGCAAGTTCTCCCACTTAAAAAGATGAGAGAGGCCTGTAATTTTCATCATAGGTACACGTCAACTATGACAGACAAAATGAGAAAAAAAATCCAGAAAATCACATTGTAGGATTTTTTATTTAATTTATTTGCAAATTATGGTGGAAAATAAGTATTTGGTCACCTACAAACAAGCAAGATTTCTGGCTCTCACAGACCTGTAACTTCTTCTTTAAGAGGTTCCTCTGTCCTCCACTCGTTACCTGTATTAATGGGCACCTGTTTGAACTTAAAGAAGTATCAGTATAAAAGACACCTGTCCACAACCTCAAACAGTCACACTCCAAACTCCACTATGGCCAAGACCAAAGAGCTGTCAAAGGACACCAGAAACAAAATTGTAGACCTGCACCAGGCTGGGAAGACTGAATCTGCAATAGGTAAGCAGCTTGGTTTGAAGAAATCAACTGTGGGAGCAATTATTAGGAAATGGAAGACATACAAGACCACTGATAATCTCCCTCAATCTGGGGCTCCACGCAAGATCTCACCCCGTGGGGTCAAATGATCACAAGAACGGTGAGCAAAAATCCCAGAACCACACGGGGGGACCTAGTGAATGACCTGCAGAGAGCTGGGACCAAAGTAACAAAGCCTACCATCAGTAACACACTACGCCGCCAGGGGCTCAAATCCTGCAGTGGAAGACGTGTCCCCCTGCTTAAGCCAGTACATGTCCAGGCCCGTCTGAAGTTTGCTAGAGTGCATTTGGATGATCCAGAAGAGGATTGGGAGAATGTCATATGGTCAGATGAAACCAAAATAGAACTTTTTGGTAAAAACTCAACTTGTCTTGTTTGGAGGACAAAGAATGCTGAGTTGCATCCAAAGAACACCATACCTACTGTGAAGCATGGGGGTGGAAACATCATGCTTTGGGGCTGTTTTTCTGCAAAGGGACCAGGACGACTGATCCGTGTAAAGGAAAGAATGAATGGGGCCATGTATCGTGAGATTTTGAGTGAAAACCTCCTTCCATCAGCAAGGGCATTGAAGATGAAACGTGGCTGGGTCTTTTCAGCATGACAATGATCCCAAACACACCGCCCGGGCAACGAAGGAGTGGCTTCGTAAGAAGCATTTCAAGGTCCTGGAGTGGCCTAGCCAGTCTCCAGGTCTCAACCCCATAGAAAATCTTTGGAGGGAGTTGAAAGTCTGTGTTGCCCAGCGACAGCCCCAAAACATCATTGTCTCTAGAGGAGATCTGCATGGAGGAATGGGCCAAAATACCAGCAACAGTGTGTGAAAACCTTGTGAAGACTTACAGAAAACGTTTGACCTGTGTCATTGCCAACAAAGGGTATATAACAAAGTATTGAGAAACTTTTGTTATTGACCAAATACTTATTTTCCACCATAATTTGCAAATAAATTCATAAAAAATCCTACAATGTGATTTTCTGGATTTCTTTTCCTCATTTTGTCTGTCATAGTTGACGTGTACCTATGATGAAAATTACAGGCCTCTCTCATCTTTTTAAGTGGGAGAACTTGCACAATTGGTGGCTGACTAAATACTTTTTTCCCCACTGTATATATATATATATATATATATATATATATATATATATATATATATATATATATATATATGATGTATAAGTAAATAGTGCTGACTCATACAGTATGTATGTATGTACTGAATGTGATCACTTTCATCATGTCTGTTTCTTTTCTCACGCAGAATGTGAGAGATGTGAGCAACTGTCCTCTCACTGAGTTTATGGCTCCCTGTATTGACTCCCTCCCACCACTGGCTTTCACCAATCAAAGGCCTATACCAACCATGTTGCATCCCCCCTCTCCATTGGCCATACGCGCTCAGGATGCACAGCGGTTCATTGTATTTTCATACTTTGTCCCTGAAACCTGCCAGTCTGCTGAATGCCCAGTTGCCACAGAGGCCACTGCAGATGTATCTACAGGTAAACGAGAGGACCTATGGACAGATATACATCTTTCCTCAATGCTGCATCGATACCTGCCACACTTCTTTGATGAAGACTCCATGCAGCCACATCAGACAGTAGAGGGTACCACTGAGGTCTCAGTTGCTCCAGTGGCAATATCTATTGTCAAGAAAGAGGACAGATTATATCCTTACTCCCTCCCATCACTGGCTCAGCGGTACATTGGCAATTCATTCAATTTCCTCGAAACCTCCCATCCTGACCCTGCAGCACTGCCTCCAAGCTCGCCATGTATCCGAGACTCTGAACACAAACTGACCGAGGAGACGGCAGGTAGCTTAGTGGGTAAGAGCGTTGTGCCAGTAACCGAAGGTCGCTAATCTAATCCCCGAGCCGACTAGGTGAAAAATCTGTTGATGTGCCCTTAAGCAAGGCACTTAACCCTAATTGCTCCTGTAAGTCGCTCTGGATAAGAGCGTCTGCTAAATGACTAAAATGTAAATGTAAAATGAGACAAAAGAGGATGCCACCGAGTCCTCCGTTACCACAGCGATCACTGCAGGCACATCCATTGTCCAGGAGAGGACCTGTTGGGTGATAAAAGCCCGGCTCCAATGCTGCCTTCAAAGTTGCCCACACATTCTAGACAATGACCACAAGCAGCCAGAGGAGGCAGTAGAGGACACCACCAAGAGTCAAGTGTCCAGGGAAGCGGCCGTTTCCGTATCCACTGTCCACAATCTGCCAGGGGAGGCAGTAGAGGACACCAACAAGTGTCCAGTTGCCAGGGAAGCAGCCGTTTCCGTGTCCACTGTACACACAGAGGTGTTTTTGGCTAATTAAAGTCCTCCTGCACCTGCAACACTGCCTCTAATCCTTACCTGCACCCACAACAATGACCACAAACAGCTATGGAAGGACAGTTTGAGTGCACTACAAAGTGCTCAGTCGACACAGAGGCAACTGTTGCCATTTACACCTGGGATGATAAAAGTCCTCCAGGTCTGCAATGCATTCACAACACACAATGACCACAAGCAGCCAGAGGAGACAGTTGAGCAGGGGCGGCCTGTTCATAGGGCGATATGGGCGACGCACTGCCAAACGGGAAAGGAAGGGATTTTTTTTTCTAATCAATTATATCACGGCAACAGTAGTTATCAGTGTTGTAATCTATACGTCTGATCTGCCACAGTGCCACACTGCCACTAAATGTCGAATCAGGCTAAAGTCGTGCTTCAAATGGCTCCCCCCCCTTTTGGGGGCGATTTCAGTCAGGTTGAAAATCGCCCAGAAGTCTCTCATAGCCTCTAATGTAAAATCTATTTTTTCAAATTTCAGAGCCTTCAATACAATCTCTATGGTGTCTGAGGGCTTGCACTTACGCGCTTCGTCATACGTAACGTAACGTAACCATGAACGTAACTGAGAAAAGAGCGGATTGTGTCTTTGAAAGAAGTTCCTTTTTGTCGGCGAACAAATGAAAGATAAATTGGCAACGAAACAATTAGGACCCTCCCAGACCAAATTTAATAATTCAACAGGTTTCTACTAAAGGCGGAAAGTCCTACACCCGAGGATTTTCCAAAAATTGGTACGAACGGAAAAATAACATTGCCACTCACTTGATGAGGGATACAGGCTAGCTGTCCGCCGCCACAACGATGAGGTTAGTGTTGATAATCACAAGTTTACTGGAGAACTGAGACCAAGTAGAGACTTTGGACAGGGTGATATGGTATAATAAAGGCAGTTTATTCAGAGGTAAAGATATCTGGAATCGCGTGCACGGACCCGTTCGTCAAACTCTTAGGGAGCTATAAATTAAAGCCCCATTACTTACCATATCAGATAAGAGAAATTGCTGCAGCTACATATATTTTACATCCTGGCCCTACATAGTTCACTATTTGCATCACTTACCAAAATATTACATGTGGTCATATATGCTTGGAAAGTGGAGATGCCATAGAACGTCAAAAAAGTAAACATTGCTGGAGACACATTGCTGTTTTGGAGAAGAACATCGCGTTTGCTAGAGAAGAGATTTGTTGTGGCAAATGAACTTGGCTGGGAATTGCCAGGAACCTCACGATAAGATATATGCATCAGCATTGCGAGTCTCATGATTCTATACGTATTGCGATTCGATACTGTGATTTTATTGCGCACCATATGTCTGTTGCAGAGGGATCAGAAAGCCATGAGAACGAGTTTTGATCAGTCATGGAAATAAAAGTGCTGAAAACAAATTGGCTCCCAATGTGAAAAGATTGAGAACAAGCTATGAAGGAACAATAATGGTGTTTTGGTGCAGGTACAGCCAACTAGCGCTAAAATATTGCGATATTGTCAATACAGTATATCGTAAAGTATCACTATGTAACTCGATTTCTTTCACCCCAATCCCTCAAATTAACGGTAAATAACTGAATTGTTTGCCCCACATTTAGCTAAGATGATTAGCTAGCCAGCTAAAATGTTTTATTTAGTTAGCAGTCGCATCTACAGTAGTTTACTGTCAATAACATGTCTCCAAAAATGACGTGGTGTCTCCAATTGTGTTGACATTTTACAATTGCGATGCGCACATCCATGAGTATCCACTTTCTTCTGTAGCTCAGCTGGTAGAGCATGGCGCTTGTAACGCCAAGGTTAGTGGGTTCGATCCCCGGGACCACCCATACACAAAAATGTATGCACGCATGACTGTAAGTCGCTTTGGATAAAAGCGTCTGCTAAATGGCTTATTATTATTATTATTATTATTATCTGAGAGAGCCCCCGAAACATTGTGTGCAGACATTATATGCAATAAATGAAGTAGGTTGAATCTAGTAGTTCTGATCTTATGATTGGTCCTGATGAGTTGGGCGAGGTCCCCTCCAGGCTACTGTCACTGTTGCATTGGCTCTGAGTCGGGTTCTCTGTCTTCAAATGTTCAGCCTAAGAGAGGGGATTTTTTGTGTGTGTGTGTGTGTGTGTGTTGTTTAACAGTGATGATGTTGGGGGGGGTGTGTGTGTGTGTGTGTGTGTGTGTGTGTGTGTGTGGTTTAACAGTGATGATGTGTGTGTTTGTGTTTGTGTGTGTGTGTGTGTGTGTCTCAGAGCAAGAACTCGTGAGTTGGAAGAACTGAGAGGCCTAGGCGTGGGTGTTGTCCTTGGCCACCTGCTGACAAGGCTGACAAGATAGGACCCTTTTGTCCATTGTTATTGGATAGAAACAGAACTTATAACCAGCTCCTGACCTAAATAGATCTTAGCACAACATTTTACTCAACATATCATATTCCATATTCACTATAACAATATATTTTACTACGACATTAGCAAGAACCGCCACATCCTCAGCCGGCTAATCCATGTGTGTGAAGTTTTGCGGAGTGTTTGAGTTAGCTTTGCGAGGCAAAGATGAAACTGAGGGCTCCACCAACCCTGGTAAGCCAACACTTTTGAGATCAGTCAATAAATGCTTCTGGTATTGACTTATATGCTGCCCCTGTCTTCATGTTGTTGCTGGACATATCTTTTTTAAAATGTGTGTAGGTCACCTAAATCATCAGAAAAATTGCCCCCCTGAGAATTTTTTCAGGAGCCGCCACTGCAGTTGAGGACACCACAGAGTGCTCAGTTAACACAGAGGCAAGTGCAGTTGCATCCACTGTCAAGAGAGAGGAACTGATGAGTGATAAAAGCCCTGTCCTAGTACTTCCTCCAAGCCTGCATGCAGCCATGACAAGGACCACAAGCAGCCAGAGCAGAAAGGGAAGGGCACTAGTGAAGAGGTGGATCGCTTCCCTCATGCTCACCAGCTGGTCCCAGATGCTAACTTAACTCTGGCAACCCCTCTGCTCTGCATGACCACTAAGACGCCTGTTAGAGTGAGAGCCTCCATATGCAGGTCAGAGGATGAGGAACCCAGGCCCTGGACGCTGGAAGAGGCAAAGGTAGGTGTCCTATTTTACACTACTACTCTACAGGGTTGGGGGTCTGTTCCATTTCACTTCAAAGCATTGAATTAAGTACTTCCTGAATTGACTGGAATTGAAATGGAATTGACCCCAACCCTGCTACTCTCTGCTCATAGTATAAAAACATCATTGCTACGCTGACGATACACAACTAATCTTCTCCTTTCCCCCTTCTGATAACCAGGTGGCGAATCGCATCTCTGCATGTCTGGCAGACATATCAGTATGGATGACGGATCACCACCTCAAGCTGAACCCTGGCAAGACGGAGCTGCTCTTCCTCCCGGGGAAGGACTGCCGTTCCATGATCTCGCCATCACGGTTGACAACTCCGCTGTGTCCTCCTCCCAGAGTGCGAAGAGCCTAGGCGTGACCCTGGACAACACCCTGTCGTTCTCCGCCAACATCAAGGCGGTGACCCGCTCCTGCAGGTTCATGCTCTACAACATTCGGAGAGTACGACCCTGCCTTACACAGGAAGCGGCACAGGTCCTAATCCAGGCACTTGTCATCTCCCGGCTGGACTACTGCAACTCGCTGTTGGCTGGCCTCCCTGCCTGTGCCATTAAACCCCTACAACTCATCCAGAATGCCGCAGCCCGTCTGGTGTTCAACCTTCCCAAGTTTCTCTCACGTCACCCCCCTCCTCCGCACACTCCACTGGCTTCCAGTTGAAGCTCGCATCCGCTACAAGACCATGGTGCTTGCCTATGGAGCAGTGAGAGGGGAACGGCACCTCTGTACCTTCAGGCTCTGATCAGTCCCTACACCCAAACGAGGGCATTGCGTTCATCCACCTCTCGCCTGCTGGCTCCCCTTTCCTCTGCGGAAGCATAGTTCCCGCTCAGCCCAGTCAAAAACTGTTCGCTGCTCTGGGCACCCCAATGGTGGAACAAGCTCCCTCACGACGCCAGGACAGCGGAGTCACTCACCACCTTCCGGAGACATTTGAAACCCCACCTCTTTAAGGAATACCTGGGATAGGATAAAGTAATCCTTCTACCCCCCCCCCCCCCCCCCCCCCACCCAAATTGTAAAGTGGTTATCCCACTGGCTATAGGGTGAACGCACCAATGTGTGAGTCGCTCTGGCTAAGAGCGTCTGCTAAATGACGTTAATGTGCCCTTGAGCAAGGCACTTAACCCTAATTGCTCCTGTAAGTCGCTCTGGATAAGAGCGTCTGCTAAATTACTAAAATGTAAATGTAATCACCCCTTACTAGGGTTAACATTTGTATTACGTTTGGTGTGGACCCAGGAAGAACATCTATGGCTATTATAAAATCGGTTTTGGGATACAAATAAACAAGTTACCTCAATTACTGTCCTCCAAATTGTGTGCCCCATGAGGCCATCAATGTATGTTGATCACTCAAATGTGTATTGAATGTGCCACATTGGAACAATATTACATCTAGAGTCAATGTCTTCCTGTTAGGATTATTGGACAGGCATTGACATTGAGAGTGAAGAGAGGAGCGTCAAGGAGGAGGTGAACCCGAGGGAGGGTTTGAAGCGTGAGGCGGACCTTGCCCATTCCAAGAGCTCCAATGGGACGGTTTCATCAGAGAGAGCAGATACCATCCTGGGAAGAGTGGGCTTTCTGGCCATGAACCTCAAGCAGAAAGTCACGTTTTTAAAGATGGAGGAAAAAGAGAAAAATAATATACTGAATAAGAAGTTGAACGATGACGAGAAAGAGAGAAAGGAGATGAAGGCGAGAGAGAAAGAGCAAAAGAAAGCCATGAAGGCTGAGAAAAAGGGGACAAGTTAGAACAGAAAAAGAGAGAGAAATGAAAGAAAAGAGAAGGAAAAGGCAGAGAAAAAGAGTTTAGAGGGGGCTGATTAAGATACACAATGCCATGATGAAAGACAGGATTAAGAAAGAGAAGAAGTGGTCTGAGGAGCTGAAAAAGAGAGAGAGAAAGCTCAAGCTGAGCTCCTGGAGATGGAGCGAAAGATTCAAAAAAAGGAGAGAGAAGAAGAGAGAAAAGAGGAGGAAAGAGGAGAGGAAGAGACTGGAGAAGAGGAAAAAGAGGGAGCCAGCTGGAGGTGGAACTGAGAGGGTGATAGAAGAGCAGGGAAGGGATGAAAGCTTGAAGATGGATGAGTAGACTGAGTAAGAAAGAGTGAGAAGGAAGATATTGTATTTTTGCATGCAATGAAAACAAAGAATAAAAAAATAAATGTTTACTCTGTTTTTTTTTTTTCAAGGCATACCGTACAAAACATTATAAACACAAAATGTTTACTTTTCGCAAATTTGGGGAGTGTTGCACAGTTTAAATGTTGAATCCTAAATCGACACTAAGTACTCCTACATGTTGAAAGGATTGGATAGGTGTACATATAAATTAGGTGTAATATGGCAAATAAAGCCTATCAGAGGGAAAGGTAGAGCCATTACCAGTGTTTATACCTATGGGATAGGTAGAGAAAATTCTAAAACAAATCTCACAAGCACTCATCCATAGTCAAATGAACTACTGTTGTCTGGAGTAATGCAGGTGTTGGTGACCTAAAGAGACTGCAAATAGCACAAAATAAGGCAGCAAGAAAGGTTCTGCAATGTGGTTATGAGATGTTCTCCATAGAATTACATAATGTACTCGAATGGCCGACTGTCAATGAAATGATAAAAAAAACACACAAAAAAACATTTTTCATGAAATGTACTGAAAGACCAACCGCTATATGTGATTAACTGGATATGGTCAAAGACGACTCGTAAAGGCAATAGGAATCTGGATCTGTTTCTCTGTCCTTTTCTTTTTACCTTGCTTTTGTTATTTTGTTATTTTTTCAATGTTTTGTTTTTACATTTCGTAAAATGTAATAATTACAAAAACATTTCATTTAAATTTCAATTTAGTAACATACTGTATCATTCAAATAAATATTATTATTTGTCTAATCATATTTTTTGCCTTTGAAGCTTAATATTTTGTAATATAATGTATGACTGACATGAGGGTAATCAAAGGGAGAGAGATAAGGGTAACAATGAAGACTTCTTCCATCACAGTTTCTAAGTGATGAGTGGAAGTGTACAGTGCCCTCCTGAATTATTGGCACCAGAAGGAAATGTGAACAAAAAAGGCTGTGAAAACATGTCATTGTGGTCTATCAGCTTGATCTTACACTCAAAATATCATATTTATTTATTTATTTTATTTCACCTTTATTTAACCAGGTAAGCAGTTGAGAACAAGTTCTCATTTACAACTGCGACCTGGCCAAGATAAAGCAAAGTAGTGCGATAAAAACAACAACACAGAGTTACTTATGGGGTAAAAAAAAACATAGTAAAAAAAAATACAACAGAAAATATATATACAGTGTGTGCAAATGTAGCAAGTTATGGAGGTAAGGCAATAAATAGGCTATAGTGCAAAAATAATTACAATTAGTATTAACACTGGAATGCTAGATGTGCAAGAGATGATGTGCAAATAGAGATACTGGGGTGCAAAAGAGCAAAATAAATAACAATATTGTCACGGTTTCGGCCGAGGCGGCCCCTCCTCCTTGTTCGGGCAGGTTTCGGCGGTCGTCGTCTCCGGAGTACTAGCTGCCACCGTTCTATGTTTCTTGTTTGATTGGTTTTGTCTGTTTGTCACACCTGTTTTGTGTTATGTCTCATTAATCACCCTATTTAGTTCCTTGTTGTTAGTTTAGGTGTTGTGTGTAATTGTTCTGCTGTCGTGTGGTTGTTTTGCTCTGTGTTTTGCTCTCTCTCTCATTTTTTGGATTATATTTTAGAGAGACCAGCACTTTGTGCATACTGACGTTTTTGTTCTAGTGTGCGTTTGTTTGCGCCCGTGACCTGTTGTCGGTTTTGGGCTTACTCAAGGACTTTCACTAAAGTGCTTTGGATTTATTCTCTGTGTCCTGCGTGTGATTCCACATCCCACTACACTCCACTCGTGACAGAATTACACACCATCTGATGGAATCAGCAGGAGCACCCGCACCTACCGAGATCATGGAGGAGCGTCTTCGTGGTCAAGAGGATCGGATCAACCAAATCGGGCACGCCTTGGACCGCGTCATGAACACCCTCCATCGATGGGAGACCAGCGGGGTACCCACACCCCCACCTATCGCACCATCACCATCGGTCAGCCCGCCCGTCCAACTACCGGAACCCAGTGGGATTCGGCTCTCGCTCCCGAGGGCGTACGACGGCACCGCTGCCGGGTGTCAGGGGTTCCTATTACAAGTGGAGCTCTACCTTGCCACCATACACCCGGCGCCCTCGGGATACGAGAGCGTTTCCGCCCTCATCTCCTGTCTCACCGGCAAGGCGTTGGAGTGGGCCAACGCCGAATGGAGGGGAATAGACGCCGCCACAGTCACCTATGCGGAGTTCTCCCGCCGCTTCCGTGCTGTCTTCGACCATCCACCAGAAGGGAAGGCGGCGGGGGAGCATCTATTCTACCTCCGACAGGGGATGAGGAGCGCTCAAGAGTTTGCGCTGGAAATCCGGACTCTAGCGGCAGATGCAGGGTGGAATGAGAGGGCCCTCATAGACCACTTTAGATGTAGCCTTCGGGAGGACGTCCGCAGAGAGTTAGCGTGCAGGGATACTACACTAACATTTGACCAGTTGGTGGACATGGCCATTCGGCTGGACACCCTGCTCGCGACCCGCGGACGTCCCAGGTGGGGGCCTCCCATTCCACCCTCCAGCGCCTCCGAGCGAGCCCGATGGAGCTCGGAGGTGCTGGCGCTAGAGGGAGGAGAGGAAGGAGCCCGAGGGGGGCAGTCTCCTGCACCAACTGTGGCCGCGGAGGGCACACCGCGGCTAGGTACTGGGGAGGGTCCCCTGGTGAGGGAGATGGCAGGTCACACATTGGGGAGTCCTCCCAGGTGAGTAGGCGCCCTACTTACCCAGAGCTTTCTGTCGTACACATTACATTACCTGTTTGTTTCCCACAGGTTGCACCTCGTTCCCAGCATAAGGCGCTAGTCGATTCAGGCGCAGCTGGGAATTTTGTAGATCGTAAATTCTGTGTTGAGTTAGGGATTCCCCTCCTTCCAGTCGATAAGCCTTTCCCTGTACATGCCTTAGATAGTCGTCCGTTAGGATCTGGGTTGATTGGGGAGGTCACGGCGCCACTTAGGATGATGACGCAGGGGGGTCATGAGGAGACGATTCAACTCTATCTGATCGACTCTCCTGCGTATCCGGTGGTACTGGGGCTTCCCTGGTTGATTACCCATGATCCTACGATTTCGTGGCAAGAGAAGGCTCTTAAAGGGTGGTCTGCTCAGTGTGAGGGGCTATGTCTGGGTGTTTCCGTAGGGGCGACCTCGGTGGAGAGCCCGAACCAGATGCCAGCACTGCACATTCCGCCTGAGTATGAGGATTTGGCACTCGTGTTTAGTAAGACCAGAGCGGCACGGTTGCCGCCTCATAGACAGGGGGATTGTGCGATAGACCTCCAGACAGGAGCTGCGCGCTCCCGCGGAGCCATGTGTATCCTTTGTCACAGGAGGAGAAAAGGGCAATGGAGACTTACATTGCCGAGTCTCTGAGACAGGGATACATACGGCCCTCCACTTCTCCCGCGTCCTCGAGCTTCTTTTTTGTGAAGAAAAAGGATGGAGGTTTGCGTCCGTGTATTGATTACCGCGGTCTCAATCAGGTGACTGTGAAATATAGTTATCCACTCCCGCTGATTGCGACCATGACGGAGTCATTACACGGGGCACGGTTCTTCACAAAATTGGACCTCAGGAGCGCATATAACTTGGTGCGCATTAGGGAGGGCGATGAGTGGAAGACAGCATTTAGTACTACCTCCGGCCATTACGAGTATCTCGTCATGCCATATGGGTTAATGAATGCTCCATCAGTCTTCCAATCGTTTGTAGATAAGATTTTCCGGGACATGCAGGCGCAGGGAGTAGTGGTGTACATAGATGATATTCTTGTGTACAGTTCTACTCGGGCCGAGCATGTAGCCCTGGTGCGCAGGGTATTGAGGAGACTGTTGGAGCATGACCTGTATGTCAAAGCCGAGAAATGTCTGTTCTTTCAGGAGTCAGTCTCCTTTTTGGGTTACCAGTTGTCTGCGTCAGGGGTGAGAATGGAGGTTGACCGAGTGTCTGCCGTGCGTAATTGGCAAACCCCAACTACGGTTAAAGAGGTGCAGCGGTTCTTGGGTTTTGCGAATTACTACCGGAGGTTTATCCGGGGTTTTGGACAGGTGGCAGCTCCCATAACGTCTCTTCTGAAGGGGGGTCCGGTGCGCTTGCGGTGGTCGGCTGGGGCGGACAGGGCCTTTGGGAGACTGAAGGACCTGTTTACCTCGGCTCCAGTGCTGGCGCACCCGGATCCCGCTTTACCCTTCCAAGTAGAGGTGGACGCGTCTGAGGCCGGTATCGGGGCAGTTCTTTCACAACGGTCCGGCACACCACCTAAGCTCCGCCTCTGTGCTTTTTATTCTAAGAAGCTCAGTCCGGCGGAGCGGAATTATGACGTAGGGGACAGGGAGCTGTTAGCCGTAGTACAGGCCCTAAAGGTGTGGAGGCATTGGCTTGAGGGGGCTCAACACCCTTTCCTCATTCTGACCGACCACCTTAACCTGGAATACATTCGGGCAGCTAGGAGACTGAATCCTCGCCAGGCTCGATGGACTATGTTTCTCGCCCCGTTTGTGTTCAAGATCACTTACATCCCTGGGTCCCAGAACGGGAAGGCAGATGCCCTGTCCCGGCGGTATGACACGGAGGAGAGGTGCGTGGAGCCCATTCCCATACTACCGGAGTCTTGTCTGGTGGCACCGGTGGTGTGGGAGGTCGATGCGGAGATCGAGCGGGCATTACGCACCGACCCTAGCCCTCCACAGTGTCCGGTGGGTCGGACGTACGTCCCGCTCGAGGTCCGGGATCGGCTGATTTATTGGGCTCACACGTCACCCTCCTCTGGACATCCAGGTATTGGCCGGACAGTGCACTGCCTTAGTACTAAGTACTGGTGGCCAACGTTAGCCAGGGATGTGAGGGTTTATGTCTCCTCCTGCTCAGTGTGTGCCCAGTGTAAGGCGCCCAGACACTTGCCCAGGGGTAAATTACAACCCCTGCCCGTTCCACAACGACCCTGGTCTCACCTCTCGGTGGATTTTGTTACCTACCTTCCCTCCTCACAAGGGAATACCACCATCCTGGTCGTTGTGGATCGGTTCTCGAAGGCCTGTCGTCTCCTTCCCATGCCGGGTCTTCCTACTGCCCTACAGACCGCTGAGGCTCTATTTACTCACGTCTTCCGGCATTACGGGGTACCCGAGGATATAGTGTCCGATCGAGGCCCCCAGTTTACCTCCAGAGTCTGGAGAGCCTTTATGGAACGGTTGGGGGTCTCGGTGAGCCTTACCTCGGGTTACCACCCGGAGAGTAATGGGCAGGTCGAACGAGTCAACCAGGATGTGGGTAGGTTTCTGAGGTCATATTGTCAGGGCCGGCCGGAGGAGTGGGCGAGATATGTGCCCTGGGCCGAGATGGCACAGAACTCTCTCCGCCACTCCTCCACTAGACTAACCCCTTTCCAGTGTGTGTTAGGGTACCAGCCGGTTCTGGCACCTTGGCATGACAGCCAGATCGAGGCCCCTGCTGTGGATGAGTGGGTGCGGCGCTCGGAGGAGACGTGGAACGCTGCACACGTCCATCTGCAGCGAGCCATCCCGTCGACAGAAGACGAGCGCCGACCTACACCGCAGTGAGGGGCCAGTGTACGCACCTGGAGATCGAGTCTGGCTCTCAACCAGAAACCTGCCCCTCCGCCTGCCCTGCCGGAAGCTGGGTCGGCGGTTTGTGGGGCCTTTTAAAGTCCTGAGGAGATTGAACGAGGTGTGTTACAGGTTACAACTGCCCATTGATTACAAGAATATTAACCCCTCGTTCCATGTGTCTCTCCTCAGGCCGGTGGTAGCTGGTCCACTCCAGGACTTTGAGATTGAGGAGACTCCTCCGCCCCCGTTGGACATCGAGGGGGCTCCGGCGTACACTGTTCGGACCATCCTGGATTCGAGACGCCGGATGGGGGGTCTCCAATATCTCGTGGAGTGGGAGGGGTACGGTCCGGAGGAGCGGTGCTGGGTGCCGAGGAGGGACATTCTGGATCCGTCCCTGCTGACCGAATTCCATCGTGGTCATCCTACGCGCCCTGCTCCGCGTCCTCCTGGTCGTCCCCGAGGCCGGGGGCGGCGCACGGCTGGAGCCGCGCGTCAAGGGGGGGGTACTGTCACGGTTTCGGCCGAGGCGGCCCCTCCTCCTTGTTCGGGCAGGTTTCGGCGGTCGTCGTCTCCGGAGTACTAGCTGCCACCGTTCTATGTTTCTTGTTTGATTGGTTTTGTCTGTTTGTCACACCTGTTTTGTGTTATGTCTCATTAAGCACCCTATTTAGTTCCTTGTTGTTAGTTTAGGTGTTGTGTGTAATTGTTCTGCTGTCGTGTGGTTGTTTTGCTCTGTGTTTTGCTCTCTCTCTCATTTTTGGATTATATTGTAGAGAGACCAGCACTTTGTGCATACTGACGTTTTTGTTCTAGTGTGCGTTTGTTTGCGCCCGTGACGTGTTGTCGGTTTTGGGCTTACTCAAGGACTTTCACTAAAGTGCTTTGGATTTATTCTCTGTGTCCTGCGTGTGATTCCACATCCCACTACCCTCCACTCGTGACAAATATAGGGATGAGGTAGTTGGGTAGGCTAATTTCAGATGGGCTGTGTACAGGTGCAGTGATCGGTAAGGTTGCAATTCGTTCCAGTCATTGGCAGCAGAGAACTGGAAGGAATGGCGGCCAAAGGAGGTGTTGGCTTTGGGGATGACCAGTGAGATATACCTGCTGGAGCGCAGACTACGGATGGGTGCTGCTATGGTAACCAATGAGCTAAGATAAGGCGGGGATTTGCCTAGCAGTGATTTATAGATGGCCTGGAGCCAGTGGGTTTGACGACGAACATGTAGTGAGGACCAGCCAACAAGAGCGTACAGGTCACAGTGGTGGGTAGTGTATGGGGCTTTGGAGACAAAACGGATGGCACAGTGATAGACTACATCCAATTTGCTGAGTAGAGTGTTGGAGGCTATTTTGTAAATGACATCGCCGAAGTCAAGGATCGGTAGGATAGTCAGTTTTACGAGGGCATGTTTGGCAGCATGAGTGAAGGAAACTTTGTTGCGGAATAGGAAGCCGATTCTAGATTTAACTTTGGATTGGAGATTCTTAATGTGAGTCTGGAAGGATAGTTTACAGTCTAACCAGACACCTAGGTATTTGTAGTTGTCCACATACTCTAGGTCAGACCCGTCGAGAGTAGTGATTCTAGTCGGGTGGGCGGGTGCCAGCAGCGTTCGATTGAAGAGCATGCATTTAGTTTTACTAGTGTTTAAGAACAGTTGGAGGCTACTGAAGGAGTGTTGTATGGAATTGAAGCTCGTTTGGAGGTTTGTTAACACAGTGTCCAATGAAGGGCCAGATGTATACAAAATGGTGTCGTCTGCGTAGAGGTGGATCTGGGAGTCACCAGCAGCAAGAGCGACATCATTGATATACACAGAGAAAAGAGTCGGCCCAATAATTGAACCCTGTGGCACCCCCATAGAGACTGCCATAGGTCCAGATAACAGGCCCTCCGATTTGACACATTGAACTCTAACTGAGAAGTAGTTGGTGAACCAGGCGAGGCAGTCATTTGAGAAACCAAGGCTATTTAGTCTGCCAATAAGAATGCGGTGGTTGACAGAGTCGAAAGCCTTGTCCAGGTCGATGAAGACGGCTGCACAGTACTGTCTATTATCAATCGCGGTTATAATATCGTTTAGGACCTTGAGCGTGGCTGAAGTGCACCCATGACCAGCTCGGAAACCGGATTGCATAGAGGAGAAGGTACGGTGGGATTCGAAATGGTCGGTGATCTGTTTGTTAACTTGGCTTTCAAATACTTTCGAAAGGCAGGGCAGGATGGATATAGGTCTGTAACAGTTTGGATCTAGAGTGTCACCCCCTTTGAAGAGGGGGATGACCGCGGCAGCTTTCCAATCTCTGGGGATCTCAGACGTTATGAAAGAGAGGTTGAACAGGCTAGTAATAGGGGTTGCGACAATTTCGGCGGCTAGTTTTAGAAAGAAAGGGTCCAGATTGTCTAGCCCAGCTGATTTGTAGGGGTCCAGATTTTGCAGCTCTTTCAGAACATCAGCTGTCTGAATTTGTGTGAAGGAGAAGTGGGGGGGGGGGGGGCATGGCAAGGGCAAGTTTGCAGCGGAGGGTGCAGAGTTGGTGGCCGGGGTAGTGGTAGCCAGGTGAAAGCCATGGCCAGCCGTAGCAAAATGCTTGTTGAAATTCTCGATTATTGTAGATTTATCGGTGGTGATAGTGTTTCCTAGCCTCAGTGCAGTTGGCAGCTGGGAGGAAGTGCTCTTATTCTCCATGGACTTTACAGTGTCCCAAAACATTTTGGAGTTAGTGCTACAGGATGCAAATTTCTGTTTGAAAAAGTTAGCCTTTGCTTTCCTGACTGCTTGTGTATATTGGTTCCTAACTTCCCTGAAAAGTTGCATATTGCAGGGGCTATTTGATGCTAATGCAGTTCGCCACAGGATGTTTTTGTGCTGGTCAAGGGCAGTCAAGTCTGAGGAGAACCAGGGGCTATATCTGTTCTTAGTTCTGTATTTTTTGAATGGGGCATGTTTATTTAGGATTGAGAGGAAATTACTTTTAAGAACAACCAGGCATCCTCTACTGACGGAATGAGATCTATATCCATCCAGGATACCTGGGCCAGGTCAATTAGGAAGGCCTGCTTGCTAAAGTGTTTTAGGGAGCGTTTGACAGTGATGAGGGGTGGTCGTTTGACCGCGGACCCGTTACGGACGCAGGCAATAAGGCAGTGATCGCTGAGATCCTGGTTGAAGACAGCGGAGGTGTATTTAGAGGGTAAGTTAGTCAGGATGATATCTATGAGGGTACCCATGTTTACGGATTTAGGGTTGTACCTGGTAGGTTCATTGATAATTTGTGTGAGATTGAGGGCATCTAGTTTGGATTGTAGGATGGCCGGGGTGTTAAGCATATCCCAATTTAGGTCACCAAGCAGTACGAACTCTGAGGATAAATGGGGGGCAATCAATTCACATATGGTGTCCAGGGCACAGCTGGGGGCTGAGGGGGGTCTGTAGCAAGCGGCAACAGTGAGAGACTTATTTCTGGAAAGGTGGATTTTTAGAAGTAGAAGCTAAAACTGTTTGGGCACAGACCTGGATAGTATGATAGAGCTCTGCAGGCTATCTCTACAGTAGATTGCAACTCCACCCCCTTTGGCAGTTCTATCTAGACGGAAAATGTTATAGTTGGGGATGGACATTTCAGAATTTTTGGTGGCCTTCCTAAGCCAGGATTCAGACACTGCTAGAACATCAGGGTTGGCGGAGTGTGCTAACGCAGTGAATAACTCAAACTTAGGAAGGAGGCTTCGGATATTAACGTGCAAGAATCCAAGGCTTTTACGATTACAGAAGTCAACAAATGATAACGCCTGGGGAGTAGGAGTGATACTGAGGGCTGCAGGGCCTGGGTTAGCCTCTACATCACCAGAGGAACAGAGGAGGACTAGAATAAGGATACGGCTAAAGGCTTTAAGAACTGGTCTTCTAGTGCGTTGGGTACATAGATTAAAGGGGGCAGATTTCCGGGCGTTGTAGAAAAGATTCAGGGCATTATGTACAGACAAGGATATGGAAGGATATGAGTAAAGTGGAGGTAAACCTAAGCGTTGGGTAACAATGAAAGAGATAGCATCACTGGAGGCACCAATTGAGTCGGTCTCCGTGTGTATGGGGGGTGGGACAAAGGAGCTATCTAAGGCAGGTTTAGCTGGGCTGGGGGATCTACAGTGAAATAGTACAATTAGAAATAACCAAAACAACAATAAGCTAACCATATTGACAAGGGAGAGAGGCGTAAAGCAATCACAGGTGTAATTTGAGAGAGCTAAGACAACAGCTGGTAATGACGACACAGTTTGGGCTGAGGCTAAACATAAACAGGATGCGGTACCGTAAAAAGGAACAGTCCAGCAGGCATCAGCTGTATAGCTGAGTTATCATAAGGTCCGGTGAACAGGAATAGGATAGTTCGGGGGCTGCTAAAGCACTAGCGCGCAAGAGGCCACGGCTAGCGTGTCGGGGCTAGCAGATGGAATCTTCGTGGTTGACGTCGTAACGGGATGCCTGTTGTAACCACATCAGACGATTTCGTCAGCAGACCAGTCGTGTAGAATCGGCGGGGCTCCGTGTCAACACTAGGTGGTCCCGTCCGGTTGACAGAGAGGTAGATAACCGGGAGATGGGCCAAGCTCAGGATGATTAGCCAAACCACAACGTCCATTTTGTTGCAACTAGCTGGTAGCGATGAATCCAGAGTTAAAGGTCCAGTGATTCCGGCAGAAAAACTGATATGTTCTGGGTCGATAACGCGCTGTGCAGACAGTGCAGACTGGCCGAATAATAGTCCAGGCTAGAGCTGGCTGGTAGGGGGTGCAGGCCACGGACAATGGTGAAAAACCGATAACGGTAGCTGATAGCAAGTAGCTAGTTAGCTGGCTACTTCCTTCCAGTAGACCGAGAGGTAGATAGCCGGGATATGGGCCTGGCTCTAGGCTAGCTCGAGGCTAATTGGTGCTTGCATCGGGGGCAGTGGTGATTAGCCAAACAGCAACATCCATTCGGTTGCGGCTAGCTAGTTGCGATCCGGTGATTAATGTCCAGTGATTAAATTATTCCGGCAGAAAAATCCAATGTTCTGGGTGAAATACCGCTAACTGTGGCTAATAGCAAGTAGCTAGTTAGCTGGCTAGCTAGTTTCAACTGGAGATTCTAGATAAAAGGTAAGTCAATAATAGAATCCGTTTCACATTGAGTGAGGCGGGTTGCAGGAAAGTATATTTAGTAGAAGGATGAAAAGTCTGATAGGGAAATATGTACGAAAAATACACAAAAAAACAGGGTATTTACAGGCTATTTACAGACACACAACAAAAACAGGACTTTACTACTACGCCATCTTGGATTCCCTTTAATTGAGTAAAAATTGTTCAAATAGAAAAATAATCGTCATCAAGAAATCATTATGTTATTCAAAAACATGCGTCCACACTTTGTCTTATTCTAAAATTGATTAAATTGTTTTTTTCTTCATCAATCTACACACAATACCCCATAATGACAAAGTGAGAACAGGTTTTTAGACTTTTTTATAAATGTATTAAAAATAACAAATGGAAATATTACATTTACATAAGTATTCAGACCCTTTACTCAGTACTTTGTTGAAGCACCTTTGGCAGCGATTACAGCCTCGAGTCTTCTTGGGTATGACGCTACAAGCTTGGCACACCTGTATTTGAGGAGTTTCTCCCATTATTCTCTGCAGATCCTCTCAAGCTCTGTCAGGTTGGATAGGGCGTGTCACTGCACAGCTATTTTCAGGTCTCTCCAGAGATGTTAGATCGGGTTCAAGTCCAGTTTCTTGTATTTGTCATGTGCCGAATACAACAGGTGTAGACCTTACCGTGAAATGCTTACTTACAAGCCCTTAACCAACAATGCAGTTCAAGAAATAGAGTTAAGAAAATATTTACTAAATACACTAAAGTTAAAAATAAAATAAAAAGTAACACAATAAAAAAATAACGAGGCTATATACAAGGGGTACCGGTACCGAGTCAATGTGTGGGGTAACAGGTTAGTTGAGGTAATTTGTACATGTGTCACGGAATCAGCCGAGGCTGCTCCTCCCTGCTCGGGCAGGCTTCGGCGTTCGTCGTTCCCGGAGTACTAGCTGCCACCGATCTATGTTTCGGTGTTTGACTTGTTTTGTCCTGATTGTGTACACCTGTTCCCCATTATGTTGTATTGTATTCCCTATTTAACCCTCTGTCGTTCATTGTGTGTTGTGTGTTATTGTATTCGTCATCGGCAGTGTTCGTGTGCGGGT
>CM072220.1:2182323-2201645 GCA_036851935.1 Coregonus suidteri
AGGATTGCAGACACCTCCTGGCAAGCTCACCATTTGTCGTATCGAGTGAGTGGTGGCAATTATTGCTGATGAACAAAAGGAGTCTGCTCATACTGAACGTTGATCATAAGGTTTATTCAGATCAGAAGCTTCAGCATGAGTGACAGGTGACATGACACCCGGAGAGCGACGCCTCAGAATGGCTGCTCGTTCTGACTTTCTTCTTCGTTTTCCCCCCTATTTATAAACACTGATGCTCCCTCTTCTGGCCAATCCCCAGTCTCCCCTGTCTACAACACACTTCCGGTCTGTTGTATGTGACGTTACACCTAAAACATTCCCTCTTGATACGAACATAAACAACATTCCATTTCTTCATGAAAAACATTTAACACCATCATAATCTTAATACACTACACGGTGTCAGAGGGAGGCCCAAAAAATGGTCAAAGACTCCAGTCACCCAAGTCATAGACTGTTCTCTCTGCTACCGCACAGCAAGCGGTACCAGAGTGCCAAGTCTAGGTCCAAATGGCTCCTTAACAGCTTCTACCCCCAAGCCATAAGACTGCTGAACAATTAATCAAATGGCCACCCAGACTATTTACATTGACACCTCCCCCCTTTGTTTTTACATTGCTGCTACTCGCTGTTTATTATCTATGCATAGTTACTTTACCCCTACCTACATGTTGTCAGAATGCGACGGTGAAATGCGGTAGGCGAAGTCAAACGCAGGACACAGAGCTTACTGGAAACGTACTTTACTCGAAAGTAACCAGAGTAGAAAAAAACAATCTCCACATAAGGAGGAATAAACAACCCGCACACGAACACTGCCGATGACGAAAACAATAACACACAACACACAATGAACGACAGAGGGTTAAATAGGGAATACAATACAACATAATGGGGAACAGGTGTACACAATCAGGACAAAACAAGTCAAACACCGAAACATAGATCGGTGGCAGCTAGTACTCCGGGGACGACGAACGCCGAAGCCTGCCCGAGCAAGGAGGAGGAGCAGCCTCGGCTGATTCCGTGACAGTACCCCCCCCTTGACGCGCAGCTCCAGCCGTGCGCTGACCCCGGCCTCGGGGACGGCCAGGAGGACGCGGAGCAGGGCGAGTCGGATGACTCCGGTGGAAGTCCCTCAACATGGAGGGATCTAGAATGTCCCTCCTGGGGACCCAGCACCGTTCCTCCGGACCGTACCCCTCCCACTCCACGAGATACTGCAGGCCCCCCGTCCGACGCCTCGAATCCAAGATGGAACAGACTGAGTACGCCGGAGCCCCCTCGATGTCCAACGGGGGCGGAGGAGCCTCTCGTACCTCACTCTCCTGGAGTAGACCAGCCACCACCGGCCTGAGGAGAGACACATGGAACGAAGGGTTAATGCGGTAATTAATGGGCAGTTGTAACCTATAACATACCTCGTTCAATCTCCTCAGGACTTTAAAGGGCCCCACAAACCGCCGACCCAGCTTCCGGCAGGGCAGGCAAAGGGGCAGGTTTCGGGTCGAGAGCCAGACCCGGTCTCCCGGTGCATACACCGGAGCCTCACTGCGGTGGCGATCGGCGCTCGCCTTTTGCCGCCTGATGGCCCGCTGCAGAAGGACATGCGCAGCGTTCCAAGTTTCTTCCGAGCGCCGAAACCACTCGTCCACCGCAGGGGCTTCGGTCTGGCTCTGATGCCAAGGTGCCAGAACCGGCTGATAACCTAACACACACTGGAAAGGCGTAAGGTTAGTGGACGAATGGCGGAGGGAGTTTTGGGCTATCTCTGCCCAGGGAATATATCCCGACCACTCCTCTTGCCGGTCCTGGCAATATGACCTCAGAAACCTACCCACATCCTGGTTAACTCTCTCCACCTGCCCATTACTCTCGGGGTGAAAACCTGAGGTAAGGCTAATCGAGACCCCCAGACGTTCCATAAATGCCCTCCAGACTCTAGAGGTGAACTGGGGACCCCGATCAGACACTATATCCTTAGGCACCCCATAGTGCCGGAAGACGTGTGTAAACAGGGCCTCAGCAGTTTGTAGGGCAGTAGGGAGACCTGGCAGGGGAATGAGACGGCAGGCTTTAGAAAACCGATCCACAACGACCAAGATCGTAGTGTTCCCCTGGGAGGGAGGTGACAAAAAAATCCACCGATAGGAACGGGTAGGGGTTGTAACTTCCCCTGGGCAGGTGTCTAGGTGCCTTACACTGGGCGCACACCGAGCAGGAGGAAACATAAACCCTCACGTCCTTAGCTAAGGTTGGCCACCAGTACTTCTCACTAAGGCAGTGCACTGTCCGACCAATACCCGGATGAACAGAGGAGGGTGACATGTGAGCCGAGTATATCAAACGGTCGCGAACCTCGAGCGGCACGTACCTCCGACCCTCCGGACACTGTGGAGGAGTAGGGTCGGAACGTAACGCCCGCTCGATTTCCGCATCCACCTCCCACACCACCGGTGCCACTAAGCAAGACTCCGGGAGTATGGGAGTGGGCTCAATGGACCTCTCCTCTGTGTCATATAGTCGGGACAGGGCGTCTGCCTTAGCGTTCTGGGACCCTGGTCTATAGGTGAGCTTAAATACAAAGCGGGAAAGAAACATTGACCACCTTGCCTGGCGAGGATTCAGCCTCCTCGCTGCCCGGATGTACTCCAGGTTACGATGGTCAGTCAAAATGAGAAAAGGGTGTTTAGCCCCCTCAAGCCAATGTCTCCACACCTTCAGGGCTTGAACCACAGCCAGCAGCTCCCTATCCCCCACATCATAATTGCGCTCCGCCGGACTGAGCTTCTTAGAATAGAAAGCACAGGGGCAGAGTTTAGGTGGCGTACCCGAGCGCTGAGACAGCACAGCGCCGATCCCAGCCTCGGAAGCATCCACCTCCACCTGAAATGCCAAAGAGGGATCCGGATGCGCCAGCACCGGAGCCGAGGTAAACAAGTCCTACAGACGTTTAAACGCCCTGTCCGCCTCAGCTGACCACTGCAGGCGCACCGGACCCCCCTTTAGCAGAGACGTAATGGGAGCTGCTACCTATCCAAAGCCCCGGATAAACCTCCGGTAGTAATTGGCAAAACCCAAGAAGCGCTGCACCTCCTTTACCGTGGTGGGAGTCTTCCCATTACGCACGGCAGAAACGCGGTCAATCTCCATCTCTACCCCTGATGCGGACAACCGATGTCCCAGGAAGGAGATGGACTCCTGAAAGAACAGACATTTCTCCGCCTTCGCATACAGGTCATGCTCCAACAGTCTACCAAGCACTCGACGCACCAGGGACACATGCTCGGCTCGTGTAGCGGAGTATATTAGAATGTCATCAATATATACCACAACACCCTGTCCATGCAAGTCCCGGAAAATCTCGTCCACAAATGATTGGAAGACTGAAGGAGCATTCATTAACCCGTATGGCATGACGAGGTACTCATAGTGACCGGAGGTGGTACTAAATGCTGTCTTCCACTCATCTCCCTCCCTAATGCGCACCAGGTTGTACGTGCTCCTGAGATCCAATTTTGTGAAGAATCACGCCCCATGTAATGACTCCGTCATACTAGCAATCAGAGGGAGAGGATAGCTGTATTTGATGGTGATCTGATTTAGACCATGGTAATCAATACACGGGCGTAAAACCCCCATCCTTCTTCTTCACAAAAAAGAAACTTGAGGACTCAGGGGAAGTAGACGGCCGTATGTACCCCTGTCTCAAAGATTCTGTGATGTAGGTCTCCATAGCGGCCGTCTCCTCCTGAGACAGAGGATACACGTGACTACGTGGAAGCGCAGCGCCTACCTGGAGGTCTATCGCACAATCCCCCTGTCGATGAGGTGGTAATTGAGTCGCCTTCTTCTTACTGAAGGCGAGAGCCAAATCGGCATACTCAGTTGGAATGTGCAAGGTGGGAACTTGGTTCGGGCTTTCCACCGTCGTTGCCCCTACGGAAACGCCTACACACCGCCCAGTACACTGATCAGACCATCCCTGGAGAGCTCTCTGCTGCCATGAAATGTTGGGGTCATGAGCTGTTAACCAGGGAAGCCCCAACACCACGGGAAACGCAGGAGAATCAATCAAATACAAACGTACTATCTCCTCATGACCCTCCTGCGTTTTGATCCGTCTCCTGAGTGGCGCAGTGGTCTAAGGCACTGCATCGCAGTGCTAACTGTGCTACTAGAGATCCTGGTTCGAATCCAGGCTCTGTCGCAGCCGGCCGCGACCGGGAGACTCATGGGCGGCGCACAATTGGCCCAGCGTCGTCCAGGGTAGGGGAGGGAATGGCCGGCAGGGATGTAGCTCAGTTGATAGAGCATGGCGTTTGCAACGCCAGGGTTGTGGGTTCGATTCCCACGGGGGGCCAGTATAAAAAAAAATATATATGTATTCACTAACTGTAAGTCGCTCTGGATAAGAGCGTCTGCTAAATGACTAAAATGTAAATGTAAATGTAATGATCCGGAGAGGCGCCGTGACCTCCCTAATTAATCCTGACCCCAACGGGCGGCTATCTAGGGAATGAATGGGGAAGGGCACAGCAACAGGTACGATAGAAATCCCTAACTTATAGGTGAACTGGCGATCGATAAAATTCCCAGCTGCGCCTGAATCTACTAGCACCTTATGCTGGGAGTGAGGAGAAACCTCGGGAAACATCACTTTAATACATATACAGTGGGGGAAAAAAGTATTTAGTCAGCCACCAATTGTGCAAGTTCTCCCACTTAAAAAGATGAGACACATTGTAGGATTTTTAATGAATTTATTTGCAAATTATGGTGGAAAATAAGTATTTGGTCAATAACAAAAGTTTCTCAATACTTTGTTATATACCCTTTGTTGGCAATGACACAGGTCAAACGTTTTCTGTAAGTCTTCACAAGGTTTTCACACACTGTTGCTGGTATTTTGGCCCATTCCTCCATGCAGATCTCCTCTAGAGCAGTGATGTTTTGGGGCTGTCGCTGGGCAACACGGACTTTCAACTCCCTCCAAAGATTTTCTATGGGGTTGAGATCTGGAGACTGGCTAGGCCACTCCAGGACCTTGAAATGCTTCTTACGAAGCCACTCCTTCGTTGCCCGGGCAGTGTGTGTTTGGGATCATTGTCATGCTGAAAGACCCAGCCATGTTTCATCTTCAATGCCCTTGCTGATGGAAGGAGGTTTTCACTCAAAATCTCACGATACATGGCCCCATTCATTCTTTCCTTTACACGGATCAGTCGTCCTGGTCCCTTTGCAGAAAAACAGCCCCAAAGCATGATGTTTCCACCCCCATGCTTCACAGTAGGTATGGTGCAACTCAGCATTCTTTGTCCTCCAAACACAACAAGTTGAGTTTTTTACCAAAAAGTTCTATTTTGGTTTCATCTGACCATATGACATTCTCCCAATCCTCTTCTGGATCATCCAAATGCACTCTAGCAAACTTCAGACGGGCCTGGACATGTACTGGCTTAAGCAGGGGACACGTCTGGCACTGCAGGATTTGAGTCCCTGGCGGCGTAGTGTGTTACTGATGGTAGGCTTTGTTACTTTGGTCCCAGCTCTCTGCAGGTCATTCACTAGGTCCCCCCATGTGGTTCTGGGATGTTTGCTCACCGTTCTTGTGATCATTTTGACCCCACGGGGTGAGATCTTGTGTGGAGCCCCAGATCGAGGGAGATTATCAGTGGTCTTGTATGTCTTCCATTTCCTAATAATTGCTCCCACAGTTGATTTCTTCAAACCAAGCTGCTTACCTATTGCAGATTCAGTCTTCCCAGCCTGGTGCAGGTCTACAATTTTGTTTCTGGTGTCCTTTGACAGCTCTTTGGTCTTGGCCATAGTGGAGTTTGGAGTGTGACTGTTTGAGGTTGTGGACAGGTGTCTTTTATACTGATAACAAGTTCAAACAGGTGCCATTAATACAGGTAACGAGTGGAGGACAGAGGAGCCTCTTAAATAAGAAGTTACAGGTCTGTGAGAGCCAGAAATCGTGCTTTTTTGTAGGTGACCAAATACTTATTTTCCACCATAATTTGCAAATAAATTCATAAAGAATCCTACAATGTGATTTTCTGGATTTTTTTGTCTCAATTTGTCTGTCATAGTTTAAGTTGGAGAACTTGCACAATTGGTGGCTGACTAAATACTTTTTTACCCCACTGTATGATCAGCAGAGAGCTCTGGGTGAGTTTGGTGCCTACTCACCTGGAATGACTCATCAGTGCGTCGCCCACTGCCTCGATTCCTAGGAGACCCTCCCCAGCACGACCAGCAGTGTGTCTCTCTGCGGCCACAGTTGGTGCAGGGGACGGCCTCCCTCCTGGTCTCCCTCCTGGTCTCCCTAGCACCAGCACCCCCGAGCTCCATAGGGGTCGGCTCGGAAGTGCTGGGGGATGGAATGGATGACCCCGAATCCGGACGTCCGCGGGTAGCCAACAGGGTATCCAGGCGAATCGACATGTCCACCAGTTGATCAAAGCTGAGGTTGGTGTCCCTGCAGGCCAATTCCCGACGCACGTCCTCCCTCAGGCTGCATCTGTAGTGGTCGATGAGGGCCCTCTCATTCCATCCCGTGTTGGCAGCTAGCGTCCGGAAGTCCAGCGCAAACTCCTGCGCGCTCCTCCTCCCCTGTCTAAGGTGGAATAGACGCTCACCCGCCGCTTTACCCTCTGGGGGATGATCGAATACTGCCCGGAAGCGGCGGGTGAACTCTGCATAGATGACCGTAGCAGCGTCTATCCCACCCCATTCGGCGTTGGCCCAGTCCAGCGCCTTGCCGGACAGACAGGAGATGAGGGCGTACACGCTCTCGTATCCCGAGGGCGCCGGGTGAATGGAAGCTCGGTAGAGTTCAACCTGGAGTAGGAAACCCTGACACCCGGCCGCGGTGCCATCATAAGCCCTCGGGAGCGAGAGCCGAATCCCACTGGACTCCGGAGATGGAACGATAGTTATGGCTGAAGGTGGTGGCATCGTAGGAGGAGGTGTGGGCAAACCTCCACTCTCCCATCGCCTCAAGGTGTCCATCACCCCTTGCTTGGTGGTGTCCAGGTGCTGGATCATGGCTTCTTGGTGGATTACGCGCTCTTCCAGTGATCCACATGGCACCGCCGATCCTGCTGACTCCATGAAGGTGTGTTATTCTGTCAGAATGCGACGGTGAAATGCGGTAGGCGAAGTAAAACGCAGGACACAGAGCTTACTGGAAACGTACTTTACTCGTAAGTAACCAGAGTAGAAAAAACAATCTCCACATCAGGAGGAATAAACAACCCGCACACGAACACTGCCGATGACGAATACAATAACACACAACACACAATGAACGACAGAGGGTTAAATAGGGAACACAATACAACATAATGGGGAACAGGTGTACACAATCAGGACAAAACAAGTCAAACACCGAAACATAGATCGGTGGCAGCTAGTACTCCGGGGACGACGAACGCCGAAGCCTGCCAGAGCAGGGAGGAGGAGCAGCCTCGGCTGACACATGTACAAATTACCTCAGCTAACCTGTACCCCCACACATTGACTCGGTACCGGTACCCCTTGTATATAGCCTCGTTATTATTTTATTGTGTTACTTTTTATTTTATTTTTAACTTTAGTGTATTTAGTAAATATTTTCTTAACTCTATTTCTTGAACTGCATTGTTGGTTAAGGGCTTGTAAGTAAGCATTTCACGGTAAGGTCTACACCTGGTGTATTCGGCACATAACAAATACAATTTTATTTTATTTGATTTGGAGACTATTCAGGATCAAGGGAAAGATGAACAGAGAAATGTACAGAGAAATCCTTGATGAAAACCTGCTCCAGAGCGCTCAGGACCTCAGACTGGGGCTAAGGTTCACCTTCCAACAGGACAACGACCCTAAGCACACAGCCAAGACAATGCAGGAGTGGCTTCGGGACAAGTCTCTGAATGTCCTTGAGTGGCCCAGCCAGAAACCGGACTTGAAATCGATCTAACATCTCTGGAGAGACCTGAAAATAGCTGTGACACGCCCTATCCAACCAGACAGAGCTTGAGAGGATCTGCAGAAAAGAATGGGAGAAACTCCTCAAATACAGGTTGCCAAGCTTGTAGCGTCATACCCAAGAAGACTCAAGGCTGTAATCGCTGCCAAAGGTGCTTCAACAAAGTACTGAGTAAAGGGTCTGAATACTTATGTAAATGTAATATTTCCATTTGTTATTTTTAATACATTTATAAAAAAGTCTAAAAACCTGTTCTCACTTTGTCATTATGGGGTATTGTGTGTAGATTGATGAGGAAAAAAACAATTTAATCAATTTTAGAATAAGACAAATTCAAGGGGTCTGAATACTTTACAAATGCACTCAATTAGATTTTGTTCAAAATAATTTATAGGGCAGCCAATTATTGTGACACGCATGTTTTTGAATAACATAATGATTTCTTGATGACGATTATTTTTCTATTTGAACAATTTTTACTCAATTAAAGGGAATCCAAGATGGCGTAGTAGTGCAGTCCTGTTTTTGTTGTGTGTCTGTAAATAGCCTGTAAATACCCTGTTTTTTTTTTTGTATTTTTCGTACATATTTCCCTATCAGACTTTTCATCCTTCTACTAAATATACTTTCCTGCAACCCGCCTCACTCAATGTGGAACGGATTCTATTATTGACTTACCTTTTATCTAGAATCTCCAGTTGAAACTAGCTAGCCAGCTAACTAGCTACTTGCTATTAGCCACAGTTAGCGGTATTTCACCCAGAACATTGGATTTTTCTGCCGGAATAATTTAATCACTGGACATTAATCACCGGATCGCAACTAGCTAGCCGCAACCGAATGGATGTTGCTGTTTGGCTAATCACCACTGCCCCCGATGCAAGCACCAATTAGCCTCGAGCTAGCCTAGAGCCAGGCCCATATCCCAGCTATCTACCTCTTGGTCTACTGGAAGGAAGTAGCCAGCTAACTAGCTACTTGCTATCAGCTACCGTTATCGGTTTTTCACCATTGTCCGTGGCCTGCACCACCTACCAGCCAGCTCTAGCCTGGACTATTATTCGGCCAGTCTGCACTGTCTGCACAGCGCGTTATCGACCCAGAACATATCAGTTTTTCTGCCGGAATCACTGGACCTTTAACTCTGGATTCATCGCTACCAGCTAGTTGCAACAAAATGGACGTTGTGGTTTGGCTAATCATCCTGAGCTAGGCCCATCTCCCGGTTATCTACCTCTCTGTCAACCGGACGGGACCACCTAGTGTTGACACGGAGCCCCGCCGATCCTACACGACTGGTCTGCTGACGAAATCGTCTGATGTGGTTACAACAGGCTTCCCGTTACGACGTCGACCACGAAGATTCCATCTGCTAGCCCCGACACGCTAGCCGTGGCCTCTTGCGCGCTAGTGCTTTAGCAGCCCCCAAACTATCCTATTGCTGTTCACCGGACCTTATGATAACTCAGCTATACAGCTGATGCCTGCTGGACTGTTCCTTTTTACGGTACCGCATCCTGTTTATGTTTAGCCTCAGCCCAAACTGTGTCGTCATTACCAGCTGTTGTCTTAGCTCTCTCAAATTACACCTGTGATTGCTTTACGCCTCTCTCCCTTGTCAATATGGTTAGCTTATTGTTGTTTCGGTTATTTCTAATTGTACTATTTCACTGTAGATCCCCCAGCCCAGCTAAACCTGCCTTAGATAGCTCCTTTGTCCCACCCCCCATACACGCGGAGGCACCAACTCAATTGGTGCCTCCAGTGATGCTATCTCTTTCATTGTTACCCAACGCTTAGGTTTACCTCCACTTTACTCATATCCTTCCATATCCTTGTCTGTACATAATGCCCTGAATCTTTTCTACAACGCCCGGAAATCTGCCCCCTTTATTCTATGTACCCAACGCACTAGAAGACCAGTTCTTAAAGCCTTTAGCCGTATCCTTATTCTAGTCCTCCTCTGTTCCTCTGGTGATGTAGAGGCTAACCCAGGCCCTGCAGCCCTCAGTATCACTCCTACTCCCCAGGCGTTATCATTTGTTGACTTCTGTAATCGTAAAAGCCTTGGATTCTTGCACGTTAATATCCGAAGCCTCCTTCCTAAGTTTGAGTTATTCACTGCGTTAGCACACTCCGCCAACCCTGATGTTCTAGCAGTGTCTGAATCCTGGCTTAGGAAGGCCACCAAAAATTCTGAAATGTCCATCCCCAACTATAACATTTTCCATCTAGATAGAACTGCCAAAGGGGGTGGAGTTGCAATATACTGTAGAGATAGCCTGCAGAGCTCTATCATACTATCCAGGTCTGTGCCCAAACAGTTTGAGCTTCTACTTCTAAAAATCCACCTTTCCAGAAATAAGTCTCTCACTGTTGCCGCTTGCTACAGACCCCCCTCAGCCCCCAGCTGTGCCCTGGACACCATATGTGAATTGATTGCCCCCCATTTATCCTCAGAGTTCGTACTGCTTGGTGACCTAAATTGGGATATGCTTAACACCCCGGCCATCCTACAATCCAAACTAGATGCCCTCAATCTCACACAAATTATCAACGAACCTACCAGGTACAACCCTAAATCCGTAAACATGGGTACCCTCATAGATATCATCCTGACTAACTTACCCTCTAAATACACCTCCGCTGTCTTCAACCAGGATCTCAGCAATCACTGCCTTATTGCCTGCGTCCGTAACGGGTCCGCGGTCCAACGACCACCCCTCATCACTGTCAAACGCTCCCTAAAACACTTTAGCAAGCAGGCCTTCCTAATTGACCTGGCCCAGGTATCCTGGATAGATATAGATCTCATTCCGTCAGTAGAGGATGCCTGGTTGTTCTTTAAAAGTAATTTCCTCTCAATCCTAAATAAACATGCCCCATTCAAAAAATACAGAACTAATAACAGATATAGCCCCTGGTTCTCCTCAGACTTGACTGCCCTTGACCAGCACAAAAACATCCTGTGGCGAACTGCATTAGCATCAAATAGCCCCCGCGATATGCAACTTTTCAGGGAAGTTAGGAACCAATATACACAAGCAGTCAGGAAAGCAAAGGCTAACTTTTTCAAACAGAAATTTGCATCCTGTAGCACTAACTCCAAAAAGTTTTGGGACACTGTAAAGTCCATGGAGAATAAGAGCACTTCCTCCCAGCTGCCAACTGCACTGAGGCTAGGAAACACTATCACCACCGATAAATCTACAATAATCGAGAATTTCAACAAGCATTTTGCTACGGCTGGCCATGCTTTCCACCTGGCTACCACTGCCCCCCGGCCACCAACTCTGCACCCTCCCGCTGCAACTTGCCCCCCCCCCCCCCCCCCCCCCCCCCCCCCCCCCCCCGCTTCTCCTTCACACAAATTCAGACAGCTGATGTTCTGAAAGAGCTGCAAAATCTGGACCCCTGCAAATCAGCTGGGCTAGACAATCTGGACCCTTTCTTTCTAAAACTAGCCGCCGAAATTGTCGCAACCCCTATTACTAGCCTGTTCAACCTCTCTTTCATAACGTCTGAGATCCCCAGAGATTGGAAAGCTGCCGCGGTCATCTCCCTCTTCAAAGGGGGTGACACTCTAGATCCAAACTGTTACACACCTATATCCATCCTGCCCTGCCTTTCGAAAGTATTTGAAAGCCAAGTTAACAAACAGATCACCGACCATTTCGAATCCCACCGTACCTTCTCCGCTATGCAATCCGGTTTCCGAGCTGGTCATGGGTGCACTTCAGCCACGCTCAAGGTCCTAAACGATATTATAACCGCGATTGATAATAGACAGTACTGTGCAGCCGTCTTCATCGACCTGGCCAAGGCTTTCGACTCTGTCAACCACCGCATTCTTATTGGCAGACTAAATAGCCTTGGTTTCTCAAATGACTGCCTCGCCTGGTTCACCAACTACTTCTCAGATAGAGTTCAATGTGTCAAATCGGAGGGCCTGTTGTCTGGACCTATGGCAGTCTCTATGGGGGTGCCACAGGGTTCAATTCTTGGGCCGACTCTTTTCTCCGTGTATATCAATGATGTCGCTCCTGCTGCTGGTGACTCTCAGATCCACCTCTACGCAGACGACACCATTTTGTATACATCTGGCCCTTCATTGGACACTGTGTTAACAAACCTCCAAATTAGCTTCAATGCCATACAACACTCCTTCAGTAGCCTCCAACTGCTCTTAAACACTAGTAAAACTAAATGCATGATCTTCAATCGAACGCTGCTGGCACCCGCCCACCCGACTAGAATCACTACTCTCGACGGGTCTGACCTAGAGTATGTGGACAACTACAAATACCTAGGTGTCTGGTTAGACTGTAAACTCTCCTTCCAGACTCACATTAAGAATCTCCAATCCAAAGTTAAATCTAGAATCGGCTTCCTATTCCGCAACAAAGCCTCCTTCACTCATGCTGCCAATCATGCCCTCCTAAAACTGACTATCCTACCGATCCTTGACTTCGGCGATGTCATTTACAAAATAGCCTCCAACACTCTACGCAGCAAATTGGATGTAGTCTATCACAGTGCCATCCGTTTTGTCTCCAAAGCCCCATACACTACCCACCACTGTGACCTGTACGCTTTTGTTGGCTGGTCCTCACTACATGTTCGTCGTCAAACCCACTGGCTCCAGGCCATCTATAAATCACTGCTAGGCAAATCCCCGCCTTATCTTAGCTCATTGGTCACCATAGCAGCACCCACCCGTAGTCTGCGCTCCAGCAGGTATATCTCACTGGTCATCCCCAAAGCCAACACCTCCTTTGGCCGCCATTCCTTCCAGTTCTCAGCTGCCAATGACTGGAACGAATTGCAAAAATCTCTGAAGTTGGAGACTCTTATCTCCCTCACTAACTTTAAGCATCAGTTTTCAGAGCACCTTACCGATCACTGCACCTGTACACAGCCCATCTAAAATTAGCCTACCCAACTACCTCATCCCTATATTGTTATTTATTTTGCTCTTTTGCACCCCAGTATCTCTATTTGCACATCATCACTTGCACATCTAGCATTCCAGTGTTAATACTAATTGTAATTATTTTTGCACTATAGCCTACTTATTGCCTTACCTCCATAACTTGCTACATTTGCACACACTGTATATATATTTTCTGTTGTATTTTTTTTTACTATGTTTTTTTTTTTACCCCATAAGTAACTCTGTGTTGTTGTTTTTATCGCACTACTTTGCTTTATCTTGGCCAGGTCGCAGTTGTAAATGAGAACTTGTTCTCAACTGCCTTACCTGGTTAAATAAAGGTGAAATAAAATAAATAAATAAATATGATATTTTGAGTGTAAGATCAAGCTGATAGACCACAATGACATGTTTTCACAGCCTTTTTTGTTCACATTTCCTTCTGGTGCCAATAATTCAGGAGGGCACTGTACACTTCCACTCATCACTTAGAAACTGTGATGGAAGAAGTCTTCATTGTTACCCTTATCTCTCTCCCTTTGATTACCCTCATGTCAGTCATACATTATGTTACAAAATATTAAGCTTCAAAGGCAAAAAATATGATTTGACAAATAATACAATTTATTTGAATGATACAGTATGTTACTAAATTGAAATTTAAATGAAATGTTTTTGTAATTATTACATTTTACGAAATGTAAAAACAAAACATTAAAAAAATAACAAAATAACAAAAGCAAGGTAAAAAGAAAAGGACACAGAAACAGATCCAGATTCCTATTGCCTTTACGAGTCGTCTTTGACCATATCCAGTTAATCACATATAGCGGTTGGTCTTTCAGTACATTTTATGAAAAATGTTTTTTTGTGTGTTTTTTTAAAATAATTTCCTTGACAGTCGGCCATTCGAGTGCATTATGTAATTCTATGGAGAACATTTCATAACCACATTGCAGAACCTTTCTTGCTGCCTTATTTTGTGCTATTTGCAGTCTCTTTAGGTCACCAACACCTGCATTACTCCTGACAACAGTAGTTCATTTGACTATGGATGAGAGCTTGTAAGATTTGTTTTAGAATTTTCTCTATGTCAGAGTGCTGCGTGTGGATGTGGTGCAGGGAATCAAGCGCAGGAACAAGGGTGTTCTTCAACAGACTTTGTTTACTCCAAAACAGGAATGAGTCGCCAACCCAACCGGGCGGCACGAACAATTACGCACAACACACAGTGCGCAAAAACAAGAAAAAGCGCACACAGTGCGAACTCTCGAAAATACAAACTAACGAGAGAGGAAACTCCTCGAAGGCAACAGCTGACAAAAATAATCACACATAACACCTGACCCAACACACGATAACTAAATAGGAAACAAAATCAAACACTAACAAGGGACAGGTGTACAACTAGACAAAACCAAACAAACATGAAACATCGAACGGTGGTAGCTAGTACTCCGGGGACGACGACCGCCAAAGCCTGCCCGAACAAGGAGAAGGAGCAGCCTCGGCCGAAACCGTGACAGTACCCCCCCTTGACGCGCGGCTCCAGCCGTGCGCCGATCCCGGCCTCGGGGACGACCAGGACGACGCGGAGCAGGGCGCGTAGGATGACCCCGATGGAACTCGGTCAGCAGGGACAGGTCTAATATGTCCCTCCTCGGCACCCAGCACCGCTCCTCCGGGCCGTACCCCTCCCAATCCACGAGATATTGGAGACCCCCCATCCGGCGTCTCGAATCAAGGATGGACCTCACAGTGTACGCCGGAGCCCCCTCGATGTCCAACGGGGGCGGAGGAATCTCCTCTATCTCATAATCCTGGAGTGGACCAGCTACCACCGGCCTGAGGAGAGACACATGAAACGAGGGGTTAATATTCCTGTAATCAATAGGCAGTTCTAACCTGTAACACACATCGTTCAACCTCCTCAGGACTTTAAATGGCCCCACAAACCGCCGACCCAGCTTCCGGCAGGGCAGGCGGAGGGGCAGGTTTCTGGTCGAGAGCCAGACTCGATCTCCAGGTGCGTACACAGGCCCCTCACTGCGGTGGAGATCGGCGCTCGTCTTATGCCGACGGATGGCCCGCTGCAGATGAACGTGGGCAGCGTTCCACGTCTCCTCCGAGCGCCGCACCCACTCATCCACCGCAGGGGCCTCGATCTGGCTCTCGTGCCAAGGTGCCAGAACCGGCTGGTACCCTAACACACACTGGAAAGGGGTTAGTTGGGTGGAGGAGTGACGGAGAGAGTTCTGCGCCATCTCGGCCCACGGAACGTATCTCGCCCACTCCTCCGGCCGGCCCTGGCAATAAGACCTCAGAAACCTCCCCACATCCTGGTTGACACGTTCAACCTGCCCATTACTCTCCGGGTGGTAACCCGAGGTAAGGCTCACCGAAACCCCCAACCGTTCCATAAACGCTCTCCACACTCTGGAGGTGAACTGGGGGCCTCGATCAGACACTATATCCTCGGGTACCCCGTAATGCCGGAAGACATGGGTAAACAGAGCCTCAGCGGTCTGTAGGGCAGTAGGTAGACCCTGCATGGGTAGGAGACGACAGGCCTTCGAGAACCGATCCACAACGACCAGGATGGTAGTATTCCCCTGTGAGAGGGGAAGGTCTGTAACAAAATCCACCGAGAGGTGGGACCAGGGTCGTTGTGGAACGGGCAGGGGTTGTAGCTTACCCCTGGGCAAATGTCTGGGCGCCTTACACTGGGCACACACCGAACAGGAGGAGACATAAATCCTCACATCCCTGGCTAACGTTGGCCACCAGTACTTAGTGCTAAGGCAGTGAACTGTCCGGCCGATACCTGGATGTCCAGAGGAGGGGGACGTATGAGCCCAATAAATGAGGCGATCGCGTACCTCGAGCGGAACGTACGTCCGACCCACAGGACACTGGGGAGGACTTGGGTCGGTGCGTAACGCCCGCTCGATCTCGGCATCGACCTCCCATACCACCGGTGCAACCAGACACGACTTCGGTAGTATGGGAGTGGGCTCAACGGACCTCTCCTCCGTGTCATATCGCCGAGACAGGGCATCTGCCTTCCCGTTCTGGGACCCAGGGATGTAAGTGATTTTAAACACAAACCGGGCTAGAAACATAGTCCAGCGGGCCTGGCGAGGATTCAGTCTCCTAGCTGCCCGGATGTATTCCAGGTTACGGTGGTCAGTTAGAATGAGGAAAGGGTGTTGAGCCCCCTCAAGCCAATGCCTCCACACCTTTAGGGCCTGTACCACGGCTAACAGCTCCCTGTCCCCTACGTCATAATTCCGCTCCGCCGGACTGAGCTTCTTAGAATAAAAAGCACAGGGGCGGAGTTTAGGTGGTGTGCCAGACCGTTGGGAGAGAACGGCCCCAATACCAGCCTCGGACGCGTCTACCTCTACCTGGAAAGGCAAAGCGGGATCCGGATGCGCCAACACCGGCGCTGAGGGTAAACAGGTCCTTCAGTCTCCCAAAAGCCCTGTCCGCCTCAGCTGACCACTGCAAGCGCACCGGACCCCCCTTCAACAGAGACGTAATGGGAGCTGCCACCTGTCCAAAACCCCGGATAAACCTCCGGTAATAATTCGCAAAACCCAAGAACTGTTGCACCTCTTTCACAGTGGTTGGGGTTTGCCAATTACGCACAGCTGACACCCGGTCAACCTCCATCTTCACCCCTGACGCAGACAATTGATAACCCAAAAAGGAGACCGACTTCTGAAAGAACAGACATTTCTCTGCCTTGACATATAGGTCATGCTCCAACAGCCTCCTCAACACTCGGCGCACCAGGGCTACATGCTCAGCTCGGGTAGAACTGTACACCAGAATATCGCCTGCCCCTGCATGTCCCGGAAAATCTCATCTACAAAGGATTGGAAGACTGAGGGAGCATTCATTAACCCATATGGCATGACGAGATACTCGTAATGACCGGAGGTCGTGCTAAATGCTGTCTTCCATTCATCGCCCTCTCTAATGCGCACCAAGTTATATGCGCTCCTAAGATCCAATTTTGTGAAGAACTGAGCACCGTGTAATGACTCCGTCATAGTCGCAATCAGAGGAAGTGGATAGCTGTACTTCACTGTAATCTGATTGAGACCGCGGTAATCAATACACGGGCGCAGACCTCCATCTTTTTTCTTCACAAAAAAGAAGCTTGAGGAAGCGGGTGAAGTGGAGGCCCGTATGTATCCCTGTCTCAGAGACTCGGCGATGTAAGTTTCCATTGCCTTCCTCTCCTCTTGGGACAAGGGATACACATGGCTCCACGGGAGAGCTGCTCCTGACTGGAGATCTATCGCACAATCCCCCTGTCTATGAGGCGGCAGCTGCGCTGCCCTAGTCTTACTGAACACCAGTTTCAAATCCTCATACTCAGGGGGAATCTGCAGTGCTGGCATTAGATTCGGACTCTCCACCGAGGTCGCCCCTATGGAAACACCCAGACACAGCCCCACACACTGAGCAGACCACCCTGTAAGAGCTTTATCTCGCCACGAAATAGTAGGGTCATGGGTAATCAACCAGGGAAGCCCCAGCACCACCGGATACGCAGGAGAGTCAATCAGATAGAGCTGAATCGTCTCCTCATGACCCCCCTGCGTCACCATCTTAAGAGGCGCTGTGACCTCCCTAATCAACCCAGATCCTAACGGACGGCTATCTAGGGCATGTACAGGGAAAGGCTTATCAACGGGAAGGAGGGGAATCCCTAACTTTACACAGAACTGGCGATCTACAAAATTCCCAGCTGCGCCTGAATCTACCAGCGCCTTATGCTGGGAACGAGGTGCAACCTGTGGAAAACAAACAGGCAAGGTTAGGTGAACGACAGAAAGCTCTGGGTAAGTAGGGCGCCTACTCACTGGGTAGGACTCCCCAATGCCTGGCCTGACCTCACCTCCACCAGGGGACCTTCCCCAACACCTAGCCGCGGTGTGCCCTCCACGGCCACAGTTGGTGCAGGGAACGGCCCCCCTCGGGTTCCTACTCCTCCGTTCCCTAGCGCCAGCACCTCCGAGCTCCATAGGGCTCGGCTTGGAGGCGCTGGAAGGTGGAATGGGCAACCCCCCCCCCCCGGGACGTCCACGGGTAGCGAGCAGGGTGTCCAGCCGAATGGCCATGTCGACCAGTTGGTCAAACGACAACGTGGTATCCCTGCACGCCAACTCTCTCTGGACGTCCTCCCGGAGGCTGCAGCGGAAGTGGTCTATGAGGGCCCGCTCATTCCACCCTGCATCTGCCGCTAGAGTCCGGAACTCCAATGCAAAAGCCTGTGCGCTCCTCATCCCCTGTCGGAGGTAGAACAGACGCTCCCCCGCCGCCTTCCCCTCCGGTGGATGGTCAAACACAGCACGGAAGCGGCGGGAGAACTCCGCATAGGTAACAGTAGCGGCGTCTATTCTCCTCCATTCGGCGTTGGCCCACTCCAACGCCTTGCCGGTGAGACAGGAGTTGAGGGCGGAGACGCTCTCGTGTCCCGAGGGAGCCGGGTGTACGGTGGCGAGGTAGAGCTCCACTTGCAGCAAGAACCCTTGACACCCGGCAGCGGAGCCGTCGTACGCCCTCGGGAGGGAGAGCCGAATCCCGCTGGGTTCCGGAAGGGGACAGGAGGACTGACCGATGGGGATGGTCCGGTAGGTGGGGGCGTGGGTACCCCGCTGGTCTCCCATCGGTGGAGAGTGTTCATCACCTGATCCAGGGCGTGACCGATCTGGTTGATCCTGTCCTCCTGCCCACGAAGACGGTCCTCCATAATGTCCGTTGGCGCAGCTGCTCCTGCTGATTCCATAGTGGGATGTGTGATTCTGTCAGAGTGCTGCGTGTGGATGTGGTGCAGGGAATCAAGCGCAGGAACAAGGGTGTTCTTCAACAGACTTTGTTTACTCCAAAACAGGAATGAGTCGCCAACCCAACCGGGCGGCACGAACAATTACGCACAACACACAGTGCGCAAAAACAAGAAAAAGCGCACACAGTGCGAACTCTCGAAATACAAACTAACGAGAGAGGAAAACTCCTCGAAGGCAACAGCTGAACAAAAATAATCACACATAACACCTGACCCAACATGGAAAAGGCTCTACCTTTCCCCCCTGTAGGCTTTGTTTTTTTCCTATTACACCTAATTTTTTTTTTGTACACCTATCCCTCCTTTAACATTAGGGGTGCTTTTTGGTCGTTTAGGATTCAACTTTAAATGTCAACCTCTCCCAAAATTTGCGAAAAAAACCCTTTTTTTTTGTTTATAAGTTTTTTTTTACGGTATGCCTTGAAAAAAACAACGAGTAAACATTAAATTTTTTTTTTTTTTTTTTTGTTTTTAGGGGGGGTGCAAAATCAGTATCTCCCTTCCACTCTTTTTTTACCCATTCCCACCCCATCCATCTTCAAGCTTTT
>CM072220.1:2202145-2223826 GCA_036851935.1 Coregonus suidteri
CCACAACCCCCCTGTCATGGGGGGGGGCACCCTCCCTGCCCTAGCTTACTGAACCCCAGTTTCAAACCCTCATACTCGGGGGGAATCGCGTGTGGCATTAGATTGGATCCCCACCGAGGTCCCCCTATAAAAAACCCCGACACACCCCACACACTGAGCAGACCACCCTGAAAGGGCTTTATCTCGCCACGAAAAGTAGGGTCTGGTAAAAACCCGGGGAAGCCCCACCCAGGATACCAGGAGAGTAAATCAATAGAGCGAATCGTCCCTCAGCCCCCCTGCTCCATTTAAGAGGCCTGTGCCTCCTAATCAACCCAGACCCTAACCCGGCTATCTAGGGCTGTCGGGAAAAGGTTTCAAGGGGAAGGAGGGGAATCCCAACTTTCACGAACTGGGATCTAAAAAATTCCCCAGTGCGCCTAATCTCCAGCGCCTTATGGGGGAACGAGGTGCAACTGTGGAAAAAAAACAGGCAAGGTTAGGTGAACGACCAAAAAAGCTCTGGGTAAATGGGGGCCTACTCCCTGGGGGACTCCCCAAGCCTGGCCTGCCCCCACCTCCACCGGGGGCCTTCCCAACACCTAGCCGCGGTGTGCCTCCACGGCCACAGTTGGTGCGGAAAGGCCCCCCCCCGGGTTCCCACCCTCCCTTTTTCCCAGCCCGCACCCCCGGCTCCCTAGGGCCGGTTTGGAGGCGCGGAAGGTGGAAGGGGCAACCCCCCCCCCGGGGCGTCCACGGGGACGAGCGGGTGTCCGCCCAAGGGCCCTGTGAACATTTGGTTTAAACGCAAGTGGTATCCTGCAGCCAACCTCTTGGACGTCCTCCGGGCTGCAGCGGAAGTGGTTATGAGGGCCCCCTAATTTCCCCCCGCATCGCCGCTAGAGTCGGAACTCCAAAGCAAAAACCTGTGCGCTCCTCATCCCCCGTCGGGGGTAGAAAACCTCCCCCCCCCCTTCCCCCCGGTGGATGGTCAAACACAGCAGAAGCGGGGGGAGAACTCCGATAGGGAACGTACGGCGTCTATCTCCTCCATTCCGTTGGCCCCTCCCAAAGCCTTGCCGGGGACAGAGTTTTAGGCGGAGACCCTTTTGTGTCCCCGGGGAGCCCGGGGTACGGTGGGAGGGAGAGCTCCCCCAGCACAAAAACCCTTGACAAACCCCGGGAGCGGACCCTCGTAAGCCTGGGAGGAGAGCCGAAACCCCTGGGTTCCGGAAGGGGGGCAGGAGGACTGACCGATGGGGTGGGCCGGTAGGGGGGGCGTGGGACCCCGCTGGTCTCCCCCGGGGGAGAGGTTATACCTGATCCAGGGCGTGCCGATCGGTTGATCCCTTTCCTCCCCGCCCACGAAGACGGGCCTCCAAAGTCTGGCGCAGCTTCCCCGCTGATTCCATAGTGGGATTGTGATTTGTCAGAGGCGGTTGGAGTGGTGCAGGGATCAAGCGCAGGAACAAGGGGGTTTTCAAAAGACTTTGTTTACTCCAAAAAAGGAATGAGTCCCAAACCCAACGGGCGACCCCCGAAAAATTACGCACAACACACAGGGGCCAAAAACAAAAAAGCGCAACAGTCCCGAACTCTCAAAAATAAAAACAAACCGAAAAGGGGAAACTCCTCGAAGGAAAACAGCTGACAAAAATAATCCCCAAAACCCCAAACCCAAACCCACGATAACAAAAAGGGAAAAAAAATCAAAACACTAACAAGGGCCCGGGGGAAAACTAGAAAAAACCAAAACCCCAAACTGAAAATCGAACGGGGGGTCGTTGTACCCCCGGGGAAAACGACGCCGCCGAAGCCTGCCGAAAAAGGAAAAGGAAACCCCCTGGGCCGGGAAAACCGTGCCCACTCTACCTATCCTAGGTAAAAACATTTGGTAAGGGCTTCAAACCTTTCCCTTAAAGGCCCTTTTTTTGGCCATATTAAAACCTTTTTTATATTTACCCCATCCCCCCCTTTTTCAAACATTTAGGATTTGCTTAGTGTCGTTTTTAGGATTAAAACTTTTTTAAACTGTGAAAAACACTCTCCCAAATTTGCGAAAAGAAAAACTTTTTGTGTTTAAATTTTTTGTACGGTTTCCTTGCAAAAAAAAACCCGAGTAAACTTTAATTTTTTTATTTCTTTTTTTTTCTTGCATGAAAAATACAGTATCCCCCTTTCTCCCCTCTTTCTTACCCAGTCTACTCATCCATTTTCCAAGTTTTAACCCCTTTCCCTGCTCTTCAAACCCCCCTCTCAGTTCCCCCCAAACTGGCTCCCTTTTTTTTCCTCTTTTTTCTCTCCTTCCTTTTCTTTTCCTCCTTTTTTCTTCTTTTCTCCTCCTTTTTTTGAATTTTTTCGCTCCATCTCCGGGTCAGTTGAGCTTTCTCTTTTTTTTCATTCCTAAACCCACTTCTTCTCTTTTTTAAATTTTTCCGGGGTTCCTTTTTCATCATGGAAATTGGGGGTATCTTAAAAAGCCCTCAACCTTTTTTTCTCTCCCTTTTTCCCTTCTCTTTTTTTTCCTTTCTCTCTCTTTTTCTGTTCTAATTGGGCCCTTTTTTCTCAGCCTTAATGGCTTTTTTTTGCTTTTTCCCCTCTCGCCTTCATTCCTTTCTCTTTTTCCCCGTCTCTTTTAACTTTTTAAATTTTTTTTTCTTATTTTCTCTTTTTCCTCCATTTTTAAAAACGTGACTTTCTGCTTGGGGTTTTCCAGGGCCAAAAACCCCACTTTTTCCCCCGGAGGTCTTGCCTCTCTAAAAAAAAACCGCCCTTGGGGAGCTCAGGGAAAGGGGAAACCCCCCTTTTCCGTTCAAAAACCCCCCCTCGGGCTCACCTCCCCCCTTGACCTCCTATTTTCCCACTCTCAATTCAACCCCCTGCCCAAAAACCCTAACGGGAAAAGACTTTTACTTTTAGATTTAATTTTGTTCCAATGTGGCACTTTTCAATCCCAAAAATTTGAGGAAAACCCTACAGATGGCCTCTTTGGGGCACACAATTTGGGGACAAAAATTGGGGTTTAACCTTGTTTTTTGTACCCCAAAACCCCGTTTTTATAATAGCTAATGTTCTTCCGGGGTTTAAAACCCAAACGAAATACAAATTTTACCCAAATAAGGGGTGAGTTTTAAAATATGGGGCATAGAGTACGGGGTTTGGGGGTAAATTTTTTTTTTAAAACCCAAACCCTTTTCGGGAATTTACTTTTAAAGCTTTGAAAAAAAGGGAAAACGGGCCCCCCCAAAACCCTGTAGAGTATTAGTGTAAAAATGGGACACCTCCCCTTTGCCTCTTCCAGCGCCCGGGGGCCGGGGTTCCTCCCTCTGACCTGAAAATGGAGGCTCTCACTCTAAAGGGTCTTATTTGGCCCAAGGCAGCGCAGAGGGGTTCCCAAGAGTTTTTAGAACCCTGGGCCCAGCTGGGGGAGCATGGGGGAAACGATCCACCTTTAACTTTTCCCTTTTCCCTTTCGGCTCGGGCTGTTGTGGTCCTTTTTCATGGAAGTTTCCAGGCTTGGGGAAAGTGCTGGGGACGGGGTTTTAAATCACCCCTTTATTCCCCTCTCTCTTGCCCAGTGGATGCCCCCTGAAACTTGCCTCTGTTTTAAACTGGGGGCACTCTGTGGTGTCCTCAACTGTCCCTCGGGCCGCTGGGGTCATTGTTGTTGTAAGGCTTTGGGCCAAAAACCGGGAGGATTTTTATCCCCAAAGGTGTAAAGGGGCAACAGTTGCCTCTGTGTGGGAAAATTTTGTAGTGCACTAAATGTCTTCCTAGCTGTTTGGGGTCATTTTTGGGGTGCAGGTCAGGATTAGAGGCAGTGTTGCGGTCAGGGGGGATTTTTTATAAACCCAAAAAAACTCCTCTGTGTGGCCAGTGGACACGGAAAAAGGGCGGGCCCCCCTGGAAAAGGGAAACCACTTTTTGGTTTTCCCTTTAAAAATTTGTTTCCCTGGAAGATTTTTGACAGGGGGATAGGGAAGGGCCCCCCGGACATTTGGACTTTTTGGTGGTTTTCCTCTACTCCCTCCTCTGGCTGTTTGTAGAATTTTGTGGCAAATTGAACAGCATTGGGGGGGGGTTTTTATCCCCCCAAAACATGCCCTTTCTACCGGGAAAATGGGGGGGCCTGCATTTAAATCGCTGTGGCAACGGGGGACTCGGTGGACCTCTTTTGTCTCCCGGTCATTTTGGGGTCAGAGTCTCGGATCAGGGCGAGTTGGGGCAGTGCGGCAGGGTCATGGGGGGCTTTAAATCAGCTCCCAAATGTCCTCTTTGAAGTGGGGTGGACACATCATTTTTTGGGTTTAAACCTTTAACTGGACATTTGGTGGGGCCCTCTACTGCCCCCCTGGCTTTTGGGAGTAAACTTCAAAGACAAGGGGCAGATTTGGAGGCAGCATTGGGCAGGGCATTTAGCTGCTGATCGGGACACTCCAAAATTTAAAAAGAAAGCGTCCCGCAGGGCTCTGTACAACTGAGACCTCATAGGTATCCTTTTACTGCCCTGCCTGGGGGCATGAAGCCCCTCGCAAAGACTGTTGGCAGGCAGGGAGGCAGCACGGGAAGGAAAAATTCTAGCTCCCCATCGATTTCCCCTTTGGACATGGTTGGGGAGCAGTGGCCTCTGTGGCAACGGGAACTCTGTGGCTGAAACAGCAGGCTGGGGGGTTTTTCGAGGAAATTGAAAATTCCAAATAAAACCGCTGAGCCAGTGGTGGGAGGAAAAGGATAAATCGCCCTTTTCCTTCCTTGACTTTTAGATATTCCCAGGGAAAAACGAGACCTCAGTGGGGCCCTTACGTCTGATGTGGCGCATGGAGTCTTCATCAAAAAAGTGGGCAGGTATGGGTGCGCATTGGGGAAAAAAGAGTATATCTGTCCATAGGCCCTCCCCCGGTTTACCTTTAGATACATCGAAAGGGGGCCTCTGGGGCCCAACTGGGCACTCTGTGGCTAAAACACCCTGCTGGGGGGTTTTGGGGGGAAATTGAATAAATTCCCAAATGAACCGCTGACCCAGGGGTGGGGGGAAAGTAAGTTTTAAAATTTCTGTCCCCTTTCCTCGACATTAAATATTTCCACTGGAGCAACGGAGACCTCAGGGGTCCCCTCTACTCCCCGATGGGGGCTGTGGAGTTTCGTCAAAAAGGTGGCAGGTATTAGGCGCTTTGAGGAAAGATGTGAATGGGTCCATAGTCCTATGTTTACCCTGTAATACTCTCCCGGGGCCCTCTGTGGAACTGGGCTTTCCCGCAGACTGGAAATTTTTTCCGGGGACAAAGAAATAAAAAATAAAATAAACCGTTTGGCCCTGAGGGGCGACCCAAATGGAGAGGGGGGATCAACAGGGTTGGAAGGCCTTGATTGGTAAAACCCCAGGGTGGGGGGGGTCAATACGGGGAGCCGGAACTGAGTGAGGGGGAAAGTTGTTTCAATCTCTCACATTCTGCGTGAAAACGAAACAGACATGATAAAAGTGATCCTTTCATACATACTACATACTGTTGAGTCAAAAAATTTTTAATATAAACACATATATATAATATATTTTATATATTATTTTATAAAAATATAATATATATTTTATATATATAAAATATATATATCTAGTGGCCTCTAATGCTCTGCACCCGTCGTCCCAACCCTGGGTCCCCAGCCAATGGGGCCCGCTAAAATGGGAAAAAAACATGCCCCCACCCGCTAAAAAATTTGACATTTTTGCCCTTTTTCAGACGCTTTTATCCAAAACCCACTTATAGTTTTGTTAGTGCATTCAACTTAAGGTAGCCCAGGGACAACCACATAATCCTGATATGAGCGTCTATGTAGAACGGTTTTTTTTATTTTTTTTTGAAAGGCAACCATAAATACAAAAAAAAATAAAGGGCAAAAAAATTGTTACTTACATCCAAGGGAATGGAACATTTTTTTCCCCCAATTTAAATTATATTTGGCTTTTAAATTTAAAATTGTTAAAAAGAAAATCTGTCGACCCTTTTTCAAAGTTGGGGCTTGTTACCTCCTCAAACGTTTGGGATTTTCCCCCTTTTTGAAAACCAAAAAATCTTCATCTTCTTCTCCTGATCCTTCTGGAAACTGCAAAACCCGAGCCCCAAACCCGGGGTCCCAGCTCCATCAAATAGTCTGTCTAGATCGCCTTTTCCTTTCCCAAAGGGCACTCACCCCTCCCTGGGGTCAGCGTTGAAAACCCCCCCATTCTTTCCCCCTTTGCTAAAAATAACTCGGGAAAAAAACATAACTTTTTAGTATTTGGGGGTTGCTAACCAAAAAAAATAATGCAATTCTTTACATTTTGGGACCAAAGTTTTTTCCCGCTTTCTTTCAATTAAGCAAGGTTTAGAACCTGTCCAGATATGTTTCCCCATAGGCCTAACCCCTTTTTCCTTACTATTTAGCCTTAAATTTAACCCCCATGTGGGTCACTCCCCTATTTGGGGGGTTTTTTCACAAACCCCACTAATCACTTCCCTCTACATTGAAAAAACGGTGTTTTTGGGGAGAAAATGACCTAATCCATGCAGGACCTAACTTGTCAGTTTTTAAACTATTTTTAAAAAACCCAAAGGAAAGGGAAAAAGCCAGTCCCTTTTCCCTTTAGTGGCCCCCCGAGTGCACCTAAATTTTAAAGAGGTCTATCAAATTCCCAACCCTTTGAAAAGGAGTCCAAATTTAATTTAAAAACATTTATTCTTATTGAAATGAATCAGCTACAAATTAGGGAGGGGACTTTTTTTTTTACACAACCTAATTTTTGGTACATATTTTTTAGATAATTTATTACAACATATGTTGGGATAACACAGAGAGAGGTTTTTTTGGGTTTTTCATCAATGAATGGGATTAGCCATTTTGGGTTTTGGTTTACTACAATTGTAACATGACATCAAGGGGTTTTAGGGTGAAGCATTTTTTTCACAAAAAGAGGCCCCAAAACCCAAAATATCTTCTTAACGTTTTACTATCATGTTTGGTCTACTTAAAAGGGCCCCATTTATACACAAGTAATATGAAAAAAAGGTTTTCTACTGAAAACATTCACAAAAACGTTATATTACAACCCACCTCTGAAAGTAAGCAGTGTGTTCTCTCACTAATGAAAAAGGCATTAAAAATTTTGGGGGGGGGGGCAGTGGTTAGTTTTAACATTTTCTTTTCACTGTTTTAGTTTGTCTGTGCAAAAGGTAACCTTCCAGAACGAATCTTTGATTTCACAATGGGGTCCCCATTGCCATGGGGTTTCCCCCCAAAAGGGTTTAAATTTTTAATTTAAATTGGGGACAATTTTCCCCTTATTTTTTTTTTATTTTGTACCTAAGGGAGCACAGTCATACAATATATCAATGAAACCCAAAACCTAATTTTTTTTTAAAAAAAAATGCTGTAACTCAAACAAAAGGGTTTTTCCCTTCAAACGAATGTGTTTTTTTTCCCCAAAAAAAAGTCAATATGTTTTAGATATCAAAATAGCACCCGGCTTTGTTCGATCTCAGCCCACCCTAATGTCAATATTAATTTATCCTCATCATCATTCCAAAACATATCATCAAAAAAAACTAGGCCACCTTTCTACAGTTTAAAAAAAGTCTTTCCCTAGTCTAGTACCCCAGTAAAAAGGTTTTCCCCCAAAAAAAAAATGAGAGTTCAAAAAAACATCTGGTTTAATGGCCTCACTATAGAAAAATGAAACAAAAAAGGGCAAAGCCCGCACAAAAACAAAAAGCCTAATCCCCAAGTTTTCTTGGTCAAGTACCTAAACCATTGATCGATTAAAAACAACCAAAAGCTGTTGCGTTGAGGTTTTTCCTTTTCGGTTCTTTAAAAGTACGCATGCCATAAAAGGAAACAAAATTTGCGGGGTTTTTAAATATTAGGGCCCCCCAAAAAAAAAAATTGAAGAGTAGGTGTCATTTATGTTTAGCATTTTTGTTTAATTAATTTTTAAAAAAGGAAATCTAATTTACTGACTATAGAAAAGTATTTGTGACCGCCAACCTGGGCCCAAATTTATTAAAAAATGTTTGGAAAAATTTTTTTATCCATGGGCTTTCCAGGGTTTAAACCCCAAAAGAAAAACCCTTTTTTTTCCAAAAGCGTCACCATTCCCCCTTCATTCTCTAAAAAAATTCCCCTCCATCATATTCCTCTATCAATTTTTCCCCCTACATATTCCCTCTATTATATTTCCCTTTATTTTATTCCTTTCCCCCCCTATTCCCCTTTATCATAATCTCGCACATATTCCCCCTATCATTTCTCTTTTTTATACAGGGGAAACCCAAATTTGGGCCAGTGTCTCTTTTTTAAAGGTGCCCCGGGGGTTATATCAAAGAAAAATTTCCCAAAAAGCTTAAAAAGATAAAAATTTCATACAGAGGCAGAAAATAATAGAGCCAAAATTTTTAACTTGAACACAAATTTCACAAGAACAGGTCTTGTATTTAAAACCCGTTGGGGCTGCAACCAAATTTTCAAATTTTTTACTAGGGCTATAGTCCTCCAAACTAGCAAAGGGCAATATTTTATAATGTAGTGGGGGTCCCCCCCCGGAAGCTATGAGCTTTGGCTTTTTACCTGGAAAAGGGTCAAATTTTGTCTGAAAAAAAAACCCCTTTTAAACCCCTTTTGATTGTACACAAAGGGAAAAATAATACAACCTTCCCTTTTCTTTCTTTTCCAAAAAATTTCATGAAAATTTTTTGATATCAGGGTCTGTTAAAATTTTTTGAATGTCCCCAAATTTTAAAATTTTTGGGCCTTTAAAAAGGTGTTCCCCCCCTCAGACAAGGGGAGATGGGCTATGTAAAAGGTTTTCATTTTGTCGTTTGAACAAATGTTTTACTTCCCCCTTTCAAAATTTCTTCTTGACTTATTTTTGGTTTTAAGGGAAATGTTTTAGGGCGGGATTTTTATCGTAGAGTAAGAAAGTTTTTGTTAAATTTTGCTCTGCCTGCTCGAGGGCAAATTTAAATTTATTGCTTTGGGCCCTGTCGTGCCCTGGAAAGGGAGTCAGTGGATAAAGTTTTTCCTGGGGCTCCCCCCTTTGGGCTTTAAAATTGGGGAAATTAAGTGATATTAAAAATCTAGGTCCCAAAAAGGTCCTTTAAAAGCTTCACCCCCGCCATAAAAATCTGAAAAAAAAAATCAAAAAGGCCCCCCGGGGCTATTTTCATTGACAAACCCCCTCCCCTTTTTTTTTACACTGCTGCTCCTTTTCCCGTTTATTATTTTACCCTAGTTTTCTTTAACCCCCACCCAAATGTTTCAAAAAAAAATCAACTAACCTTAAACCCCCCCCCATTGACTGGTTTCCCCCGGGACCCCTTTTTATAGCCCGTTATTATTTTTTTTGTTTACTTTTTATTTAATTTTTTTTTCTTTGGGTAATTTTGAAAAATTTTTTTAAACCCTTTTTTTGAACTGCATTGTTGTTTTAAAGGGGTTGTAATAAAGCATTTTACGGTTTAAAGGGCTACACCGTTTTATTTGGGAAAAAGACAAATACCAATTTTATTTGGGTTTTATTTTATTTGGAGACTAGTTTGGATCAATGGAAAGTGAAAAAGGCAATTTTCAGAGAAATCCTTGATGAAAAACCCGCCCGAGCCTCAAACCTCAGACTGGGGCTAAGTTTACCTTTTCCCAAAGGAAAAACGCCCCCAAGAACAGCCAAGACAACACAGGAGTGGCTTTGGGACAAGTCTCTGGGAAAGGGCCTTTTAGTGGCCCAGCCCGAAACCGGACTTTAAAACCCCATCTAACATCTCGGAGAGACCCGAAAAAACCTGGCAGTACAAAGCACATCCAAACCCGACGAGCTTGAGGGATCTGGCAGAGAAGAGTGGGGGGAAATCCCAAAAACAGGTTTTTCCCAAACTTGTAGCTCATACCCCAAAAAGACTCGAGGCTGTAACCCCTGCCCAAAGGGGGCTTCAAAAAAATATGAGTAAAAGGGTCTGAAAACTTTTAAATGTAAATTAAAATTTGTTATTTTTTAAAACTTTTAAAAAAGTCTAAAAACCTGTTCTCACTTTTTCATTAGGGGTATTGTGTGGGGGATTGATGGGAAATTTTTTTTTGGGAAAAAGTCAAGGGGGCTGAATACTTTTCATATGTAATGATTTCTTGATGACGATTATTTTTCTATTTGAATTTTTTTTACTCAATTAAAGGGAATCCAAGATGGCGTAGTAGTGCAGTCCTGTTTTTGTTGTGTGTCTGTAAATAGCCTGTAAATACCCTGTTTTTTTGTTGTTGTATTTTTCGTACATATTTCCCTATCAGACTTTTCACCCTTCTACTAAATATACTTTCCTGCAACCCGCCTCACTCAATGTGGAACGGATTCTATTATTGACTTACCTTTTATCTAGAATCTCCAGTTGAAACTAGCTAGCCAGCTAACTAGCTACTTGCTATTAGCCACATTTAGCGGTATTTCACCCAGAACATTGGATTTTTCTGCCGGAATAATTTAATCACTGGACATTAATCACCGGATCGCAACTAGCTAGCCGCAACCGAATGGATATTGCTGTTTGGCTAATCACCACTGCCCCCGATGCAAGCACCAATTAGCCTCGAGCTACCCTAGAGCCAGGCCCATATCCCAGCTATCTACCTCTCGGTCTACTGGAAGGAAGTAGCCAGCTAACTAGCTACTTGCTATCAGCTACCGTTATCGGTTTTTCACCATTGTCCGTGGCCTGCACCACCTACCAGCCAGCTCTAGCCTGGACTATTATTTGGCCAGTCTGCACTGTCTGCACAGCGCGTTATCGACCCAGAACATATCAGTTTTTCTGCCGGAATCACTTGACCTTTAAGTCTGGATTCATCGCTACCAGCTAGTTGCAACAAAATGGACGTTGTGGTTTGGCTAATCATCCTGAGCTAGGCCCATCTCCCGGTTATCTACCTCTCTGTCAACCGGACGGGACCACCTAGTGTTGACACGGAGCCCCGCCGATCCTACACGACTGGTCTGCTGACGAAATCGTCTGATGTGGTTACAACAGGCTTCCCGTTACGACGTCGACCACGAAGATTCCATCTGCTAGCCCCGACACGCTAGCCGTGGCCTCTTGCGCGCTAGTGCTTTAGCAGCCCCCGAACTGTCCTATTGCTGTTCACCGGACCTTATGATAACTCAGCTATACAGCTGATGCCTGCTGGACTTTTCCTTTTTACGGTACCGCATCCTGTTTATGTTGAGCCTCAGCCCAAACTGTGTCGTCATTACCAGCTGTTGTCTTAGCTCTCTCAAATTACACCTGTGATTGCTTTACGCCTCTCTCCCTTGTCAATATGGTTAGCTTATTGTTGTTTCGGTTATTTCTAATTGTACTATTTCACTGTAGATCCCCCAGCCCAGCTAAACCTGCCTTAGATAGCTCCTTTGTCCCACACCCCATACACGCGGAGACCGACTCAATTGGTGCCTCCAGTGATGCTATCTCTTTCATTGTTACCCAACGCTTAGGTTTACCTCCACTTTACTCATATCCTTCCATATCCTTGTCTGTACATAATGCCCTGAAATTTTTCTAAAACGCCCATAAATCTGCCCCCTTTATTCTATGTACCCAACGCACTAGAAGAACAGTTCTTAAAGCCTTTAGCCGTATCCTTATTCTAGTCCTCCTCTGTTCCTCTGGTGATGTAGAGGCTAACCCAGGCCCTGCAGCCCTCAGTATCACTCCTACTCCCCAGGCGTTATCATTTGTTGACTTCTGTAATCGTAAAAGCCTTGGATTCTTGCACGTTAATATCCGAAGCCTCCTTCCTAAGTTTGAGTTATTCACTGCGTTAGCACACTCCGCCAGCCAACCCTGATGTTCTAGCAGTGTCTGAATCCTGGCTTAGGAAGGCCACCAAAAATTCTGAAATTTCCATCCCCAACTATAACATTTTCCGTCTAGATAGAACTGCCAAAGGGGGTGGAGTTGCAATGTACTGCAGATCTCTATCATACTATCCAGGTCTGTGCCCAAACAGTTTGAGCTTCTACTTCTAAAAATCCACCTTTCCAGAAATAAGTCTCTCACTGTTGCCGCTTGCTACAGACCCCCCTCAGCCCCCAGCTGTGCCCTGGACACCATATGTGAATTGATTGCCCCCCATTTATCCTCAGAGTTCGTACTGCTTGGTGACCTAAATTGGGATATGCTTAACACCCCGGCCATCCTACAATCCAAACTAGATGCCCTCAATCTCACACAAATTATCAACGAACCTACCAGGTACAACCCTAAATCCGTAAACATGGTACCACCCTCATAGATATCATCCTGACTAACTTAACCTCTAAATACACCTCCGCTGTCTTCAACCAGGATCTCAGCGATCACTGCCTTATTGCCTGCCTCCGTAACGGGTCCGCGGTCAAACGACCACCCCTCATCACTGTCAAACACTCCCTAAACCACTTTAGCGAGCAGGCCTTCCTAATTTACCTGGCCCAGGTATCCTGGATAGATATAGATCTCATTCATCATACATTAATCGAGAATTTCAACAAGCATTTTGCTACGGCTGGCCATGCTTTCCACCTGGCTACCACTACCCCGGCCACCAACTCTGCACCCTCCGCTGCAACTTGCCCATGCCCCCCCCGCTTCTCCTTCACACAAATTCAGACAGCTGATGTTCTGAAAGAGCTGCAAAATCTGGACCCCTACAAATCAGCTGGGCTAGACAATCTGGACCCTTTCTTTCTAAAACTAGCCGCCGAAATTGTCGCAACCCCTATTACTAGCCTGTTCAGCCTCTCTTTCATAACGTCTGAGATCCCCAGAGATTGGAAAGGGGGTGACACTTTAGATCCAAACTGTTACAGACCTATATCCATCCTGCCCTGCCTTTTGAAAGTATTTGAAAGCCAAGTTAACAAACAGATCACCGACCATTTCGAATCCCACCGTACCTTCTCCGCTATGCAATCAGGTTTCCGAGCTGGTCATGGGTGCAGTTCAGCCACGCTCAAGGTCCTAAACAATATTATAACCGCGATTGATAATAGACAGTACTGTGCAGCCGTCTTAATCGACCTGGCCAAAGCTTTCGACTCTGTCAACCACCGCATTCTTATTGGCAGACTAAATAGCCTTGGTTTCTCAAATGACTGCCTCGCCAGATTCACCAACTACTTCTCAGATAGAGTTCAATGTGTCAAATCGGAGGGCCTGTTGTCTGGACCTATGGCAGTCTCTATGGGGGTGCCACAGGGTTCAATTCTTGGGCCGACTCTTTTCTCCGTGTATATCAATGATGTCGCTCTTGCTGCTGGTGACTCTCAGATCCACCTCTACGCAGACGACACCATTTTGTATACATCTGGCCTTTCATTGGACACTGTGTTAACAAACGTCCAAACGAGCTTCAATGCCATACAACACTCCTTCAGTAGCCTCCAACTGCTCTTAAACACTAGTAAAACTAAATGCATGCTCTTCAATCGAACGCTGCTGGCACCCGCCCACCCGACTAGAATCACTAATCTCGACGGGTCTGACCTAGAGTATGTGGACAACTACAAATACCTAGGTGTCTGGTTAGACTGTAAACTCTCCTTCCAGACTCACATTAAGAATCTCCAATCCAAGTTAAATCTAGAATCGGCTTCCTATTCCGCAACAAAGCCTCTTCACTCATGCTGCCAAACATGCCCTCGTAAAACTGACTATCCTACCGATCCTTGACTTCGGCGATGTCATTTACAAAATAGCCTCCAACAATCTACTCAGCAAATTGGATGTAGTCTATCACTGTGCCATCCGTTTTGTCTCCAAAGCCCCATACACTACCCACCACTGTGACCTGTACGCTCTTGTTGGCTGGTCCTCACTACATGTTCGTCGTCAAACCCACTGGCTCCAGGCCATCTATAAATCACTGCTAGGCAAATCCCCGCCTTATCTTAGCTCATTGGTCACCATAGCAGCACCCACCCGTAGTCTGCGCTCCAGCAGGTATATCTCCCTGGTCATCCCCAAAGCCAACACCTCCTTTGGCCGCCATTCCTTCCAGTTCTCTGCTGCCAATGACTGGAACGAATTGCAAAAATCTCTGAAGCTGGAGACTCTTATCTCCCTCACTAACTTTAAGCATCAGTTGTCAGAGCACCTTACCGATCACTGCACCTGTACACAGCCCATCTGAAATTAGCCTACCCAACTACCTCATCCCTATATTGTTATTTATTTTGCTCTTTTGCACCCCAGTATCTCTATTTGCACATCATCCCTTGCACATCTAGCATTCCAGTGTTAATACTAATTGTAATTATTTTTGCACTATAGCCTATTTATTGCCTTACCTCCATAACTTGCTACATTTGCACACACTGTATATATATTTTCTGTTGTATTTTTTTTTTACTATGTTTTTTTTTTACCCCATAAATAACTCTGTGTTGTTGTTTTTATCGCACTACTTTGCTTTATCTTGGGCCAGGTCGCAGTTGTAAATGAGAACTTGTTCTCAACTGGCTTACCTGGTTAAATAAAGGTGAAATAAAATAAATAAATAAATATGATATTTTGAGTGTAAGATCAAGCTGATAGACCACAATGACATGTTTTCACAGCCTTTTTTGTTCACATTTCCTTCTGGTGCCAATAATTCAGGAGGGCACTGTACACTTCCACTCATCACTTAGAAACTGTGATGGAAGAAGTCTTCATTGTTACCCTTATCTCTCTCCCTTTGATAACCCTCATGTCAGTCATACATTATATTACAAAATATTAAGCTTCAAAGGCAAAAAATATGATTAGACAAATAATAATATTTATTTGAATGATACAGTATGTTACTAAATTGAAATTTAAATGAAATGTTTTTGTAATTATTAAATGTTACGAAATGTAAAAACAAAACATTAAAAAAATAAAAAAATAACAAAAGCAAGGACACAGAAACAGATCCAGATTCCTATTGCCTTCACGAGTCGTCTTTGACCATATCCAGTTAATCACATATAGCGGTTGGTCTTTCAGTACATTTTATGAAAAATGTTTTTTTGTGTGTGTTTTTTTTTTATAATTTCCTTGACAGTCGGCCATTCGAGTGCATTATGTAATTATATGGAGAACATTTCATAACCACATTGCAGAACCTTTCTTGCTGCCTTATTTTGTGCTATTTGCAGTCTCTTTAGGTCACCAACACCTGCATTACTCCAGACAACAGTAGTTCATTTGACTATGGATGAGAGCTTGTGAGATTTGTTTTAGAATTTTCTCTACCTATCCCATAGGTATAAACACTGGTAATGGCTCTACCTTTCCCTCTGATAGGCTTTATTTGCCATATTACACCTAATTTATATGTACACCTATCCAATCCTTTCAACATGTAGGAGTGCTTAGTGTCGATTTAGGATTCAACATTTCAACTGTGCAACACTCCCCAAATTTGTGAAAAGTAAACATTTTGTGTTTATAATGTGTTGTACGGTATGCCTTGACAAAAAACAAACAGAGTAAACATTTATTTTTTTATTCTTTGTTTTTCATTGCATGCAAAAATACAGTATCTCCCTTCTCACTCTTTCTTACCCAGTCTACTCATCCATCTTCAAGCTTTCATCCCTTCCCTGCTCTTCTATCACCCTCTCAGTTCCACCTCCAGCTGGCTCCCTCTTTTTCCTCTTCTCCAGTCTCTTCCTCTCCTCTTTCCTCCTCTTTTCTCTCTTCTTCTCCTTTTTTTGAATCTTTCGCTCCATCTCCAGGAGCTCAGCTTGAGCTTTCTCTCTCTTTTTCAGCTCCTCAGACCACTTCTTCTCTTTCTTAATTCTGTCTTTCATCATGGCATTGTGTATCTTAATCAGCCCCTCTAACCTACTTTTCTCTGCCTTTTCCTTCTCTTTTCTTTCCTTCTCTCTCCTTTTCTGTTCTAAATTGTCCCTCTTTTTCTCAGCCTTCATGGCTTTCTTTTGCTCTTTCTCTCTCGCCTTCATCTCCTTTCTCTCTCTCTCGTCATCTTTCAACTTCTTATTCAGTTTATTATTTTTCTCTTTTTCCTCTGTCCTTAAAAACGTGACTTTCTGCTTGAGGTTCATGGCCAGAAAGCCCACTCTTCCCAGGATGGTCTCTGCTCTCTCCGATGAAACCGTCCCATTGGAGCTCTTGGAATGGGCACGGTCCGCCTCACGCTTCAAACCCTCCCTCGGGCTCACCTCCTCCTTGACGCTCATCTCTTCACTCTCAATGTCAATGCCTGTCCAATAATCCTAACAGGAAGACATTGACTCTAGATGTAATATTGTTCCAATGTGGCACATTCAATACACATTTGAGGGATCAACATACATTGATGGCCTCATGGGGCACACAATTTGGAGGACAGTAATTGAGGTAACTTGTTTATTTGTATCCCAAATTAATTTTATAATAGCCATAGATGTTCTTCCTGGGATCACACTAAACGTAATACAAATGTTAACCCTAGTAAGGGGTGATGTTATATACTATGAGAATAGAGTAGCAGGGTTGGGGTCAATTGGAGCCCTGAACAGCGCCGGAGAAGATGGCTGCCGTTTTACAGCCCTCTAACCAATTGTACTATTATGTGTGTTTTTCCGCGTTATTTGTAATTTATTTTGTACATAATGTTTCTGCCATCATCTCTTATAACCAAAGAGAGCTTCTGGATATCAGGACAGCGATTACTCACCTAGCATTGGACGAAGATTTTTTCTTCAACGAGGCGTTCGCGAAGGATTTCCTACAGACACCCGACAAGGCCCAGATCCCCGTCATTCGCGTGAGGAAGAGACGGAGATATCGTGGACGCAGATCCGGGTGCCTTGTAAGGATCCGACGGCGAGCGAGTAAACTGCCTCTCCCATCAATCCTATTAGCCAACGTTCAATCTTTTGAGAATAAAATTGACGATTTAAGATTACAGTTATCCTACCAACGGGACATTAAAAACTGTAATATCTTATGTTTCACGGAGTCGTGGCTGAACGACAACAATGATAACATTCAGCTAGCAGGCTATACGCTACATCGACAGGACAGAACGGCAGACTCCGGTAAGACAAGGGGTGGCGGTCTCTGTATATTTGTAAACAACAGCTGGTGCACAAAATCAAATACTAAGGAAGTCTCAAGGTTTTGCTCGCCTGAGGTAGAGTATCTTATGATAAGCTGTAGACCACACTATTTACCAAGAGAGTTTTCATCTATATTTTTCATAGCTGTCTATTTACCACCACAAACCCAATGCTGGCATTAAGATTGCACTGAATGAGTTGTACAAGGCCATTAATCAACAGGAAAAACGCTCATCCAGATGCAGCGCTACTAGTAGCCGGGGACTTTAATGCAGGGAAACTTAAATCCGTTCTACCTAATTTCTACCAGCATGTTAAATGTGCAACCAGAGGGAAAAAAAATTCTAGACCACCTTTACTCCACACACAGAGACGCATACAAAGCTCTCCCTCGCCCTCCATTTGGCAAATCTGACCATAACTCTATCCTCCTGATTCCTGCTTATAAGCAAAAACTGAAGCAGGAAGCACCAGTGATTCGGTTAATAAAAAAGTGGTCAGATGACGCAGATGTTAAGCTACAGGACTGTTTTGCTAGCACAGACTGGAACATGTTCCGGGATTCTTCAGACAGCATTGAGGAGTACACCACATCAGTCACTGGCTTCATCAATAAGTGCATCGATGATGTCGTCCCCACAGTGACCGTACGTACATACCCCAACCAGAAGCCATGGATTACAGGAAACATCCGCACTGAGCTAAAGGGTAGAGCTGCCGCTTTCAAGGAACAGGACTCTAACCCGGACGCTTATAAGAAATCCCGCTATGACCTCCGACGAACCATCAAACCGGCAAAGAGTCAATACAGGTCTAAGATTGAATCATACTACACTGGCTCTGACGCTCGTCGGATGTGGCAGGGCTTGAAAACTATTACAGACTACAAAGGGAAGCACAGCCGCGAGCTGCCCAGTGACACAAGCCTACCAGACGAGCTAAACCACTTCTATGCTCGCTTCGAGGCAAGCAACACTGAAGCATGCATGAGAGCACCAGCTGTTCCGGGCGACTATGTGATCACGCTCTCCGTAGCCGATGTGAGTAAGACTTTTAAGCAGGTCAACATTCACAAGGCCGCGCAGGCCAGACGGATTACCAGGACGTGTACTCCGAGCATGTGCTGACCAACTGGCAAGTGTCTTCACTGACATTTTCAACATGTCCCTGACTGAGTCTGTAATACCAACATGTTTCAAGCAGACCACCATAGTCCCCGTGCCCAAGGACTCTAAGATAACCTGCCTAAATGACTACCGACCCGTAGCACTGACGTCTGTAGCCATGAAGTGCTTTGAAAGACTGGTCATGGCTCACATCAACAGCATAATCCCAGAAACCCTAGACCCACTCCAATTTGCATACCGCCGCCCAACAGATCCACAGATGATGCAATCTCTATCGCACTCCACACTGCCCTTTCCCACCTGGACAAGAGGAACACCTACGTGAGAATGCTATTCATTGACTACAGCTCAGCATTCAACACCATAGTGCCCTCTAAGCTCATCACTAAGCTAAGGATCCTGGGACTAAACACCTCCCTCTGCAACTGGATCCTGGACTTCCTGACGGGCCGCCCCCAGGAGGTAAGGGTAGGTAACAACACATCTGCCACACTGATCCTCAACACGGGGGCCCCTCAGGGGTGCGTGCTCAGTCCCCTCCTGTACTCTCTGTTCACCCATGACTGCATGGCCAGGCACGACTCCAACACCATCATTAAGTTTGCCGACGACACAACAGTGGTAGGCCTGATCACCAACAACGATGAGACCGCCTATAGGGAGGAGGTCAGAGATCTGGCCGTGTGGTGCCAGGACAACAACCTCTCCCTCAACGTGACCAAGACAAAGGAGATGATTGTGGACTACAGGAAGAAAAAGAGGACTGAGCACGCCCCCATTCTCATCGACGGGGCTGTAGTGGAACAGGTTGAGAGCTTCAAGTTCCTTGGTGTCCACATCACCAACGAACTATCATGGTCCAAACACACCAAGACAGTCGTGAAGAGGGCACGACAAAGCCTATTCCCCCTCAGGAGACTAAAAAGATTTGGCATGGGTCCTCAGATCCTCAAAAAATCCTACAGCTGCACCATCGAGAGCATCCTGACTGGTTGCATCACCGCCTGGTATGGCAACTGCTTGGTCTCTGACCACAAGGCACTACAGAGGGTAGTGCGTACGGCCCAGTACATCACTGGGGCAAAACTCCCTGCCATCCAGGACCTCTATACCAGGCGGTGTCAGAGGAAGGCCCTCAAAATTGTCAAAGACTCCAGCCACCCTAGTCATAGACTGTTCTCTCTGCTACCGCACGGCAAGCGGTACCGGAGTGCCAAGTCTAGGTCCAAAAGACTTCTCAACAGCTTCTACCCCCAAGCCATAAGACTCCTGAACAGCTAATCATGGCTACCCGGACTATTTGCACTGCCCCCCCCACCCCATCCTTTTTACGCTGCTGCTACTCTGTTAAGTAAGTATTTATGCATAGTCACTTTAACTCTACCCACATGTACATATTACCTCAACTACCTCAACTAGCCGGTGCCCCCGCACATTGACTCTGCAACGGTACCCCCCTGTATATATAGCCTCCCTACTGTCACTTTATTTTACTGTATATATAGCCTCCCTACTGTCACTTTACTTTACTTCTGCTCTTTTTTTCTCAACACTTTTTTTGTTGTTGTTTTATTCTTACTTTTTCTGTTTAAAATAAATGCACTGTTGGTTAAGGGCTGTAAGTAAGCATTTCACTGTAATGTCTGCACCTGTTGTATTCGGCGCATGTGACCAATAAAATTTGATTTGATTTGATTTGAATTCCATTTAAATTCCAGTCAATTCAGGAAGTACTTTAAAATTCAAATTCTCTTCAATGCTTTGAAATGAAATGGAACAGACCCCCAACCCTGTAGAGTTGTAGTGTAAAATAGGACACCTACCTTTGCCTCTTCCAGGGTCCAGGGCCTGGGTTCCTCATCCTCTGACCTGCATATGGATGCTCTCACTCTAACAGGCGTCTTAGTGGCCATGCAGAGCAGAGGGGTTGGCGGCTCATCATTGCAGGTTGCCAGAGTTAAGTTATCATCTGGGACCAGCTGGTGAGCATGAGGGCAGCGATCCACCTCTTCACTAGTGCCCTTCCCTTTCTGCTCTGGCTGCTTGTGGTCCTTGTCAGGGATGCATGCCAGGCTTGGAGGAAGTGCTAGGACAGGGCTTTTATCACTCATCAGTTCCTCTTTCTTGACAGTGGATGTACCTGCACTTGCCTCTGTGTTAACTGAGCACTCTGTTGTGTCCTCAACTGTCTCCTCTGGCTGCTTGTGGTCATTGTCTAGAATGTGTGGCAACTTTGAAGGCAGCATTGGAGCCGGGCTTTTATCACCCAACAGGTCCTCTCCCTGGACAATGGAATGTGCCTGCAGTGATCGCTGTGGCAACGGAGGACTCGGTGGCATCCTCTTTCGTCTCCTTGGTCAGTTTGTGGTCAGAGTCTCGGATACATGGTGAACTTGGAGGCAGTGCTGCAGGGTCAGGAGGGCTTTGATCAGCTGCCATGTCCTCTTTGAGGTGAGTGGACACATCATTGTTTGTTTCACTGGTAACTGGACACTTGGTGGTGCCCTCTACTGCCTCCCCTGGCAGTTTGTAGTCAATGTCAAAGACAAGTGGCAGACTTGGAGGCAGCATTGGGACAGGGCATTTAGCTGCTGATCTGTACACTCGAAAATCAACAGTAACTGTGCCTGCAGTGGTCTCTGTAGCAACTGAGACCTCATAGGTATCCTCTACTGTCTGCTCTGGTGGCATGAAGTCATCGTCAAAGACTGTTGGCAGGCATGGAGGCAGCACTGAAGGAAGACTTCTAGCTGCCCATCGATTCTCTCCCTTGACAGTGCTGTGGTAGCAGTGCCTCTGTGGCAACTGGGCACTCTGTGGCTGAAACAGCAGGCTGGGAGGTTTCGAGGAAATTGAATGAATTGCCAATGAACCGCTGAGCCAGTGGTGGGAGAGAGTAAGGATAGAATATGTCCTCTTTCTTGACATTAGATATTGCCACTGGGAGCAACTGAGACCTCAGTGGTGCCCTATACTGTCTGATGTGGCTGCACTTGTTCGGGCAGGCTTTGGCGGCCCCTCCCTCCCCGGGGTACTAGTGCCACCCTTGTTGTGTCGTGTGTGTTTGGTTTGGGGTTTTTTACACCCGTTGTAATTTTTGTCTTTATTATGTGTCCTTTTTAAGTTTCGTTTTTTCGTCTTGGGGTTTTGTGTAGTTTTTCTAGTCAGCATTTTGCAGTCGTTGTGCTCTTGTTATTTTAAAGTCCGCAGTTGTGCGTTTTTTTGTAATTTTCGTGAGTGCTTTTTTTTTTAACCGGCTTGTTTTTAGCCCTTTTTTCTGTGGGCTTATTAAAATGTTTTTTGGCCCTTTCATCTGCACCTGCAAATTTATTCCACACCACACCATGCCCGGCCCCGACAGAACTACAACCACAAGGTCGCAGGACAGCAGCAGCAAACCGGGGCTGGGGGGAGCGCTCCGCGACAGGGGAAGATAGCCCAACACCAAAGCATTACAAGGAGTAAGAATACCCTGCATCCGGGGCCTTGGGG
>CM072220.1:2224326-2260998 GCA_036851935.1 Coregonus suidteri
TCTGTTTCTTTTCTCACGCAGAATGTGAGAGATGTGAGCAACTGTCCTCTCACTGAGTTTATGGCTCCCTGTATTGACTCCCTCCCACCAATGGCTTTCACCAATCAGAGGCCTATACCAACCATGTTGCATCCCCCCTCTCCATTGGCCATACGCGCTCAGGATGCACAGCGGTTCATTGTATTTTCATACTTTGTCCCTGAAACCTGCCAGTCTGCTGAATGCCCAGTTGCCACAGAGGCCACTGCAGATGTATCTACAGGTAAACGAGAGGACCTATGGACAGATACACATCTTTCCTCAATGCTGCATCGATACCTGCCACACTTCTTTGACGAAGACTCCATGCAGCCACATCAGGCAGTAGAGGGCACCACTGAGGTCTCAGTTGCTCCAGTGGCAATATCTAATGTCAAGGAAGAGGGACAGATTCTATCCTTACTCCCTCCCACCCCTGGCTCAGCGGTTCATTGGCAATTCATTCAATTTCCTCGAAACCTCCCAGCCTGCTGTTTCAGCCACAGAGTGCCCAGTTGCCACAGAGGCCACTGCTACCACAGCCACTGTCAAGGGAGAGAATCGATGGGCAGCTAGAAGTCTTCCTTCAGTGCTGCCTCCATGCCTGCCAACAGTCTTTGACGATGACTTCATGCCACCAGAGCAGACAGTAGAGGATACCTATGAGGTCTCAGTTGCTACAGAGACCACTGCAGGCACAGTTACTGTTGATTTTGGAGTGTACAGATCAGCAGCTAAATGCCCTGTCCCAATGCTGCCTCCAAGTCTGCCACTTGTCTTTGACATTGACTACAAACTGCCAGGGGAGGCAGTAGAGGGCACCACCAAGTGTCCAGTTACCAGTGAAACAAACAATGATGTGTCCACTCACCTCAAAGAGGACATGGCAGCTGATCAAAGCCCTCCTGACCCTGCAGCACTGCCTCCAAGCTCGCCATGTATCCGAGACTCTGACCACAAACTGACCAAGGAGACGAAAGAGGATGCCACCGAGTCCTCCGTTGCCACAGCGATCACTGCAGGCACATCCATTGTCCAGGGAGAGGACCTGTTGGGTGATAAAAGCCCGGCTCCAATGCTGCCTTCAAAGTTGCCACACATTCTAGACAATGACCACAAGCAGCCAGAGGAGGCAGTAGAGAGCACCACCAAGACTCAAGTGTCCAGGGAAGCGGCTGTTTCCGTGTCCACTGTCCAAAATCTGCCAGGGGAGGCAGTAGAGGACACCAACAAGTGTCCAGTTGCCAGGGAAGCAGCCGTTTCCGTGTCCACTGTCCACACAGAGGAGTTTTTGGCTGATAAAAGTCCTCCTGCACCTGCAACACTGCCTCTAATCCTGACCTGCACCCACAACAATGACCACAAACAGCTATGGAAGACAGTTGAGTGCACTACAAAGTGCTCAGTCGACACAGAGGCAACTGTTGCCATTTACACCTGGGATGATAAAAGTCCTCCAGGTCTGCAATGCATTCACAACAACAATGACCACAAGCAGCCAGAGGAGACAGTTGAGGACACCACAGAGTGCTCAGTTAACACAGAGGCAAGTGCAGTTGCATCCACTGTCAAGAGAGAGGAACTGATGAGTGATAAAAGCCCTGTCCTAGCACTTCCTCCAAGCCTGGCATGCATCCATGACAAGGACCACAAGCAGCCAGAGCAGAAAGGGAAGGGCACTAGTGAAGAGGTGGATCGCTGCCCTCATGCTCACCAGCTGGTCCCAGATGATAACTTAACTCTGGCAAACCTGCAATGAACCCCTCCCCTGCTGCTCTGCATGGCCACTAAGACGCCTGTTAGAGTGAGAGCCTCCATATGCAGGTCAGAGGATGAGGAACCCAGGCCCTGGACGCTGGAAGAGGCAAAGGTAGGTGTCCTATTTTACACTACTACTCTACAGGGTTGGGGGTCTGTTCCATTTCAATTCAAAGCATTGAAGAGAATTTGAATTTTAAAGTACTTCCTGAATTGACTGGAATTGAAATGGAATTGACCCCAACCCTGCTACTCTATGCTCATAGTATAAAACATCACCCCTTACTAGGGTTAACATTTGTATTACGTTTGGTGTGGACCCAGGAAGAACATCTATGGCTATTATAAAATCGGTTATTTGGGATACAAATAAACAAGTTACCTCAATTACTGTCCTCCAAATTGTGTGCCCCATGAGGCCATCAATGTATGTTGATCACTCAAATGTGTATTGAATGTGCCACATTGGAACAATATTACATCTAGAGTCAATGTCTTCCTGTTAGGATTATTGGACAGGCATTGACATTGAGAGTGAAGAGAGGAGCGTCAAGGAGGAGGTGAGCCCGAGGGAGGGTTTGAAGCGTGAGGCGGACCGTGCCCATTCCAAGAGCTCCAATGGGACGGTTTCATCAGAGAGAGCAGAGACCATCCTGGGAAGAGTGGGCTTTCTGGCCATGAACCTCAAGCAGAAAGTCACGTTTTTAAAGATGGAGGAAAAAGAGAAAAATAAGAAACTGAATAAGAAGTTGAACGGTGACGAGAAAGAGAGAAAGGAGATGAAGGCGAGAGAGAAAGAGCAAAAGAAAGCCATGAAGGCTGAGAAAAAGAGGGACAAGTTAGAACAGAAAAAGAGAGAGAAGGAAAGAAAAGAGAAGGAAAAGGCAGAGAAAAAGAGGTTAGAGGGGCTGATTAAGATACACAATGCCATGATGAAAGACAGGATTAAGAAAGAGAGAAGTGGTCTGAGGAGCTGAAAAAGAGAGAGAAAGCTGAGCTCCTGGAGATGGAGCGAAAGATTCAAAAAAAGGAGGAGAAGAAGAGAGAAAAGAGGAGGAAAGAGGAGAGGAAGAGACTGGAGAAGAGGAAAAAGAGGGAGCCAGCTGGAGGTGGAACTGAGAGGGTGATAGAAGAGCAGGGAAGGGATGAAAGCTTGAAGATGGATGAGTAGACTGGGTAAGAAAGAGTGAGAAGGGAGATACTGTATTTTTGCATGCAATGAAAAACAAAGAATAAAAAAATAAATGTTTACTCTGTTTGTTTTTTGTCAAGGCATACCGTACAAAACATTATAAACACAAAATGTTTACTTTTCGCAAATTTGGGGAGTGTTGCACAGTTTAAATGTTGAATCCTAAATCGACACTAAGCACTCCTACATGTTGAAAGGATTGGATAGGTGTACATATAAATTAGGTGTAATATGGCAAACAAAGCCTATCAGAGGGAAAGGTAGAGCCATTACCAGTGTTTATACCTATGGGATAGGTAGAGAAAATTTCTAAAACAAATCTCACAAGCTCTCATCCATAGTCAAATGAACTACTGTTGTCTGGAGTAATGCAGGTGTTGGTGACCTAAAGAGACTGCAAATAGCACAAAATAAGGCAGCAAGAAAGGTTCTGCAATGTGGTTATGAGATGTTCTCCATAGAATTACATAATGCACTCGAATGGCCGACTGTCAAGGAAATGATTTAAAAAAACACACAAAAAAACATTTTTCATAAAATTTACTGAAAGACCAACCGCTATATGTGATTAACTGGATATGGTCAAAGACGACTCGTAAAGGTAATAGGAATCTGGATCTGTTTCTGTTTCCTTTTCTTTTTACCTTGCTTTTGTTATTTTTTTTTTTTTTTATGTTTTGTTTTTTTACATTTCGTAAAATGTAATAATTACAAAAAACATTTCATTTTAATTTCAATTTAGTAACATACTGTATCATTCAAATAAATATTATTATTTGTCTAATCATATTTTTTGCCTTTGAAGCTTAATATTTTGTAATATAATGTATGACTGACATGAGGGTAATCAAAGGGAGAGAGATAAGGGTAACAATGAAGACTTCTTCCATTACAGTTTCTAAGTGATGAGTGGAAGTGTACAGTGCCCTCCTGAATTATTGGCACCAGAAGGAAATGTGAACAAAAAAGGCTGTGAAAACATGTCATTGTGGTCTATCAGCTTGATCTTACACTCAAAATATAATATGAATCTACCCTTTAATTGAGTAAAAATTGTTCAAATAAAAAAATAATCGTCATCAACAAATCATTATTTTATTCAAAAACATGCGTGTCACAATTATTGGCTGCCCTATAAATTATTTTGAACAAAATCTAATTGAGTGCATTTGTAAAGTATTCAGACCCCTTGACTTTTTCCACACTTTGTCTTATTCTAAAATTGATTAAATTGTTTTTTTCCCTCATCAATCTACACACAATACCCCATAATGACAAAGTGAGAACAGGTTTTTAGACTTTTTTATAAATGTATTAAAAATAACAAATGGAAATATCACATTTACATAAGTATTCAGACCCTTTACTCAGTACTTTGTTGAAGCACCTTTGGCAGCGATTACAGCCTCGAGTCTTCTTGGGTATGACGCTACAAGCTTGGCACACCTGTATTTGAGGAGTTTCTCCCATTCTTCTCTGCAGATCCTCTCAAGCTCTGTCAGGTTGGATAGGGCGTGTCGCTGCACAGCTATTTTCAGGTCTCTCCAGAGATGTTAGATCGGGTTCAAGTCCGGTTTCTGGCTGGGCCACTCAAGGACATTCAGAGACTTGTCCCGAAGCCACTCCTGCGTTGTCTTGGCTGTGTGCTTAGAGTCGTTGTCCTGTTGGAAGGTGAACCTTAGCCCCAGTCTGAGGTCCTGAGCGCTCTGGAGCAGGTTTTCATCAAGGATTTCTCTGTACATTGCTCTGTTCATCTTTCCCTTGATCCTGACTAGTCTCCAAATCAAATCAAATCAAATTGTATTTGTCATGTGCCGAATACAACAGGTGTAGACCTTACCGTGAAATGCTTACTTACAAGCCCTTAACCAACAATGCAGTTCAAGAAATAGAGTTAAGAAAATATTTACTAAATACACTAAAGTAAAAAATAAAATAAAAAGTAACACAATAAAATAATAACGAGGCTATATACAAGGGGTACCGGTACCGAGTCAATGTGTGGGGGTACAGGTTAGTTGAGGTAATTTGTACATTTAGGTAGGGGTAAAGTAACTATGCATAGATAATAAACAGCGAGTAGCAGCAGTGTAAAAACAAAGGGGGGAGGTGTCAATGTAAATAGTCCGGGTGGCCATTTGATTAATTGTTCAGCAGTCTTATGGCTTGGGGATAGAAGCTGTTAAGGAGCCTTTTGGACCTAGACTTGGCACTCTGGTACCGCTTGCTGTGCGGTAGCAGAGAGAACAGTCTATGACTTGGGTGACTGGAGTCTTTGACAATTTTTTTGGCCTCCCTCTGACACCTCCTAGTATATAGGTCCTGGATGGCAGGAAGCTTGGCTCCAGTGATGTACTGGGCCGTACGCACTACCCTCTGTAGCGCCTTACGGTCGGATGCCGAGCAGTTGCCATACCAGGCGGTGATGCAACTGGTCAGGATGCTCTCGATGGTGCAGCTGTAGAACTTTTTGAGGATCTTGGGACCAATGCCAAATCTTTTCAGTCTCCTGAGGTGGAAAAGGCGTTGTCGTGCCCTCTTCACGACTGTCTTGGTGTGTTTGGACCATGATAGTTTGTTGGTGATGTGGACACCAAGGAACTTGAAACTCTCGACCTGCTCCACTACAGCCCCGTCGATGTGAATGGGGCGTGTTCCCAGTCCCTGTCCCTGAAAATCCTCCCCACAGCATGATGCTGCCACCACCATGCTTCACCGTAGGGATGGTGCCAGGTTTCCTCCAAACGTGATCTCATCCCAGTAAGAGGGGGAGTGGCAGCAGCAGCAGGTTCTCCCCATGTGAGCTGAGTCCAGTGGACCAGTCCTGTATCCCCCCTCCCAGACAGCGACAGTGGTCTGAACCATGGCTAGCTATCCACAATCTGGCTCGACTAAACAAGGTTTACCAAGAGGGAAGGAGGGAGAGGAAGGTAGAGGAAGAGAAAGAGGGAGGAGAGGAAGGAGGAAAGGGAGAAAAGGGTTCTCTCCATCACGACTGTAAGAAGGAAAGGAGGGAGAAGGCCGAGCAAGAGGAAGAGGAAGAGGTGGAAGATGACAAGGAGAGTTGATCTGTCCATCACTACCATAAGGAGATCTCTTCTGGGGGCTCTTGTTCGCTCCTCTTTCCCACAGAGGAGCACCTTTCGCAGGCAGCCCAGAGCAGACTCTCCCCTGAGAGAAGGCTAGCCCCTGGAGGTTTCACCTTGGATTTATACAGAGAACCCCCCAGTACTCAAACTGCTTTACATTGTAGAGGGGGATCTAATCTCATTGGAGGCGACCCAATGACCCAGAAATGCTAAGTGGACAGACTTCCTCCCTGCTCCCCGTCTCGCTGGCAGGGGGCTCGTAGGAACACCCTCCCCTCCTTGACTCCAGCTCCACCCCTTCTTCACCTTCTTCCCCTGCCCATGTTATGAGTCTCACCTACAGGTCCCGCCCCCTGGCCTACCTGTTGCAGGTGTAAGTATGGTGTGTCGGACACAGCTGCCCTCCCCCTCCTCCCCCTCCTCCCCCTCCTCCCCCTCCTCCCCCTCCTTCCCTCTTTCTCCCACTCCCCCCATATCTCACGCTCTCTCCTCCTCCCCCTCTCTTCCCTTTAAAGCAATACTTAGACCAGGCTTTCTGCCTCCTCTACCCCTCTCCACCTCCTCTTCCATTCTTACTCTCTTTCTCTCCACCTCCTCCTCATCCCTTTGTTCCCCTCTCCCGCCCTCCAGTGAGAGAGGCAGGAGGTCACCTCGCCGTCACTCTATCCAGCTGGAGCCGCTGAGAGGGCGAGGAGGAGAGGAGAGGTATAGAGGAAGACCAGAGGAGACAAGAGGGAGAGGAGGAGAGGAGGAGAGGGAGTGAGACACTATGTTAGCTGTTGTGGTGTGATATGTGTAGTTACTTGTAATAACCACTAGAGCATGCTGGACACTTATTTGGTGCTTGCTGACCTCAATGTGTGCATCAACAGTCTAAAGCAGTCATCTCCAATCCAAATAATTAGTTGGAATCATTTGTTTATTAGACATTTCCTATTTATACTGTATGTTTAATAAAACCCATCCTTTATTCACTTGTGTTTTAGCTTTTTCCCCACACCCACACTGAAAGTTGTTACTGTTACTTTAGTCTGTCTTGCTTTATGATAGTCACATGCCTCTACCTTTACAAGAAGTCTGTCAGTTCTTTCATGAGGGCTTTTAAGCTAATGTTAATTTGACTGTGTACTTCAAGAACATACATGTATTTTCCAAGACAGACCTGTTACTGGCTGTGTCTAAATATCCATTTTAGCGTAATACATATTTAAACTGCATACTAATTTCGCCTTTGATCTAGTAGAATTCACTCTTCTTTTCTGACTCACTTGTTTGGCAACAGCTGATAGTCAGATAAATTGACGCGCTGTACCGAAATGAACGAATGACGGGAGTCAATGCAATTGCGCATTAGATGACGAATTCTGAGTACTATTGCAGCGTTCACATGCTAGTCGGAACTTGGAAACCCGGAAATGTCAGGCTTGCTTACTGGTTGTAGTTATACACGTGCCGCATTCAACGAACAGCTAGTCGGACATTTCAGAGTTTCCTAGGTCCGACTAGCATGTGAACGCGGCATAGTTTCTAAATTTCACATACTATAAAACTAAATGTTTTTACATACTATTTATTACTCTAATATGGGTATTTGGACACTGCCTCTTTGTCTCTCACACACTGAGCACAAGCACAGTCATTATGGCCACAGCTTCCTCTGACCTGTCAGACCACCTGTGCTGTTCCATCTGCACACACATCTACACTGAGCCTGTGTCTCTAAGCTATCAGCACACCTTCTGCAAGAGATGCCTCCAAGACAGCCTGAATGCTGGACACAAACTCTGTCAAGTGGGCAGGGCTCTGGTCAGAGACAGAATCTTCCAGATCAACAGACTGATCAGGAACGTGGCCTACCAGCTGAAACTGGAGGAAGATGCTAAAAGACAGAGAGCTACAGCCGAGAGAGGAAACAGTAGAGAGATGAATGTCGTGAACATGGAGAGGCTCTGAAGCTGTTCTGTGAGACGGACAGTAAGCTGATCTCTGTGATCTGCAGAGATGGGTGAGACGACAGAGGACACACATTCAAACCTATAAGAGAAGCACATGAGGATCTGAAAAAAGAGGTAGCCTCAGATTTATGCTACTTCAAGAAGGACATTAGTGTGCTGGAATACTTAAGAGATGAGCAGCAAAGAGAAATGTCTCAAGCAAAAGAGACGTCAGATCATCTCAAAGTCCAGATCAGGTTGCTTGGTTGACAAGGAGATAGTACTTGCCAGGCTGGAGGAACAGCTAAAGGTGAAGAGAGTTAAAACGGCCTCTCTTCAGTTTGAGCTGGACCTCACTGAGCCCAGAGACTTCCTGCTCTAGTGGATGGAGAGGGGCTGCACTGAGATGAGGGAGAGGAGGAAGGAGGAGGAGTGGGGGGGGAGGAAGAGGAATATGATAGAGAGGAATATGATAGAGGGATTAGGATAGAGGGGAATATGATAGAGGGAATATATTGAAAGGAATGTGACAGAGAAGATTTGTTTCATTAGATCTCTTTAAGACTTAAAACCTCTTAGGCTGACAGTCCCCGAAATCGGGCACTAGAATTTCTTTAAAAAACATGTAAATGTTTACATTACTTATTTGATTGATTTCCCACCGTTTTATATTTCAGAAGACATCCATCCAGACCTTCCTAGAACCACGTAAACGTCCTCTGTCGAATAAACTTGTATTTGCCTCCCTCTGGTGGTCGGCTGCATCATTACATCCATTTATATCACTTAACTGCAACGTTAAGTCAAAGGGGCGTTCCAGGAAAAACAATTATCCAGCTTGACTGCTTCACGGCACAGACATGGCAAAGCAATCACTGAATTTGTCTCGAGCAGGCAGAGCTAAATACATAACTTTCATAGCTCTACTATAAAGAATGCGACCTACACACTTCCTTAAACAGTGGTCCTCTGTAGCTCAGCTGGTAGAGCACGGCGCTTGTAACGCCAAGGTAGTGGGTTCGATCCCCGGGACCACCCATACACAAAAAATTTATGCACGCATGACTGTATGTCTCTTTGGATAAAAGCGTCTGCTAAATGGCATATTATTATTATTATTATTAAACCTAAAATAAGTCAAGAAGTAATTTTGTGTGGAAGTCAAACATTTGTTCAGAACGACAAAATCGAGACCTTTACATAGCCCCTCTCCCATTGTCTATAGGAGGGATGCACACTGGTTAAATGCGCCAAATGTTAATTTAGACATTCACACATTTTACAGATTTTGACTACCACTAATGTCATGAAATGTTTGGCAAAGTAGTAAAGAAGGTTGTATTATACTTTTCTTGTGTACTAGATCATATGGTTTGAAAAGTGTTTTTTTTCTCAGACATAAATGAACAATTCCAGGTGAAAGCTAAAGTTCATAGCTTCCTGGGGGGAGGGACACATTAATAAAATATTGCCCTCTTGCTAGATTGATGACTAAAGCCCTAGTGAAACAGTGCAAAATGGTTGTCAGCTCAACTGGTTAAATACAAGACCTGTTCATTGTGAAATGTATGTGTTCAAGTCTAATAATTTTGCTCTATATATTTTCTGCTCTGTATGTAATTTTATCTGTTTAAGCTGTTTGGATTGTTAATTGATATAACACAGGGCACCATTGAAAAAGAGACACTGGTCTCAATTGGGATTCCCTGTATAAATAAAGAGGAACATGATAGAGGGAATATGATAGCGAGTATTATGATGGAGTGGAATATGATGGAGAGGAATATAATAGAGGGAATATGATAGAGGGAATATGATAGAGGGAATATGATGGAGGGAATATGATAGAGGAATATAATGGAGGGGAATATGATAGAGAATGAATGGAGGAATGTGTGACGCTCTTGAGCAACAAAGTTTGTCTGTTTGGTTACATCAACTGGAAAGACATGGATAAGAAAATGTTCAAACATAATTTTAAACAATACTGTTCTATAGTCAGCTGATATTGATTTCCTTATTTAATAATTTATTAAACTTAAATGCTAAACATCAATGACACCTACTCTTCAATTACATTTTTTGGTCCTTTATAATTACACATCTAGCTAATTTTATCCCTCTATGAGCATGCGTACCGTAAAGATACGGTAAGGATCACTCGACTGCAACAGCTCTGGTTGATTTAATCGATCAATGGCTCAGGTCACTTGACCAGGATAAACTTGTGGATGAGCTGCTTCTTGATTTTAGTGCTGCATTTGACCTTGTTGATCATATGGCTAATAGCTGAGGCCATTGAAGAGAGATGTTTTCTTGAACCCTCATTTCTTTTTTGGAACATTGTTACTGAGGTGACATAGACTATGGAAGACTTGTTTTACTGTAGTAAAGTAGCCTATGTATTTCATTGATGATGATGATGATGATGATGATGATGAAAAATATTGACATTAGTGGTAGGCTGAGATCGAACAAACAACCTAAGTAAGCCTGGCTGCTATTTATGATATCTAAAACATATTGACTTTTAATTAGGCAAAACACATGTCGTTTGAATGGTCAACCATTTGATATGAGTTACAGCATTTTATTTTAATAAAAAATTAGGTTATTTGGATTCATTGTATATATTAGGTATGACTGTGCTGCATAGGTACAACCATGGCAATGGGGACTCCATTGTGACATCACAAGATTCCGATTCTGGAAGGTTACCTGTTGCACAGACAAACTGAACAGTGCAAAGAGACTGATTCAACTAACCACTGACAGATTATTAATGTCCTATTTCATTAGTGAGAGAACACACTGCTTACTTCAGAGGTAGGTTGTAATATAACTTATTGTGAATGTGTTTCAGTAGTATAACTTATTTTCAAATTACTTGTGTATGAATTTGACATTTTAAGTAGACCTAACATGACTAGTGAAACTGTTGAAGAGAGATAGTTTGCTTGAGTCCTCTTTTTGTGAGAAAATGCTTCATCCTGACACCTGAGATGTCATGTTACAATTGTAGTGAGCCAGCCTAATGGCTAATGCATTCTATTGATGACAGAAAAAAAAAACTCTCTGTGTTAATCACCAACATATGTTGTAATCAATTATCTCAATAAATATGTACCAAAAGAGTAGGTTGTGTAAAAAAACAAGTACGCCTACCTAATTTGTAGCTGATTCATTTCTAATAAGAATAATATGTTCTTAATTGAATGGACATCCATTTCAAATGGTTGAATTGATAGACCTCTTTAAATTGAGGTGCACTCTAAATTGAGGTGCACTCAGGGGCACTCAAAGAGAAGACTGGCGTGTTTACCTCCTTGGTTTTTAAAATAGTTGAAACTGTACAAGTTAGGTCCTGCATGGATATAGAGTCATTTTCTACCCAAAACACAGTGTTTTTAATGATATGATGGAAGTGATTAGTGTGGTTTGTGAGAACCAGGACCAATATGGAGTAGAGCTACATGAGGGGTTGAATATGGCTCAATAGTAAGGTACAGAAAGAGCCTGAAGTTTGCTTTTTAAAGTCTGTGTTGTGCTTTTTCTTCTCCAATGGCAACGCCTTGCATCACAATGATGATGTCATAAAGGATATTGTTCACGAAATGATAAGAACAGCCAAAATCGATTCATTTGATCTTGGTCGCTTTTCCAGTAGCCAACTTTTTACTAGTAATTCAGATAGGCCTATTGCGCAAACATATCTGGATCAGGATTCTCACTTGCTTAATTGTAAGTAGCTGGGAAGAAAACGTGTGCACATTGTAAAGAGATGCATTATTATTTAGTTAGCAACACCCACTTACTACAACGTTATGTATTTTCCAGAGTTATTGTTAGCTAAGAGGAAGACATGGAGGGTTCAACGCTGACACAGAGGGGTGAGTGTCGGTTGGAGGAAAGGGCGATCCAGACAGACTACGTGATGGAGTTGGGAGCCAGGTTGGCTCTGGTTTTGCAGATCCAGAAGGATCAGGAGAAGAAGATGAAGAGGATTTGGTTCAAGACAAGAAAAATGCCAAGACTGATTGAGGAGGTAACAAGACCAACTTTGACAAAGTCGACTAGAGTTCTGTTTAACAATATTAATTAAAGCAAATATAAGTTATTGTAAGGGCAAAATGTTCCATATGCCATGGAATGTAAGCTAACAATGTTTTGTCCTTATTTCTTTTTGTATTAGGCTACACCATGACAATGCTTATAACTGTTCTTGTCTAAATGTGTTGTATCATGTCTGTCTGTTTCAGTGTATTTATGTCCTCAGTTCTTATGGTTGTCTTGTCATAAAACATAAACAACCGTTCTATCATAGATGCTCATATCAGGATTATGTGGTTGTCTCACTAGCTACCTTAAGTTGAATGAACTAACTAACTATAAGTCGTTCTGGATAAAAGCGTCTGATAAATGGCTAAAATGTCAAATGTTATGCTGGGTGTGGGGCATGTATTTTTACACTTAGCTGGCCCATTGGCTAGGGGACCCAGGGTTGGGACAGACTGGTGCAGAACATCTGAGAGGACACTAGATATATATATATATATATATATATATATATATATATATGTGATGTATAAGTAAATAGTGCTGACTCATACAGTATGTATGTATGTACTGAATGTGATCACTTTCATCATGTATGTTTCTTTTCTCACACAGAATGTGAGAGATGTGAGCAACTGTCCTCTCACTGAGTTTATGGCTCCCTGTATTGACTCCCTCCCACCACTGGCTTTCACCAATCAGAGACCTATACCAACCATGTTGCATCCCCCCTCTCCATTGGCCATACGCGCTCAGGATGCACAGCGGTTCATTGTATTTTCATACTTTGTCCCTGAAACCTGCCAGTCTGCTGAATGCCCAGTTGCCACAGAGGCCACTGCAGATGTATCTACAGGTACACGAGAGGACCTATGGACAGATACACATCTTTCCTCAATGCTGCATCGATACCTGCCACACTTCTTTGACGAAGACTCCATGCAGCCACATCAGGCAGTAGAGGGCACCACTGAGGTCTCAGTTGCTCCAGTGGCAATATCTAATGTCGAGGAAGAGGACAGATTCTATCCTTACTCCCTCCCACCCCTGCTCAGCGGTTCATTGGCAATTCATTAAATTTCCTCGAAACCTCCCAGACTGCTGTTTCAGCCACAGAGTGCCCAGTTGCCACAGAGGCCACTGCTACCACAGCCACTGTAAAGGGAGAGAATCGATGGGCAGCTAGAAGTCTTCCTTCAGTGCTGCCTCCATGCCTGCCAACAGTCTTTGACGATGACTTCATGCCACCAGAGCAGACAGTAGAGGATACCTATGAGGTCTCAGTTGCTACAGAGACCACTGCAGGCACAGCTACTGTTGATTTTGGAGTGTACAGATCAGCAGCTAAATGCCCTGTCCCAATGCTGCCTCCAAGTCTGCCACTTGTCTTTGAAGTTTACTATAAACTGCCAGGGGAGGCAGTAGAGGGCACCACCAAGTGTCCAGTTATCAGTGAAACAAACAATGATGTGTCCACTCACCTCAAAGAGGACATGGCAGCTGATCAAAGCCCTCCTGACCCTGCAGCACTGCCTCCAAGCTCGCCATGTATCCGAGACTCTGACCACAAACTGACCGAGGAGACAAAAGAGGATGCCACCGAGTCCTCCGTTACCACAGCGATCACTGCAGGCACATCCATTGTCCAGGGAGAGGACCTGTTGGGTGATAAAAGCCCGGCTCCAATGCTGCCTTCAAAGTTGCCACACATTCTAGACAATGACCACAAGCAGCCAGAGGAGGCAGTAGAGGACACCAACAAGTGTCCAGTTGCCAGGGAAGCAGCCGTTTCCGTGTCCACTGTCCACACAGAGGAGTTTTTGGCTGATAAAAGTCCTCCTGCACCTGCAACACTGCCTCTAATCCTGACCTGCACCCACAACAATGACCACAAACAGCTATGGAAGACAGTTGAGTGCACTACAAAGTGCTCAGTCGACACAGAGGCAACTGTTGCCATTTATACCTGGGATGATAAAAGTCCTCCAGGTCTGCAATGCATTCACAACAACAATGACCACAAGCAGCCAGAGGAGACAGTTGAGGACACCACAGAGTGCTCAGTTAACACAGAGGCAAGTGCAGTTGCATCCACTGTCAAGAGAGAGGAACTGATGAGTGATAAAAGCCCTGTCCTAGCACTTCCTCCAAGCCTGGCATGCATCCATGACAAGGACCACAAGCAGCCAGAGCAGAAAGGGAAGGGCACTAGTGAAGAGGTGGATCGCTGCCCTCATGCTCACCAGCTGGTCCCAGATGCTAACTTAACTCTGGCAACCCCTCTGCTCTGCATGGCCACTAACATTTACATTTACATTTTAGTCATTTAGCAGACGCTCTTATCCAGAGCGACTTACAGGAACAATTAGGGTTAAGTGCCTTGCTCAAGGGCACATTTACGTCATTTAGCAGACGCTCTTATCCAGAGCGACTCACAAATTGGTGCATTCACCCTATAGCCAGTGGGATAACCACTTTACACTAAGACGCCTGTTAGAGTGAGAGCCTCCATATGCAGGTCAGAGGATGAGGAACCCAAGCCCTGGACGCTGGAAGAGGCAAAGGTAGGTGTCCTATTTTACACTACTACTCTACAGGGTTGGGGGTCTGTTCCATTTCAATTCAAAGCATTGAATTAAGTACTTCCTGAATTGACTGGAATTTAAATGGAATTGACCCCAACCCTGCTACTCTATCCTCATAGTATAAAACATCGCCCCTTACTAGGGTAAACATTTGTATTACGTTTGGTGTGGACCCAGGAAGAACATCTATGGCTATTATAAAATCGGTTTGGAATACAAATAAACAAGTTACCTCAATTACTGTCCTCCAAATTGTGTGCCCCATGAGGCCATCAATGTATGTTGATCACTCAAATGTGTATTGAATGTGCCACATTGGAACAATATTACATCTATAGTCAATGTGTTCCTGTTAGGATTATTGGACAGGCATTGACATTGAGAGTGAAGAGAGGAGCGTCAAGGAGGAGGTGAGCCCGAGGGAGGGTTTGAAGCGTGAGGCGGACCGTGCCCATTCCAAGAGCTCCAATGGGACGGTTTCATCAGAGAGAGCAGATACCATCCTGGGAAGAGTGGGCTTTCTGGCCATGAACCTCAAGCAGTAAGTCACATTTTTAAAGACAGAGGAAAAAGAGAAAAATAATAAACTGAATAAGAAGTTGAAAGATGACGAGAAAGAGAGAAAGGAGATGAAGGCGAGAGAGAAAGAGCAAACTAAAGCCATGAAGGCTGAGAAAAAGAGGGACAAGTTAGAACAGAAAAAGAGAGAGAATGAAAGAAAAGAGAAGGAAAAGGCAGAGACAAAGAGTTTTGAGGGGCTGATTAAGATACACAATGCCATGATGAAAGACAGGATTAAGAAAGAGAAGAAGTGGTCTGAGGAGCTGAAAAAGAGAGAGAAAGCTCAAGCTGAGCTCCTGGAGATGGAGCGAAAGATTCAAAAAAAGGAGGAGGAGAAGAGAGAGAAAAGAGGAGGAAAGAGGAGAGGAAGAGACTGGAAAAGAGGAAAAAGAGGGAGCCAGCTGGAGGTGGAACTGAGAGGGTGATAGAAGAGCAGGGAAGGGATGAAAGCTTGAAGATGGATGAGTAGACTGGGTAAGAAAGAGTGAGAAGGAAGATACTGTATTTTTGCATGCAATGAAAAACAAGAATAAAAAAATAAATGTTTACTCTGTTTGTTTTTTGTCAAGGCATACCGTACAAAACATTATAAACACAAAATGTTTACTTTTCGCAAATTTGGGGAGTGTTGCACAGTTTAAATGTTGAATCCTAAATTGACACTAAGTACTCCTACATGTTGAAAGGATTGGATAGGTGTACATATAAATTAGGTGTAATATGGCAAATAAAGCCTATCAGAGGGAAAGGTAGAGCCATTACCAGTGTTTATACCTATGGGATAGGTAGAGAAAATTCTAAAACAAATCTCACAAACACTCATCCATAGTCAAATGAACTACTGTTGTCTGGAGTAATGCAGGTGTTGGTGACCTAAAGAGACTGCAAATAGCACAAAATAAGGCAGCAAGAAAGGTTCTGCAATGTGGTTATGAGATGTTCTCCATAGAATTACATAATGTACTCGAATGGCCGACTGTCAATGAAATGATAAAAAAAACACACAAAAAAACATTTTTCATGAAATGTACTGAAAGACCAACCGCTATATGTGATTAACTGGATATGATCAAAGACGACTCGTAAAGGCAATAGGAATCTGGATCTGTTTCTGTGTCCTTTTCTTTTTACCTTGCTTTTGTTATTTTGTTATTTTTTTAATGTTTTGTTTTTACATTTCGTAAAATGTAATAATTACAAAAACATTTCATTTAAATTTCAATTTAGTAACATACTGTATCATTCAAATAAATATTATTATTTGTCTAATCATATTTTTTGCCTTTGAAGCTTAATATTTTGTAATATAATGTATGACTGACATGAGGGTAATCAAAGGGAGAGAGAGATAAGGGTAACAATGAAGACTTCTTCCATCACAGTTTCTAAGTGATGAGTGGAAGTGTACAGTGCCCTCCTGAATTATTGGCACCAGAAGGAAATGTGAACAAAAAAGGCTGTGAAAACATGTCATTGTGGTCTATCAGCTTGATCTTACACTCAAAATATCATATTTATTTATTTATTTTATTTCACCTTTATTTAACCAGGTAAGCCAGTTGAGAACAAGTTCTCATTTACAACTGCGACCTGGCCAAGATAAAGCAAAGTAGTGCGATAAAAACAACAACACAGAGTTACTTATGGGGTAAAAAGAAAACATAGTCAAAAAAAATACAACAGAAAATATATATACAGTGTGTGCAAATGTAGCAAGTTATGGAGGTAAGGCAATAAATAGGCTATAGTGCAAAAATAATTACAATTAGTATTAACACTGGAATGCTAGATGTGCAAGAGATGATGTGCAAATAGAGATACTGGGGTGCAAAAGAGCAAAATAAATAACAATATTGTCACGGTTTCGGCCGAGGCGGCCCCTCCTCCTGGTTCGGGCAGGTTTCGGCGGTCGTCGTCTCCGGAGTACTAGCTGCCACCGTTCTATGTTTCTTGTTTGATTGGTTTTGTCTGTTTGTCACACCTGTTTTGTGTTATGTCTCATTAAGCACCCTATTTAGTTCCTTGTTGTTAGTGTAGGTGTTGTGTGTAATTGTTCTGCTGTCGTGTGGTTGTTTTGCTCTGTGTTTTGCTCTCTCTCTCATTTTTGGATTATATTGTAGAGAGACCAGCACTTTGTGCATACTGACGTTTTTGTTCTAGTGTGCGTTTGTTTGCGCCCGTGACCTGTTGTCGGTTTTGGGCTTACTCAAGGACTTTCACTAAAGTGCTTTGGATTGATTCTCTGTGTCCTGCGTGTGATTCCACATCCCACTATACTCCACTCGTGACAGAATTACACACCATCTGATGGAATCAGCAGGAGCATGGAGGAGCGTCTTCATGGTCAAGAGGATCGGATCAACCAAATCGGGCAAGCCTTGGACCGCGTCATGAACACCCTCCATCGATGGGAGACCAGCGGGGTACCCACACCCCCACCTATCGCACCATCACCATCGGTCAGCCCGCCCGTCCAACTACCGGAACCAATTGGGATTCGGCTCTCGCTCCCGAGGGCGTACGACGGCACCGCTGCCGGGTGTCAGGGGTTCCTATTACAAGTGGAGCTCTACCTTGCCACCATACACCCGGCGCCCTCGGGATACGAGAGCGTTTCCGCCCTCATCTCCTGTCTCACCGGCAAGGCGTTGGAGTGGGCCAACGCCGAATGGAGGGGAATAGACGCCGCCACAGTCACCTATGCAGAGTTCTCCCGCCGCTTCCGTGCTGTCTTCGACCATCCACCAGAAGGGAAGGCGGCGGGGGAGCGTCTATTCTACCTCCGACAGGGGATGAGGAGCGCTCAAGAGTTTGCGCTGGAGTTCCGGACTCTAGCGGCAGATGCAGGGTGGAATGAGAGGGGCCCTCATAGACCACTTTTAGATGTAGCCTTCGGGAGGACGTCCGCAGAGAGTTAGCGTGCAGGGATACTACACTAACATTTGACCAGTTGGTGGACATGGCCATTCGGCTGGACACCCTGCTCGCGACCCGCGGACGTCCCAGGTGGGGGCCTCCCATTCCACCCTCCAGCGCCTCCGAGCCGAGCCCGATGGAGCTCGGAGGTGCTGGCGCTAGAGGGAGGAGAGGAAGGAGCCCGAGGGGGGCAGTCTCCTGCACCAACTGTGGCCGCGGAGGGCACACCGCGGCTAGGTGCTGGGGAGGGTCCCCTGGTGAGGGAGATGGCAGGTCACACATTGGGGAGTCCTCCCAGGTGAGTAGGCGCCCTACTTACCCAGAGCTTTCTGTCGTACACATTACATTACCTGTTTGTTTCCCACAGGTTGCACCTCGTTCCCAGCATAAGGCGCTAGTTGATTCAGGCGCAGCTGGGAATTTTGTAGATCGTAAATTCTGTGTTGAGTTAGGGATTCCCCTCCTTCCAGTTGATAAGCCTTTCCCTGTACATGCCTTAGATAGTCGTCCGTTAGGATCTGGGTTGATTGGGGAGGTCACGGCGCCACTTAGGATGATGACGCAGGGGGGTCATGAGGAGACGATTCAACTCTATCTGATCGACTCTCCTGCGTATCCGGTGGTACTGGGGCTTCCCTGGTTGATTACCCATGATCCTACGATTTCGTGGCGAGAGAAGGCTCTTAAAGGGTGGTCTGCTCAGTGTGAGGGGCTATGTCTGGGTGTTTCCGTAGGGGCGACCTCGGTGGAGAGCCCGAACCAGATGCCAGCACTGCACATTCCGCCTGAGTATGAGGATTTGGCACTCGTGTTTAGTAAGACCAGAGCGGCACGGTTGCCGCCTCATAGACAGGGGGATTGTGCGATAGACCTCCAGACAGGAGCTGCGCTCCCGCGGAGCCATGTGTATCCTTTGTCACAGGAGGAGAAAAGGGCAATGGAGACTTACATTGCCGAGTCTCTGAGACAGGGATACATACGGCCCTCCACTTCTCCCGCATCCTCGAGCTTCTTTTTTGTGAAGAAAAAGGATGGAGGTTTGCGTCCGTGTATTGATTACCGTGGTCTCAATCAGGTGACTGTGAAATATAGTTATCCACTCCCGCTGATTGCGACCATGACGGAGTCATTACACGGGGCACGGTTCTTCACAAAATTGGACCTCAGGAGTGCATATAACTTGGTGCGCATTAGGGAGGGCGATGAGTGGAAGACAGCATTTAGTACTACCTCCGGCCATTATGAGTATCTCGTCATGCCATATGGGTTAATGAATGCTCCATCAGTCTTCCAATCGTTTGTAGATGAGATTTCCGGGACATGCAGGCGCAGGGAGTAGTGGTGTACATAGATGATATTCTTGTGTACAGTTCTACTCGGGCCGAGCATGTAGCCCTGGTGCGCAGGGTATTGAGGAGACTGTTGGAGCATGACCTGTATGTCAAAGCCGAGAAATGTCTGTTCTTTCAGGAGTCAGTCTCCTTTTTGGGTTACCAGTTGTCTGCGTCAGGGGTGAGAATGGAGGTTGACCGAGTGTCTGCCGTGCGTAATTGGCAAACCCCAACTACGGTTAAAGAGGTGCAGCGGTTCTTGGGTTTTGCGAATTACTACCGGAGGTTTATCCGGGGTTTTGGACAGGTGGCAGCTCCCATAACGTCTCTTCTGAAGGGGGGTCCGGTGCGCTTGCCGTGGTCAGCTGGGGCGGACAGGGCCTTTGGGAGACTGAAGGACCTGTTTACCTCGGCTCCAGTGCTGGCTCACCCGGATCCCGCTTTACCCTTCCAAGTAGAGGTGGACGCGCTGTCTGAGGCCGGTATCGGGGCAGTTCTTTCACAACGGTCTGGCACACCACCTAAGCTCCGCCCCTGTGCTTTTTATTCTAAGAAGCTCAGTCCGGCGGAGCGGAATTATGACGTAGGGGACAGGGAGCTGTTAGCCGTAGTACAGGCCCTAAAGGTGTGGAGGCATTGGCTTGAGGGGGCTCAACACCCTTTCCTCATTCTGACCGACCACCGTAACCTGGAATACATTCGGGCAGCTAGAAGACTGAATCCTCGCCAGGCTCGATGGACTATGTTTCTCGCCCGGTTTGTGTTCAAGATCACTTACATCCCTGGGTCCCAGAACGGGAAGGTAGATGCCCTGTCCCGGCGGTATGACACGGAGGAGAGGTGCGTGGAGCCCATTCCCGTACTATCGGAGTCTTGTCTGGTGGCACCGGTGGTGTGGGAGGTCGATGCGGAGATCGAGCGGGCATTACGCACCGACCCTAGCCCTCCACAGTGTCCGGTGGGTCGGACGTACGTCCCGCTCGAGGTCCGGGATCGGCTGATTTATTGGGCTCACACGTCACCCTCCTCTGGACATCCAGGTATTGGCCGGACAGTGCACTGCCTTAGTACTAAGTACTGGGTGGCCAACGTTAGCCAGGGATGTGAGGGTTTATGTCTCCTCCTGCTCAGTGTGTGCCCAGTGTAAGGCGCCCAGACACTTGCCCAGGGGTAAATTACAACCCCTGCCCGTTCCACAACGACCCTGGTCTCACCTCTCGGTGGATTTTGTTACCGACCTTCCTCCTCACAAGGGAATACCATCATCCTGGTCGTTGTGGATCGGTTCTCGAAGGCCTGTCGTCTCCTTCCCATGCCGGGTCTTCCTACTTCCCTACAGACCGCTGAGGCTCTATTTACTCACGTCTTCCGGCATTACGGGGTACCCGAGGATATAGTGTCCGATCGAGGCCCCCAGTTTACCTCCAGAGTCTGGAGAGCCTTTATGGAACGGTTGGGGGTCTCGGTGAGCCTTAGCTCGGGTTACCACCCGGAGAGTAATGGGCAGGTCGAACGAGTCAACCAGGATATGGGTAGGTTTCTGAGGTCATATTGTCAGGGCCGGCCGGAGGAGTGGGCGAGATATGTGCCCTGGGCCGAGATGGCACAGAACTCTCTCCGCCACTCCTCCACTAGACTAACCCCTTTCCAGTGTGTGTTAGGGTACCAGCCGGTTCTGGCACCTTGGCATGAGAGCCAGATCGAGGCCCCTGCTGTGGATGAGTGGGTGCGGCGCTCGGAGGAGACGTGGAACGCTGCACACGTCCATCTGCAGCGAGCCATCAGGCGACAAAAGGCGTGCGCCGATCGCCACCACAGTGAGGCTCCGGTGTATGCACCGGGAGACCGGGTCTGGCTCTCGACCCCAAACCTGTCCCTTCGCCTGCCCTGCCGGAAGCTGGGTCGGCGGTTTGTGGGGCCCGTTAAAGTTCTGAGGAGATTGAACGAGGTATGTTATAGGTTACAACTGCACATTAATTACCGCATTAACCCCTCGTTCCATGTGTCTCTCCTCAGGCCGGTGGTGGCTGGTCTACTCCAGGAGAGTGAGGTACGAGAGGCTCCTCCGCCCCCGTTGGACATCGAGGGGGCTCCGGCGTACTCAGTCTGTTCCATCTTGGATTCGAGCCGTCGGACAGGGGGCCTGCAGTATCTTGTGGAGTGGGAGGGGTACGGTCTGGAGGAACAGTGCTGGGTCCCCAGGAGGGACATTGAGGATCCCTCCATGTTGAGGGACTTCCACCGGAGTCATCCGACTCGCCCTGCTCCGCGTCCTCCTGGCCGTCCCCGAGGCCGAGGTCGGCGCACGGCTGGTGCCGCGCGTCAAGGGGGGGGTACTGTCACGGAATCAGCCGAGGCTGCTCCTCCTCCTGACTCGGGCAGGCTTCGGCGTTCGTCGTCCCCGGAGTACTAGCTGCCACCGATCTATGTTTCAGTGTTTGACTTTTTTGTCCTGATTGTGTACACCTGTTCACCATTATGTTGTATTGTATTCCCTATTTAAACATCTGTCGTTCATTGTGTGTTGTGTGTTATTGTTTTCGTCATCGGCAGTGTTCGTGTGCGGGTTGTATATTCCTCCTTATGTGGAGATAGTTTTTTCTACTCTGGTTAATTTAGAGTAATGTACGTTTCCAGTAAGCTCTGTGTCCTGCATTTGACTTCGCCTACCACATTTCAACGTCGCATTCTGACAACATTTAGGTAGGGGTAAAGTAACTATGCATAGATAATAAACAGCGAGTAGCAGCAGTGTAAAAACAAAGGGGGGGAGGTGTCAATGTAAATAGTCTGGGTGGCCATTTGATTAATTGTTCAGCAGTCTTATGGCTTGGGGGTAGAAGCTGTTAAGGAGCCTTTTGGACCTAGACTTGGCACTCTGGTACCCCTTGCTGTGCGGTAGCAGAGAGAACAGTCTATGACTTGGGTGACTGGAGTCTTTGACAATTTTTTGGGCCTCCCTCTGACACCACCTAGTATATAGGTCCTGGATGGCAGGAAGCTTGGCCCCAGTGATGTACTGGGTCGTACGCACTACCCTCTGTAGCGCCTTACGGTCGGATGCCGAGCAGTTGCCATACCAGGCGGTGATGCAACCGGTCAGGATGCTCTCGATGGTGCAGCTGTAGAACTTTTTGAGGATCTTGGGACCAATGTAAAATCTTTTCAGTCTCCTGAGGTGGAAAAGGCGTTGTCGTGCCCTCTTCACGACTGTCTTGGTGTGTTTGGACCATGATAGTTTGTTTGTGATGTTGACACCAAGGGACTTGAAACACTCGACCTGCTCCACTACAGCCCTGTCGATGTGAATGGGGCGTGTTCCCAGTCCCTGTCCCTGAAAATCCTCCCCACAGCATGATGCTGCCACCACCATGCTTCACCGTAGGGATGGTGCCAGGTTTCCTCCAAACGTGATCTCATCCCAGGTAAGAGGGGGAGTGGCAGCAGCAGCAGGTTCTCCCCATGTGAGCTGAGTCCAGTGGGCCAGTCCTGTATCCCCCCTCCCAGACAGCGACAGTGGTCTGAACCATGGCTAGCTATCCACATTTTGGCTTGACTAAACAAGGTCTACCAAGAGGGAAGGAGGGAGAGCAAGGTAGAGGAAGAGATAGAGGGAGGAGAGGAAGGAGGAAAGGGAGAAAAAGGGTTCTCTCCATCACGACTGTAAGAAGGAAAGGAGGGAGAAGGCCGAGCAAGAGGAAGAGGAAGAGGTGGAAGATGACAAGGAGAGTTGATCTGTCCATCACTACCATAAGGAGATCTCTTCTGGGGGCTCTTGTTCTCTCCTCTTTCCCACAGAGGAGCACCTTTCGCAGACAGCCCAGAGCAGACTCTCCCCTGAGAGAAGGCTGGAGGTTTCACCTTGGATTTATACAGAGAACCCCCCAGTGCTCAAACTGCTTTACATTGTAGAGGGGGATCTAATCTCATTGGAGGCGACCCAATGACCCAGAAATGCTCCGTGGACAGACTTCCTCCCTGCTCCCCGTCTCGCTGGCAGGGGGCTCGTAGGAACACCCTCCCCTCCTTGATTCCAGCTCCACCCCTTCTTCACCTGCTCCCCTTATCATGTTATGAGTCTCACCTACAGGTCCCGCCCCCTGGCCTACCTGTTGCAGGTGTAAGGATGGTGTGTCGGACACAGCTGCCCTCCCCTTCCTCCCCCTCCTCCCCTCTTTCTCCCACTCACCCCATCTCTCGCGCTCTCTCCTCCTCCCCCTCTCTTCCCTTTAAAGCAATACTTAGACCAGGCTTTCTGCCTCCTCTACGCCTCTCCACTTCCTCTTCCATTCCTACTCTCTTTCTCTCCACCTCCTCCTCATCCTCTTTGTTCCCCCTCTCCCGCCCTCCAGTGAGAGAGGCAGGAGGTCACCTCGCCGTCACTCTATCCAGCTGGAGCCGCTGAGAGGGCGAGGAGGAGAGGAGGAAGAATAGAGGAAGAACAGAGGAGACAAGAGGGAGAGGAGGAGAGGAGGAGAGGGAGTGAGACACTATGTTAGCTGTTGTGGTGTGATATGTGTAGTTACTTGTAATAACCACTGGCTGGAAACTTATTTGGTGCTTGCTGACCTAAATGTGTGCATCAACAGTCTAAAGCAGTCATCTCCAATCCAAATAATTAGTTGGAATAATTTGTTAATTAGACATTTCCTATTTATACTGTATGAATAATAAAACCATTCCTTTATTCACTTGTGTTTTAGCTTTTTCCCTACACCCACACTGAAAGTTGTCACTGACACTGAACTTTAGTCTGTCTTGCTTTATGATAGTCACATGCCTCTACCTTTACAATAAGTCTCTCAGTATTCTTCATGAGGGCTTTAAAGATAATGGTAATTTGACTGCGTACTTCAAGAACATGCATGTATTTTCCAAGATAGACCTGTTACTGGCTGTGTCTGAATATCCAATCTAGCGTAATACTTACTTAAACAGCATACTAATTTCGCCTTTGATCTAGTATAATTCACTCTTATTTTCTGACTCACTTGTTTGGCAACAGCTGATAGTCAGATAAATTGACGCGCTGTACCGAAATGAACGAATGACGGGAGTCAATGCAATCGCGCATTAGATGATGCATTCTTATTACTATTGCAGCGTTCACGTGCTAGTCGGAACTTTGAAACCCGGACATTTTTTACTTGCTTACTGGTTGTAGTTATACACGTGCCACATTCAACGAATCAACAAGTCGGACATTTCAGAGTTTCCTAGGTCCGACTAGCATGTGAACGCGGCATAATTTCTAAATTTCACATACTAAAAAACTAAATGTTTTTATATACTATTTAGTACTCTAATTTGGAAATTCGGACACTGCCTCTTTGTCTCTCACACACTGAGCACGAGCACAGTCATTATGGCCACAGCTTCCTCTGACCTGGCAGACCACCTGTGCTGTTCCATCTGCACAGACATCTACACTGAGCCTGTGTCTCTAAGCTATCAGCACACCTTCTGCAAGAGATGCCTCCAAGACAGCCTGAATGCTGGACACCAACTCTGTCAAGTGGGCAGGGCTCTGGTCAGAGACAGAATCTTCCCGATCAACAGACTGATCAGGAACGTGGCCTACCAGCTGAAACTGGAGGAAGATGCTAAAAGACAGAGAGCTACAGCCGAGAGAGGAAACAGTAGAGAGATGAATGTCGTGAACATGGAGAGGCTCTGAAGCTGTTCTGTGAGACGGACAGTAAGCTGATTTCTGTGATCTGCAGAGATGGGTGAGACGACAGAGGACACACATTCAAACCTATAAGAGAAGCACATGAGGATCTGAAAAAAGAGGTAGCCTCAGATTTATGCTACTTCAAGAAGGACATTACTGTGATGGAATACTCAAGAGATGAGCAGCAAAGAGAAATGTCTCAAGCAAAAGAGACGTCAGATCATCTCAAAGTCCAGATCAGGTTGCTTGGTTGACAAGGAGATAGTACTTGCCAGGCTGGAGGAACAGCTAAAGGAGAAGAGAGTTAATATGGCCTCTCTTCAGTCTGAGCCGGACCTCACTGAGTCCAGAGACTTCCTGCTCTAGTGGATGGAGTGGGGGCTGCACTGAGATGAGGGAGAGGAGGAAGGAGGAGGAGTGGGTGGAGAGGAATATGATAGAGGGATTAGGATAGAGGGGAATATGATAGAGGGAATATATTGAGAGGAATGTGACAGAGAGGATTTGTTTCATTAGATCACTTTAAGACTTAAAACCTCTTAGGCTGACAATCCCCGAAATCGGGCGCTAGAATTTCTTAAAAAATATGTAAATGTTTACATGACTTATTTGATTGATTTCCCACCGTTTTATATTTCAGAAGACATCCATCCAGACCTTCCTAGAACCACGTAAACGTCATCTGTCGAATAAACTTGTATTTGCCTCCCTCTGGTGGTCGGCTGCATCATTACATCCATTTATATCACTGAACTGCAACGTTAAGTCAAAGGGGCGTTCCAGGAAAAACATTTATCCAGCTTTACTGCTTCACGCCACAGACATGGCAAACCAATCACTGAATTTGTCTCGAGCAGGCAGAGCTAAATACATAACTTTCATAGCTCTACTACTTTGCCATGTCTGTGCCCCATTGGTTTGTGCTGTGGTGGAGACCTCTGTGGGCTATACTCGGCCTTGTCTCAGGACTATAAGTTGGTGGTTGAGGATATCCCTCTAGTGGTGCGGGGGCTGTGCTTTGGCAGAGTGGGTGGGGTTATATCCTTCCTGTTTGGCCCTGTCCGGGGGTTTCTTCGGATGGGGCCACAGTGTCTCCGGACCGCTCCTGTCTCAGCCTCCAGTATTTATGCTGCAGTAGTTTATGTGTCGGGGGGCTGGGGTTAGTTGGTTATACCTGGAGTACTTCTCCTGTCTTATCCAGTGTCCTGTGTGAATTTAAGTATGCTCTCTCTAATTCTCTCGTTCTCTCTTTCTCTCTGAGAACCTGAGCCCTAGGACCATACGTCAGGACTACCGGGCATGCTGACACCTGCTGTCCCCAGTCCGCCTGGCCTTGCTGCTATTCCAGTTTCAACTGTTCTGCCTGCGGTTACGAAACCCCTACCTGTCCCAGACCTGCTGTTTTCAACTCTTAATGATCGGCTATGAAAAAGCCAACTGAGAGACCTGAGCCCTAGGACCATACGTCGGGACTACCGGCCGTGGTGACTCCTTGCTGTCCCCAGTCCGCCTGGCCTTGCTGCTATTCCAGTTTCAACTGTTCTGCCTGCGGTTTCGAAACCCCTACCTGTCCCAGACCTGCTGTTTTCAACTCTTAATGATCGGCTATGAAAAGCCAACTGAGAGACCTGAGCCCTAGGACCATACGTCGGGACTACCGGCCGTGGTGACTCCTTGCTGTCCCCAGTCCGCCTGGCCTTGCTGCTATTCCAGTTTCAACTGTTTCTGCCTGCGGTTATGGAACCCCTACCTGTCCCAGACCTGCTGTTTTCAACTCTTAATGATCGGCTATGAAAAGCCAACTGAGATTTATTCCTGATTATTATTTGACCATGCTTGTCACTTATGAACATTGAACATCTTGGCATGGTTCTGTTATAATCTCCACCCGGCACAGCCAGAAGAGGACTGGCCCCCCTCATAGCCTGGTTCCTCTCTAGGTTTCTTCCTAGGTTTTGACCTTTCTAGGGAGTTTTTTTCCTAGCCACCGTGCTTCTACACCTGCATTACTAGCTGTTTGGGTTTTAGGCTGGTTTTCTGTACAGCACTTCGAGATATTAGCTGATGTACGAAGGGCTATATAAAATAAAATTGATTGATGAAATTGATACTATAAAGAATGCGACCTACACACTTCCTTAAACCTAAAATAAGTCAAGAAGTAATTTTGTGTGGAAGTCAAACATTTGTTCAGAACGACAAAATCGAACCTTTACATAGCCCTTCTCCCATTGTCTATAGGCGGGATGCACACTGGTTAAATGGCCCAAATGTTAATTTACATTCACAAATTTTACAGATTTTGACTATCACTAATGTCATGAAATGTTTGGCAAAGTAGTAAAGAAGGTTGTATTATACTTTTCTTCTCTACTAGATCATATGGTTTGAAAAGTTGTATTTTTTCTCAGACATAAATGAATATAATATATAATATAAATATAATATAATATAATATAATATAATAATATAAATATAATATGCCATTTAGCAGACGCTTTTATCCAAAGCGACTTACAGTCATGCGTGCATACATTTTGTGTATGGGTGGTCCCGGGATCGAACCACTACCTTGGCGTTACAAGCGCCGTGCTCTACCAGCTGAGCTACAGAGGACCACATAGTAGCTATGTAAAACACAGCACAAAACACCTTTAAGTTAACCATTCCCGAGTACTCTTGGGAGTTTGGTGTTCAGGAATAATTAACTTAAAGGTGTTCTATGCTGTGTTTTTACATAGCCACATGACAATTCCAGGTGAAATTTAAAGGTCATAGCTTCCTGGGGGGAGGGGACACCACTACATTAATAAAACATTGCCCTCTTGCTAGATTGATGACTAAAGCCCTAGTGAAACAGTGCAAAATGGTTGTCAGCTCAACTGGTTAAATACAATACCTGTTCATTGTGAAATGTATATGTTCAAGTCTAATATTTTTGCTCTATATATTTTCTGCTCTGTATGTAATTTTATCTGTTTAAGCTGTTTGGATTGTTAATTGATGTTTTGAGCTAGCGCCCAATAGACTCCCATTCACTTCTTGAAGGAGAGCTCTCCTTGTACCAGAATCACCCAGAATGCAACCGCGCTGCCCATTGACCTAGTATGGCAACGTTTCCCATCTCCTCCAAGTATATCTGTGGTTGTGAATGTTAGACTCCACTCTGTGAGCGACATCGATCTGCAGGAGATTGTAGACTCCTAAATTGATTGTGTAGTTTGTTTAGGCGATTTTACAGCTAGCTAGCTACTTCACACGCTGATTATTGTCTTTGTATTATTGTGTGTAGCCAGCCATAGAGAGAGCATTGCCTTGTGTATTTTGTAGTCTACTTGAGCTGCAACAGAGTTTCCATGTTGCTACCAACCTTATTATAACGTCAAAATGAAACATTTGTTTACAAAAATTGTTTTCACATATTAGTGTAATTTAACACTGTAAATGAAAGTGATGAGTGGCTTTGTGTGGATTTCTCCTTTAATGTGTAGATTTTCATTTTGTATTTCATGATTTTCTTCATTCTTTGGTTGAGTTTGTTTGTCTTTATACATCCTTGTTGATTGTAGGCCAAAGTAATTCCTTTGGATGTATGCCTTTTATTTCAATGCATGTGTAGATTTATCTGGGATAGTTTGCATTCACAGTCAGCTGTTTTATGCTCCAGTTACTTTCCCATTGATGTCAGTATTTGAAGTCAGCCTTTGAATCGTGTATTATGCATCTATTTCATTGCACTGTATGCACTGTTCCACAAGTAGGCTAAATGAGTCAATGGGGAGGTTGAGTAGTACATTGTACACTCCATTCCACAGACCTTTAAACCTAATATAAACCTAATATTGCAGTGATAATTCATGTCTGGGGGCATTTTTGTTAGTTTTTGCTGCTCTCCAAATATTATTTTAGAGTTTTTAGGTACAGTAAATGAGCTTCAACTGGTGGGGGGATTTCTGCACAGCCCATTTAGCCATACCCAAGGTTTAGCTGTGTTTCTACACACAACATTTAGCCATACCCTAGGTTTAGCTGTATTTCAACACACCCCATTTAGCCATACCCGGGGTTTAGCTGTATTTCAACACACCCCATTTAGCCATACCCTAGGTTTAGCTGTATTCCTACACCCCCAAACTACTTCCTGCGGCTATTGGACAGAGGGGGAGGGGAGGGGAGATGGAGAGTGAGAGAGAAGAGGAGTAGCGAGAGGGAGATGTCAAAAGAGATAGGGCTGACAGACTAACACGCAGTCAACTGAATATCTTTTCATAACTGACTTCTCACCAGTGATATCATCATAACCAGTAACCTTGTCCACTCTTCAACTCTTGTCCAGCTCAGATTGACCCTGACATATAAAATGATGAATGGTTTAAAAAACAGACGAAAGCAAATGCATTAAATGATATATAAAGTCATCTGGCAAAGAGAGGTTCACATTTCCATGTAAGGGGAATGTGAGTACACATGGGTGTTGTTGCACCATACCAACGATAAGCCTATCTTCCCCATCACATCATGAAAGGTCACTCTCTCTCTCTCATTTGGCATCGGAAACATATGCTAACATTGCCAAAGCAAGTGAAATAAACAATAAGAAACAGTTAACATTAAGCAAACAAAAGTTCAAAAGAGAAGACATTTTAAATGTTAAATGATTAACTATGTACAAAAACAAACACCAACATGAGTGTATCAGTATGGACCTGTACAGGTCTTTGGTCCAATACACGGTAAATGACATATAAATACCTATAAATAAAGATAAAATAGTTCATAAACTAATTCAAACTACACTTATTTACCACAACTAGCTGGCCCCACTAGGGCCTCTCTCAGCCCAGGTGTGCTCCACTAGGGCCCTCTCAGCAAGCCGGCTCCACTAGGGGGCCCTCTCAGCAAGCCTGGCTCCCACTAGGGCCCTCTCAGCCAGGTGGCTCCACTAGGGCCCTCGTCAGTTGCCAGCTGGTCCCAGCCAGCTATGGCCCTCTCATCCAGGTGGGCTCCAGCTAGTGCCCTCTCAGCCAGCCGGCTCCAACTAGGAATCTATCTGGTACTTTGCTATGTTATACCTTTTCCCCTCGATCCTTAACAAGTCTCCCCAGTCCTTACCGCTGAAAAAACATCCCCACATCATGACTTCTGGCCACCACCATGCTTCACCGTAGGGATGGTGCCAAGTTGTTCCTCAAGCTTGGACACTTTGCATCCAGGCCTAAAGAGTTCCAATCTTGGCTTCACCATCATATAGGAATCTGTGTTTCTCATTGTCTGAGAGTCCTTTATGTGGCGATTTGTTCATGCCTTTGTTACTGAGGATTGGCTTACCTCTGGCCACTCTACCATAAAGGGCCTGCTTTGGTGTAAGCGCTGCAGTGATTGTTGTCCTTCTTGGAAGGTTCTCCCATCTCCCAGAGCAACTAGTACCAGTATTATTGACCCTGCTAGGCAGAGTTGCAAAGAAGAAGCCACATATAAGACTGCCGAATAACAAATAAAAGATTAAGATTGTCAAAAGAACACAGACACTTGGACTTTTTCTTTGCCACTTGCCTAGGTTCAGCATCCCGTAGTCCGCCTCTTCACTTTTGACATTGAGACCTGGTGTTTTGCGGGGGGGGGGGGGGGGACGGGTATTATTTAATGAAGCTGCCAGTTGAAGACATGTGAGGCGTCTGTTTTTTAAAACTAGACACTCTAATTGTATTTGTTCTCTTGCTCAGTTGTGTAACCGGGCCTCCCACTAATCCTCTTTCTATTCTGGTTAGAGCCAGTGTGTCCGATGTGCTGTGAAGGGAGTAGTACAACAGCGTTTGTAACGAGATCTTTCAGTTTCTTGGCAATTTCTCGCGATTGGAATAGCCTTCATTTCTCATAACAGAGTAGAACTGAAGAGGTTTGAGAGAAGTTTCCTTTGTTTCTGGCGCATGTTGACGGCCTGTAAATAGCAACCCACAATTGCTGATGCTCCCATATACTCAACTAGTCTCAAGACGGACAGTTTTTATTGCTTCTTTCATCAGCACAACAGGTTTTCAGCTGTGGCGCTAACAATAATTAGCAAAAGGGTTTTTCTAATAATCAATTAGCCTTTGGAAATGATAAACCTTGGATTAGCAAACACAATTTGCCCTTGGAACACATGACTGATGGTTTGCTGATAATGTGGCCTCTGTACGCCTAGGTAGATATTCCATAAAAAATCTGCTGTTTCCAGCTAACAATAGCCATTTAACAACATTAACAATGTCCTACACTGTATTTCCCTATCAATTTGAATGAACAACAAAAGTGCTTTTCTTTCAGAAAACAAGGACATTTCTAAGCGACCCCAAACTTTTTGAAAGGTAGTTGTGATTAACCTGTTTTGGGGGGTGGGGTTTAAAAAAAAAAAAAAACATTTTTCTTGAGGCTTTAAAACCTTATTCCCTTGTGATTTATTTTTGGGACTGTATTAAATTTGTACAACATTTTCACCCTTTAGTTGTTGGGGGCACAAATCTACCTCCATATTTACATTCATTTGTATAGGACACCTTCATATTAGTCCCGTGAACACTAGTGGGGGTCAATAGAGCGAAACATAGACGACCATTGTGTTTCGCTACAGAAGTGTTTGTGAGAAGACTGTATTTCAGGATGTTCCTCATGGTCTGACAAACAACCGCTGGTGCTTGGCGACCTCCCACTGCAGGATGCTGAAGGCAGCCTCAGAGGCGAATTGTGGTGGGATTGAGACACAGCCCATGCAAAAAACCTGATATCTCTAGCTTAAATTGACAAGCTTTTGATTGGGGATTTTTTTATTATGCATGCCCAGAGATTCAAGATTCACACCTTAACGTAATGCCATTTCAGAATGTGTGGAAGTCCCCACTGAAAGTTTGTGTACCTGCCTTCCCCAAAAATCCAATGCATTTAAATTAATGGAAGTAGGGGAGGCAAGTGCTTACTTCATGAGAAAGGAGATATTATTGGTACAACTCTCAGAATGACTTCTGTTAATCAACCACATTTGGGTTCCACCACAAGGCTACCTTGGTCCAAAAACTGTCACGATGGTCCAGTGTTTATCACTTGTTTGTTTGATAACAGAAGGGTTAAGTCCCCATGGGTGGAACTAGGCAGAGAACACATCTACCCTTCTCCCCCCTCGCCTTCTTCTCCCTCTCTCCCCTTTCCTCCCCCTCTCTCTTCCTACTCCTCTCTCCTCTTCTCACACCCGCTCCTCTTCTCCACCCTCTTCCTCTTCTCCCCCCTCATCCTCTTACTCACCCTTCTCCTCTTCTCCCCTCTCTCCTCTTCTGCCTCTCTCCTCTTCTCCCCCCCTCGTCCTCTTCGCTCCCCTTCTCGGACGGTAGGGGAGAATAGAGAGGGGGAAGTCAAGGGCTGCGAGAGATGAGCAGAGAGAGATGGGGCGAGGAGAGAGGATGGTGGGGGGCGGAGAGAAGCTTAGTGGAGAGATACGGGGAGGGCGGGAGGGGATGGGATGGGAGTGGAGGGGAGTGGCAGGGAGTTGAGGGGAGGGGAGGGTGAGGGGAGGGGATGGGGAGGGGAGGGGAGGGGAGTATAGAGACCCCATTTTTGCCCATACCCTAGTTGTTAGCTGTATTTTTCTAACACACCCCATTTAGCCCATAACCCTAAGGTTTAGCTTGTATTTCTACACTACCACCATTTAGCCATCCCCCTAGTTAGGCCTGTATTTCTAAAACACCCCCACTCCCCAAACTACTTACCCTGCGGCTATGGGACACAAGGAGGGAAGGGGAGGGAGATGGAGAGTGAGAGAGAAGAGGAGTAAGAGAGAGGGAGATGGTCAAAAGAGATAGGGGCTGACAGACGAACACGCAGTCAACTGACTCTCTTTTCATAACTGGACTTCTCACCAGTTATTTCCCATCACAACCAGTAACGCTTCGCCACTCTTCCAGCTCCTGGTACGGGCTCAGCTTGACCTCTGACCTAATGAAATGAATGATTTCAAAAACCGACAAAAGCAAAAGGTATTAAATTATAATAAACTCATCTTCTGCAAAGAGAGGTTCACCTTTTTCCACACCGGAAGGGGAATGTGGTGTTACATAATGGGTGTGATTGCATCAATACCAACTATATAGCCTACTTTCCCCATCACATCACGTGTGTTGTTGCCACCATACCAACTATAAGCCTATCTTCCCCATCACATCACGTGTGTTGGTTGCGCCACACCGAACTATAAGCCTATCTTCTCCATCACATCATGGAAGGTGATGTTTGATGTTTTCATTTCTCCTCTCTTTGTTGCCCCTACTCCCCTCTCTCCCTCTCTCCCTCTCTCAGTTCAGTTCATTACAAATGGGTTTCATTTGAACATGGGAAGCATATGTTAACATGGACAAAGCAACGTGAACTAACACATCACAAACAGTAAACTTGTAAACACACAAAAGTTTCAAACGAGAAAGTCATTTTTGAAAACTGTTAATACTTTAACTAATATAAAAAAAAAAACAAAATTAGTGGTAGCAGTCTGGGACCGTATAGGCTCCGTGGGATCAATACACTGTATGAAATATAAACTAGCTGTCCTCCACTAGGGTGCTCTCAGCCAGGTGGCTCCACTGTGCCTCTCAGCCAGTGGGCTCCACTAGGGCCCCTCCTCCGCCCAGGTGGCTCCACTTAGGCCTCTCAGCCGAAGTTGCTCCACTAGGGGCCCTCGTCAGCCAGGTGGTTCCACTAGGCCCTCTCCAGCTAGGGTTTGCTCCACTAGGGCCCTCTCAGCCAGCTGGTGTTTTGTAGGAGAGTGTGAGCTGGTGTTTCTGTGCAAAAAGGAGAAGTACAATGGCTGAGAATTGTTGATAACGATAATACTATAAGATTAAAAGTATTTTCCACTGCCTGGAACATTAAGGCCATTCAGCCAATAGTCTATAGAGGTGAACTCAAGCAGTAGAAAGTTAGAGGTGATATTTATAGTAACACAGTATGTGAAACATGGCTGCAAGACAGAATCATTTTGCTGTGTTTTAGCTGGGCTCAACCACTGATTCCAAGATAAAGTTGCTAAAAGTTTTATCTCACATCATTGGAAGTACGGAACACATAAAACTAATGAGATAGAAATCATATAGCCTAGCAGTATTTTCCACATCTTCAGTCCACTTCTTCATGACAGTAGCCTTGTATCATCTCACAGTGAGATGCCCCGTTTAGCGACAGATATGATACCGGCAGTGAATATTGATGATCCCTGTTCTTCTTAGCATATGTTTTTGATATTGTAAGATTATATGATCAGTTTGGGCAGAGTTAGTAATAAACATACAACTGGATGCCAGACAGTAAAAAATCTGTCTTAAAGCAGGACAATGATGTAATCACCAGTAACATGTAAATTTTTACTGTAGCATAACTGTCACGACATCGTTTGACCAGGAAGCGGACCAAAGCGCAGCGTGATAGAGGCGTACATACTTTATTTAGTACACAACACGAACCAAAACAGTAAACCAAACGATACGTGAAGTCCTAGGTCATAACACACAAACCAAACGGAACAAGATTCCCCACAAAATAACAGTTGCCAACAAGGCTGCCTTAAGTATTGGTCCCCATCAGAGACAACAAGCTACAGCTGACTCTGATTGGGGAACCACCCTGGCCACCATAGATATCTAAACGATCTAGAACACAAACATAGAACACTAAACACTGAAACCTACACACCCTGGCTTCAACATTAAAGAGTCCCCAGAGCCAGGCGTGACAGTACACCCCCCCCCCCCCCCCACCCCCCCCCAGCGAAGGCGCGCGGACTTTCGACCGCGCCAACCAAACACAAGAGGGTAGGGGCCGGAGGGCATTTCCGCCTCGGAGGCGGATGCCGGCTCCGGGCATGACCCACCACTCTCATCTCCACCCCCCCGTAGCGCCACCTGGTCTGGTCGGCCCACCGCTGGCCGGAGCTCGGACTGGACACCGGTGGAGCGGATTGGGGGGGACGCATGCTCGGAGTGGAGCATCTGCCCGGTGCCGGACCAGGGCACCGTTGGGAACAGCACGGGCACTTGCCGGACTGACGCGTGCGCAACCACTGGCTTGGTGTGTGGGAGCATGAACGGGCCGGACCGAGCTGGCGACCGCGCTACCACTGGCTTGGTGTCGGGAGCAGGAACAGGGCCGGGACCGGCTGGGCGACACGCACCAATGGCTGGTGCGGGGAGCAGGAACATGCCTGACCGTGCTTGTGCGAACGCGGCACAGCACATGCTTGGGTGCGATGGACAGGACCAAGGCCCTCGGACCGGGCTGGCGACGGCGCACCACAGGCTTGGTGCGTCGAGCACGTGAACAGACCCGCGGGCTGGCACGCTCCACCACAGGCTGGGTTCGGGGAGCAAGGACCACGGCCGGACCGGCTGGCGAACTCACAACCACATAGGCTTGGTGTCGGGAAGCAGGAACAAGCCGGAGAACCGGTGCTGGCGACGCAACACCAAAGGCTTGGTGTCGGGGAGCATGGGAACTGCCAGACAGGGCTGGGCTCCGCGCAAACGCAGCTGGCTTGGTGCGGGGAGCAGGAACTAGGCCGGACCGGGCTGACTAACGCGCACCACATGCCCACCTTAGCACGACACGTGCGTGGTGCTAGTACAGGACGTACCAGGACTGGTGCCGGAACAACCACTCGCGGCACAGTACGTGGCTTCCGGCCATAACACAGGAACCTGCCATGTCTCACGCTGCCTAGCCTGAAGTAACGGGAAGTTGCTCTCTTCTCTAATACCTCTATGCTCCGCCAACCACCCTTCCAGCCCCCCAAACCTGGTGGCCCCTCCTCCTCCTAAATCCCCGATTCGTCCTGTAGCTCCCCAGCAGCCCCCCGTCCCCCCGCCGGGGTTGGGCCCCCCCAAAAAAAATTTTTGGGGGTTGGGCCCCTCGGGGTGGGCCCCACGTCGGCCAGGTTGGCCGCCGGTTTTTTTCCCCCCCTCCTGCCTGGGGAAATTTTCTTTTTTCCCATGGCCCTCTCCCCAAAAAATGTCCCCCCCAAAACAACCCTTTCCCCCCCCCCACCTGGGGGACCCAAACGCCCAAAAACTTTCTTTTACCCGTTTGGCCAAAAAAAAAAAACGCCCCCCCGCTTGGGTTCCCCCCCCCCCCTGGGTGGGTTTTGGGATCTTTTTGGTTTTTTACTTTTTGGGTTTACGGGAAGCGGACCAAAGGCCGGGAGCGTGGGTAGGCGTACATACTTTTATTTAGTACCAAACGAAAAACCCAAAAAATAAAAAACCAAAAGAATCCCCTTTAAGGGGCCCAGGTTTATAAAACCAAAACCCAAAAAGGGAAAAAAGACCCCCAAAAAACAGTGCCCCCAAAAAGGGTGCCTAAAATTTTGGTCCCCAATCAGAAAACAAACCCGCTACAGCGCCTCTGATTGGGAACCACCCTGGCCCCCCATAGGAATTTTTAAAAGAAACAAAACAAACAAAAAAAACTAAAAAAATGAAACCTACCACCCTGCTCAAAAATTTTAAAAAGTCCCCCCAAACCAGTGGCCCTTTACAAAAACTGGG
>CM072220.1:2261498-2291662 GCA_036851935.1 Coregonus suidteri
CCCTCCTGGTACGAGCAGGCGTCCGCGGTCGCCGGCCCCGGAGTACTAGCTGCCCACCGATCTATGTTTCTGTGTGTGATTGCTTTTGTCTGTCTGTCACACCTGTGTCCTATTGTGTATTCATCACCTGTCCTATAAGTTTCCGTCTTTTTTGCTTGGTAGGATTGTGTGTTGTTGTTCGCCTGTCGTTGTGCTGCGTGTTTTGTTTCTTGTTTGCATTTTTTGTGTTTTACGCATGTTGCGTAAATGCTTGCCTCTTGTTGTTTGAGGTCGTTTGTTTTCCGTTTCCTTTTGGAAATTTTGAGTAAACTCTGTTGGACTGAGCCTCGGTGTCCTGCGCCTGACTTCCAACACACATACACCTCACCTCATGACAGAAAGAGAAGAAGTGGTCTGAGGAGCTGAAAAAGAGAGAGAAAGCTCAAGCTGAGCTCCTGGAGATGGAGCGAAAGATTCAAAAAAAGGAGGAGAAGAAGAGAGAAAAGAGGAGGAAAGAGGAGAGGAAGAGACTGGAGAAGAGGAAAAAGAGGGAGCCAGCTGGAGGTGGAACTGAGAGGGTGATAGAAGAGCACAGAAGGGATGAAAGCTTGAAGATGGATGAGTAGACTGGGTAAGAAAGAGTGAGAAGGAAGATACAGTATTTTTGCATGCAATGAAAAACAAAGAATAAAAAAATTAATGTTTACTCTGTTTGTTTTTTGTCAAGGCATACCGTACAAAACATTATAAACACAAAATGTTTACTTTTCGCAAATTTGGGGAGTGTTGCACAGTTTAAATGTTGAATCCTAAATCGACACTAAGTACTCCTACATGTTGAAAGGATTGGATAGGTGTACATATAAATTAGGTGTAATATGGCAAACAAAGCCTATCAGAGGGAAAGGTAGAGCCATTACCAGTGTTTATACCTATGGGATAGGTAGAGTAAATTCTAAAACAAATCTCACAAGCTCTCATCCATAGTCAAATGAACTACTGTTGTCTGGAGTAATGCAGGTGTTGGTGACCTAAAGAGACTGCAAATAGCACAAAATAAGGCAGCAAGAAAGGTTCTGCAATGTGGTTATGAGATGTTCTCCATAGAATTACATAATGTACTCGAATGGCCGACTGTCAAGGAAATGATTATAAAAACACACAAAAAAACATTTTTCATGAAATGTACTGAAAGACCAACCGCTATATGTGATTAACTGGATATGGTCAAAGACGACTCGTAAAGGCAATAGGAATCTGGATCTGTTTCTGTGTCCTTTTCTTTTTACCTTGCTTTTGTTATTTTGTTATTTTTTTAATGTTTTGTTTTTACATTTCGTAAAATGTAATAATTACAAAAACATTTCATTTAAATTTCAATTTAGTAACATACTGTATCATTCAAATAAATATTATTATTTGTCTAATCATATTTTTTGCCTTTGAAGCTTAATATTTTGTAATATAATGTATGACTGACATGAGGGTATTCAAAGGGAGAGAGATAAGGGTAACAATGAAGACTTCTTCCATCACAGTTTCTAAGTGATGAGTGGAAGTGTACAGTGCCCTCCTGAATTATTGGCACCAGAAGGAAATGTGAACAAAAAAGGCTGTGAAAACATGTCATTGTGGTCTATCAGCTTGATCTTACACTCAAAATATCATATTTATTTATTTATTTATTTTATTTCACCTTTATTTAACCAGGTAAGCCAGTTGAGAAACAAGTTCTCATTTACAACTGCGACCTGGCCAAGATAAAGCAAAGTAGTGCGATAAAAACAACAACACAGAGTTACTTATGGGGTAAAAAAAAACATAGTCAAAAAAAATACAACAGAAAATATATATACAGTGTGTGCAAATGTAGCAAGTTATGGAGGTAAGGCAATAAATAGGCTATAGTGCAAAAATAATTACAATTAGTATTAACACTGGAATGCTAGATGTGCAAGAGATGATGTGCAAATAGAGATACTGGGGTGCAAAAGAGCAAAATAAATAACAATATAGGGATGAGGTAGTTGGGTAGGCTAATTTCAGATGGGCTGTGTACAGGTGCAGTGATCGGTAAGGTGCTCTGACAACTGATGCTTAAAGTTAGTGAGGGAGATAAGAGTCTCCAGCTTCAGAGATTTTTGCAATTCGTTCCAGTCATTGGCAGCAGAGAACTGGAAGGAATGGCGGCCAAAGGAGGTGTTGGCTTTGGGGATGACCAGTGAGATATACCTGCTGGAGCGCAGACTACGGGTGGGTGCTGCTATGGTGACCAATGAGCTAAGATAAGGCGGGGATTTGCCTAGCAGTGATTTATAGATGGCCTGGAGCCAGTGGGTTTGACGACGAACATGTAGTGAGGACCAGCCAACAAGAGCGTACAGGTCACAGTGGTGGGTAGTGTATGGGGCTTTGGAGACAAAACGGATGGCACAGTGATAGACTACATCCAATTTGCTGAGTAGAGTGTTGGAGGCTATTTTGTAAATGACATCGCCGAAGTCAAGGATCGGTAGGATAGTCAGTTTTACGAGGGCATGTTTGGCAGCATGAGTGAAGGAGGCTTTGTTGCGGAATAGGAAGCCGATTCTAGATTTAACTTTGGATTGGAGATTCTTAATGTGAGTCTGGAAGGAGAGTTTACAGTCTAACCAGACACCTAGGTATTTGTAGTTGTCCACATACTCTAGGTCAGACCCGTCGAGAGTAGTGATTCTAGTCGGGTGGGCGGGTGCCAGCAGCGTTCGATTGAAGAGCATGCATTTAGTTTTACTAGTGTTTAAGAGCAGTTGGAGGCTACTGAAGGAGTGTTGTATGGCATTGAAGCTCGTTTGGAGGTTTGTTAACACAGTGTCCAATGAAGGGCCAGATGTATACAAAATGGTGTCGTCTGCGTAGAGGTGGATCTGAGAGTCACCAGCAGCAAGAGCGACATCATTGATATACACAGAGAAAAGAGTCGGCCCAAGAATTGAACCCTGTGGCACCCCCATAGAGACTGCCATAGGTCCAGACAACAGGCCCTCCGATTTGACACATTGAACTCTATCTGAGAAGTAGTTGGTGAACCAGGCGTGGCAGTCATTTGAGAAACCAAGGCTATTTAGTCTGCCAATAAGAATGCGGTGTGGTTGACAGAGTCGAAAGCCTTGGCCAGGTCGATGAAGACGGCTGCACAGTACTGTCTATTATCAATCGCGGTTATAATATCGTTTAGGACCTTGAGCGTGGCTGAAGTGCACCCATGACCAGCTCGGAAACCGGATTGCATAGCGGAGAAGGTACGGTGGGGATTCGAAATGGTCGGTGATCTGTTTGTTAACTTGGCTTTCAAATACTTTCGAAAGGCAGGGCAGGATGGATATAGGTCTGTAACAGTTTGGATCTAGAGTGTCACCCCCTTTGAAGAGGGGGATGACCGCGGCAGCTTTCCAATCTCTGGGGATCTCAGACGTTATGAAAGAGAGGTTGAACAGGCTAGTAATAGGGGTTGCGACAATTTCGGCGGCTAGTTTTAGAAAGAAAGGGTCCAGATTGTCTAGCCCAGCTGATTTGTAGGGGTCCAGATTTTGCAGCTCTTTCAGAACATCAGCTGTCTGAATTTGTGTGAAGGAGAAGCGGGGGAGGGGGGGGGGGGGGGGGGGGCATGGGCAAGTTGCAGCGGAGGGTGCAGAGTTTATGGCCGGGGGGTTGGGTAGTGGTAGCCAGGTGGAAAGCATGGCCAGCCGTAGCAAAATGCTTGTTGAAATTCTCGATTATTGTAGATTTATCGTTGGTGATAGTGTTTCAGCCTGTGCAGTTGGCAGCTGGGAGGAAGTGCTCTTATTCTCCATGGACTTTACAGTGTGTCCAAAAACTTTTTGGAGTTAGTGCTACAGGATGCAAATTTCTGTTTGAAAAAGTTAGCCTTTGCTTTCCTGACTGCTTGTGTATATTGGTTCCTAACTTCCCTGAAAAGTTGCATATCGCGGGGGCTATTTGATGCTAATGCAGTTCGCCACAGGATGTTTTTGTGCTGGTCAAGGGCAGTCAAGTCTGAGGAGAACCAGGGGCTATATCTGTTCTTAGTTCTGTATTTTTTGAATGGGGCATGTTTATTTAGGATTGAGAGGAAATTACTTTTAAGAACAACCAGGCATCCTCTACTGACGGAATGAGATCTATATCCATCCAGGATACCTGGGCCAGGTCAATTAGGAAGGCCTGCTCGCTAAAGTGGTTTAGGGAGCGTTTGACAGTGATGAGGGTGGTCGTTTGACCGCGGACCCGTTACGGACGCAGGCAATAAGGCAGTGATCGCTGAGATCCTGGTTGAAGACAGCGGAGGTGTATTTAGAGGGTAAGTTAGTCAGGATGATATCTATGAGGGTACCCATGTTTACGGATTTAGGGTTGTACCTGGTAGGTTCATTGATAATTTGTGTGAGATTGAGGGCATCTAGTTTGGATTGTAGGATGGCCGGGGTGTTAAGCATATCCCAATTTAGGTCACCAAGCAGTACGAACTCTGAGGATAAATGGGGGGCAATCAATTCACATATGGTGTCCAGGGCACAGCTGGGGGCTGAGGGGGGTCTGTAGCAAGCGGCAACAGTGAGAGACTTATTTCTGGAAAGGTGGATTTTTAGAAGTAGAAGCTCAAACTGTTTGGGCACAGACCTGGATAGTATGATAGAGCTATGCAGGCTATCTCTACAGTAGATTGCAACTCCACCCCCTTTGGCAGTTCTATCTAGACGGAAATGTTATAGTTGGGGATGGACATTTCAGAATTTTTGGTGGCCTTCCTAAGCCAGGATTCAGACACTGCTAGAACATCAGGGTTGGCGGAGTGTGCTAACGCAGTGAATAACTCAAACTTAGGAAGGAGGCTTCGGATATTAACGTGCAAGAATCCAAGGCTTTTACGATTACAGAAGTCAACAAATGATAACGCCTGGGGAGTAGGAGTGATACTGAGGGCTGCAGGGCCTGGGTTAGCCTCTACATCACCAGAGGAACAGAGGAGGACTAGAATAAGGATACGGCTAAAGGCTTTAAGAACTGGTCTTCTAGTGCGTTGGGTACATAGAATAAAGGGGGCAGATTTCCGGGCGTTGTAGAAAAGATTCAGGGCATTATGTACAGACAAGGATATGGAAGGATATGAGTAAAGTGGAGGTAAACCTAAGCGTTGGGTAACAATGAAAGAGATAGCATCACTGGAGGCACCAATTGAGTCGGTCTCCGTGTGTATGGGGGGTGGGACAAAGGAGCTATCTAAGGCAGGTTTAGCTGGGCTGGGGGATCTACAGTGAAATAGTACAATTAGAAATAACCGAAACAACAATAAGCTAACCATATTGACAAGGGAGAGAGGCGTAAAGCAATCACAGGTGTAATTTGAGAGAGCTAAGACAACAGCTGGTAATGACGACACAGTTTGGGCTGAGGCTAAACATAAACAGGATGCGGTAACCGTAAAAAGGAACAGTCCAGCAGGCATCAGCTGTATAGCTGAGTTATCATAAGGTCCGGTGAACAGCAATAGGATAGTTCGGGGCTGCTAAAGCACTAGCGCGCAAGAGGCCACGGCTAGCGTGTCGGGGCTAGCAGATGGAATCTTCGTGGTCGACGTCGTAACGGGATGCCTGTTGTAACCACATCAACGACGATTTCGTCAGCAGACCAGTCGTGTAGAATCGGCGGGGCTCCGTGTCAACACTAGTGGTCCCGTCCGGTTGACAGAGAGGTAGATAACCGGGAGATGGGCCTAGCTCAGGATGATTAGCCAAACCACAACGTCCATTTTGTTGCAACTAGCTGGTAGCGATGAATCCAGAGTTAAAGGTCCAGTGATTCCGGCAGAAAAACTGATATGTTCTGGGTCGATAACGCGCTGTGCAGACAGTGCAGACTGGCCGAATAATAGTCCAGGCTAGAGCTGGCTGGTAGGGGGTGCAGGCCACGGACAATGGTGAAAAACCGATAACGGTAGCTGATAGCAAGTAGCTAGTTAGCTGGCTACTTCCTTCCATTAGACCGAGAGGTAGATAGCCGGGATATGGGCCTGGCTCTAGGCTAGCTCGAGGCTAATTGGTGCTTGCATCGGGGGCAGTGGTGATTAGCCAAACAGCAACATCCATTCGGTTGCGGCTAGCTAGTTGCGATCCGGTGATTAATGTCCAGTGATTAAATTATTCCGGCAGAAAAAATCCAATGTTCTGGGTGAAATACCGCTAACTGTGGCTAATAGCAAGTAGCTAGTTAGCTGGCTAGCTAGTTTCAAACTGGAGATTCTAGATAAAAGGTAAGTCAATAATAGAATCCGTTCCACATTGAGTGAGGCGGGTTGCAGGAAAGTATATTTAGTAGAAGGATGAAAAGTCTGATAGGGAAATATGTACGAAAAAAAACAACAAAAAAAACAGGGTATTTACAGGCTATTTACAGACACACAACAAAAACAGGACTGCACTACTACGCCATCTTGGATTCCCTTTAATTGAGTAAAAATTGTTCAAATAGAAAAATAATCGTCATCAAGAAATCATTATGTTATTCAAAAACATGTGTGTCACAATAATTGGCTGCCCTATAAATTATTTTGAACAAAATCTAATTGAGTGCATTTGTAAAGTATTCAGACCCCTTGACTTTTTCCACACTTTGTCTTATTCTAAAATGATTAAATTGTTTTTTTTCCTCATCAATCTACACACAATACCCCATAATGACAAAGTGAGAACAGGTTTTTAGACTTTTTTATAAATGTATTAAAAATAACAAATGGAAATATTACATTTACATAAGTATTCAGACCCTTTTACTCAGTACTTTGTTGAAGCACCTTTGGCAGCGATTACAGCCTTGAGTCTTCTTGGGTATGACGCTACAAGCTTGGCAACATGTATTTGAGGAGTTTCTCCCATTCTTCTCTGCAGATCCTCTCAAGCTCTGTCAGGTTGGATAGGGCGTGTCACAGCTATTGTCAGGTCTCTCCAGAGATGTTAGATCGATTTCAAGTCCGGTTTCTGGCTGGGCCACTCAAGGACATTCAGAGACTTGTCCCGAAGCCACTCCTGCATTGTCTTGGCTGTGTGCTTAGGGTCGTTGTCCTGTTGGAAGGTGAACCTTAGCCCCAGTCTGAGGTCCTGAGCGCTCTGGAGCAGGTTTTCATCAAGGATTTCTCTGTACATTGCTCTGTTCATCTTTCCCTTGATCCTGACTAGTCTCCAAATCAAATCAAATCAAATTGTATTTGTCATGTGCCGAATACAACAGGTGTAGACCTTACCGTGAAATGCTTACTTACAAGCCCTTAACCAACAATGCAGTTCAAGAAATAGAGTTAAGAAAATATATTAACTAAATACACTAAAGTTAAAAATAAAATAAAAAGTAACACAATAAAAATAATAATGAGGCTATATACAAGGGGTACCGGTTACCGAGTCAATGTGTGGGGGGGTACAGGTTAGTTGAGGTAATTTGTACATTTAGGTAGGGGTAAAGTAACTATGCATAGATGACAAAACACAGCGAGTACCAGCAGTGTAAAAACAAAGGGGGGGGAGGTGTCAATGTAAATAGTCTGGGTGGCCATTTGATTAATTGTTCAGCAGTCTTATGGCTTGGGGGTAGAAGCTGTTAAGGAGCCTTTTGGACCTAGACTTGGCACTCTGGTACTGCTTGCTGTGCGGTAGCAGAGAGAACAGTCTATGACTTGGGCGAATGGAGTCTTTGACAAATTTTTGGGCCTCACCTCTGAAACACCGCCCTAGTATATAGGTCCTGGATGGCAGGAAGCTTGGCCCCAGTACTACGATGTACTGGGCACCGTACACACTACCCTCTGTAGCGCTTACGGTCGGATTGCCGAGCAGTTGCCATACCAGGCGGTGATGCAAACCGGTCAGGATGCTCTCGATGGTGCAGCTGTAGAACTTTTTGAGGATCTTTGGGATACCAATGTCAAATCTTTTCAGTCTCCTGAGGGGATAAAAGGCGTTGTCGTGCCCTCTTCACGACTGTCTTGGTGTATTTGGACCATGATAGTTTGTTGGTGATGTGGACACCAAGGAACTTGAAACTCTCGACCCGCTCCAACTACAGCCCTACACACTCGAAGTGAAGTGAATGAGGAGTGTTCCCAAGTCCCTTGTCCTGAAAATCCTCCCCACAGCATGATGCTGCCACCACCATGCTTCACCTTAGGGATGGTGCCAGGTTTTTCCTCCAAACGTGATCTCATCCCAGGTAAGAGGGGGAGTGGCAGCAGCAGCAGGTTCTCCCCATGTGAGCTGAGTCCAAGTGGACCAGTCCTGTATCCCCCTCCCCAGACAGCGACAGTGGTCTGAACCATGGTTAGCTATCCACAATCTGGCTTGACTAAACAAGGTCTACCAAGAGGGAAGGAGGGAGAGGAAGGTAGAGGAAGAGAAAGAGGGAGGAGAGGAAGGAGGAAGGGGAGAAAAGGGTTCTCTCCATCACGACTGTAAAAGGAAAAGGAGGGAGAAGGCCGAGCAAGAGGAAGAGGAAGAGGTGGAAGATGACAAGGAGAGTTGATCTGTCCATCACTACCTAATGAGATCTCTTCTGGGGGCTCTTGTTCTCTCCTCTTTCCCAGAGGAACACCATTCGCAGGAAGCCCAGAGCAGACTCTCCCCTGAGAGAAGGCTAGACCAATGGAGGTTTCACCTTGGATTTATACAGAGAACCCCCCAGTACTCAAACTAATTTACATTGTAGAGGGGGATCTAAGGCTCTCATTGGAGGAGCAAAAGTAGAAGGGAGGGGGAAAAGAAAAAGGGCGAGGGGAGAATGACCAGAAATTTGCTCCGTGGACAGACTGAAGGCCTACTGGACCGTTCGAAGCTGGAAGCAGGCTTCGTAGGATAACAGTACCCTCCCCTCCTTCGTAGACTCCAGCTCCTCCCCTTCTTCACCTGCCCCCCTTATCATGTTATGAGTCTCACCGACAGGTCCCGCCCCCATGCCTAAAATGTTGCAGGGTGTAATGGATGGTGTGTCGGACACAGCTGCCCTCCCCCTTCCTCCCCTACCCTCCCCGTCTTTCTCCCACTCCCCCATCTCTCGCGCTCACTCTCCTCCTCCCCCTCTCTTCCCTTTAAAGCAATCTTAGACCAGGGCTTTCTGCCTCCTCTAACCCTCTCACGTCCTCTTCCATTCTCTACTCTCTTTCCTCTCCACACCCCTCCTCATCCTCTTTGTTCCCCCTCTCCCGCCCTCCAGTGAGAGAGGAGGAGGAGGAGGAATAGAGGAAGAACAGAGGAGACAAGAGGGCAGAGGAGGAGAGGAGGAGAGGGAGCAGTGAGGACACTATGTTTAGCTGTCTTGTGGTGTGATATGTGTAGTTTACTTGTAATAACCACTGGCTGGACACTTATTTGGCGCTTGCTGACCTCAATGTGGGCATCAACAGTCTAAAGCAGTCATCTCCAATCCAAAGAACTTAGTTGGAATAATTTGTTTATTAGACATTTCCTATTTATACTGTATGAATAATAAAACCCATCCTTTATTCACTTGTGTTTTTAGCTTTTTGCCCTACACCCACACTGAAAGTTGTCACTGACACTGAACTTTAGTCTGTCTTTCTTTATGATAGTCACATGCCTCTACCTTTAAAAATAAGTCTCTCAGTATTCTTCATGAGGGCTTTAAAGCTAATGGGTAATTTGACTGCGTACTTCAAGGAACAGGCATGTACAGTGGGGAAAAAAAGTATTTAGTCAGCCACACCAATTGTGCAGTTCTCCCACTTAAAAAGATGAGAGAGGCCTTTGAAATTTTCATCATAGGTACACGTCAAACTATGACAGACAAAATGAGAAAAAAAATCCAGGAAATCACATTGTAAGATTTTTAATGGAATTTATTTGCAAATTATGGTGGAAAATAAGTATTTTGGTCACCTACACACACCCAAGATTTCTGGCTCTCACAGACCTGTAACTTCTTCTTTAAGAGGCTCCTCTGTCCTCCACTTGTTACCTGTATTAATGGCCACCTGTTTGAACTTGTTATCAGTATAAAAGACACCTGTCCACAAACCTCAAACAGTCACACTCCAAACTCCACTATGGCAAAGACCAAAGAGCTGTCAAATGGCTACACCAGAAACAAAATTGTTAGACCTGCACCAGGCTGGGAAGACTGAATCTGCAATAGGTAAGCAGCTTGGTTTGAAAAAATCAACTGTAGGGGAGCAATTATTAGGAAATGGAAGACATACAAGACCACTGATAATCTCCTCAATCTGGGGCTCCACGCAAGATCTCACACCGTGGCGTCAACATGATCACAAGAAAGGTGAGCAAAAATCCCAGAACCACACGGGGGGACCTAGTGAATGACCTGCAGAGACCTGGGGACCAAAGTAACAAAGCCTACCATCAGTAACACACTACGCCGCCAGGGACTCAAATCCTGCAGTGCCAGATGTGTCCCCCTGCTTAAGCCAGTACATGTCCAGGCCCGTCTGAAGTTGCATTTTGATGATCCAGAAGAGGATTGGGAGAATATCATATGGTCAGATGAAACCAAATATAACTTTTTGGTAAAAAAAAAAACTCAACTCGTCGTGTTTGGAGGACAAAGAATGCTGAGTTGCATCCAAAGAACACCATACCTACTGTGAAGCATGGTGTTGGAAACATCATGCTTGGGGCTGTTTTTCTGCAAAGGGACCAGGACGACTGATCCGTGTAAAGGAAAGAATGAATGGGGCCATGTATCGTGAGATTTTGAGTGAAACCTCCTTCCATCAGCAAGGGCATTGAAGATGAAACGTAGCTGGGTCTTTGAGCATGACAATGATCCCAAACACACCACCCGGGCAACGAAGGAGTGGCTTCGTAAGAAGCATTTCAAGGTCCTGGAGTGGCCTAGCCAGTCTCCAGATCTCAACCCCATAGAAAATCTTTGGAGGGAGTTGAAAGTCCGTGTTGCCCAGCGACAGCCCCAAAACATCAATGCTCTAGAGGAGATCTGCATGGAGGAATGGGCCAAAATACCAGCAACAGTGTGTGAAAACCTTGTGAAGACTTACAGAAAAATGTTTGACCTGTGTCATTGCCAACAAAGTGTATATACCAAAGTATTGAGAAACTTTTGATATTGACCAATACTATTTTCCACCATAATTTGCAAATAAATTCATAAAAGAATCCTACAATGTGATTTTCTGGAATTTATTTTCTCATTTTGTCTGTCATAGTTGACTTGTACCTATGATGAAAATTACAGGCCTCTCTCATCTTTTTAAGTGGGAGAACTTGCACAATTGGTGGCTGACTAAATACTTTTTTCCCCCACTGTATTTTCCAAGACAGACCTGTTACTGGTTGTGTCTGAATATCCATTCTAGCGTAATACTTACTTAAACAGCATACTAATTTCGCCTTTGAATCTAGTATAATTCACTCTTATTTTCTGACTCCCTTGTTTGGCAACAGCTGATAGTCAGATAAATTGACGCGCTGTACCGAAATGAACGAATGACGGGAGTCAATGCAATCGCGCATTAGATTATGCATTCTTATTACTATTGCAGCGTTCACGTGCTAGTCGGAACTTTGAAACCCAGACATTTTACTTGCTTACTGGTTGTAGTTATACAGTTGCTGTTCCATCTACACTGAGCCTGTGTCTCTAAGCTATCAGCACACCTTCTGCAAGAGATGCCTCCAAGACAGCCTGAATGCTGGACACCAACTCTGTCAAGTGGGCAGGGCTCTGGTCAGAGACAGAATCTTCCAGATCAACAGACTGATCAGGAATGTGGCCTACCAGCTGAAACTGGAGGAAGATGCTAAAAGACAGAGAGCTACAGCCGAGAGAGGAAACAGTAGAGAGATGAATGTGGTGAACATGGAGAGGCTCTGAAGCTGTTCTGTGAGACGGACAGTAAGCTGATCTCTGTGATCTGCAGAGATGGGTGAGACGACAGAGGACACACATTCAAACCTATAAGAGAAGCACATGAGGATCTGAAAAAAGAGGTAGCCTCAGATTTATGCTACTTCAAGAAGGACATTAGTGTGATGGAATACTCAAGAGATGAGCAGCAAAGAGAAAATGTCTCAAGCAAAAGAGACGTCAGATCATCTCAAAGTCCAGATACAGGTTGCTTGGTTGACAAGGAGATAGTACTTGCCAGGCTGAGGAACAGCTAAAGGAGAAGAGAGTTCAAATGGCCTCTCTTCAGTCTGAGCTGGACCTCACTGAGTCCAGAGACTTCCTGCTCTAGTGGATGGAGTGGGGCTGCACTGAGATGAGGGAGAGGAGGAAGGAGGAGGAGTGGGTGGAGAGGAATATGATAGAGATAGAGGATTAGGATAGAGGGGAATATGATAGAGGGAATATATTGAAAGAGGAAACGTGACAGAGAGGATTTGTTTCATTAGATCACTTTTAAGACTTAAAACCATCTTAGGCTGACAGTCCCCGAATCGTGCGCTAGAATTTCTTTTAAAAATATGTACATGTTACATGACTTATTTGACGGATTTGAAATGAATTGATCCCCAACTGCTACTCTATGCTCATAGTATAAAACATCACCCTTACTAGTGTAACATTTGTATACGTTTGTGTGGAACCAGGAAGAACATCCATGCTATTATAAAATCGGTTTGGGTAACAATAAACAAGTTTCCTCAATTAACGGTCCTCCCAATTTGTGTGCCCCATGGGGCATCAAGTATGGTTGATCACTCAATGTGTTTGACTGGGCCCACATTTGGAAACATATTCATCTAGAGTCAATCGTCTTGTACTTCCTGTGTAGGTATTGTTATTGACAGGCATTGGAACATTGAGAGTGCGAGAGGAGCGTCAGGAGAGGTGAGCCGGGGAGGTTTGAAGCGGTGATCGGAACCGTGCCCATTCCAGAAGCTCCTGGGACGGTTTCAATCGGAGAGGCAAGACACGATCCTGGTAAGAGTGGCTTTCTTTCTGTGGCCATACCTCAAGCAGAAAGTCACGTTTTTAAGACAGAGAAAAAAAGCAGAAAATAATCAACTGAATATTAAGTGAAAGATGACGAGAAAGAGAGAAAGGAGATGAAGGGACTAGAGGAAAGAGGTAAAAGAAAGCCATGAAGGCTGAAAAAGAGGAACAAGTTAGAACAAAAAGAGAGAGAACGAGAAAGAAAGGAAAAGGCAGAGACAAGAGGTTAGAGGGCTGATTAAGATACAATTCCATGATGAAAGACAGGATTAGACAGAGAAGAATTGGTCTTGGAGGACTAAAAGACGAAGCCTCGAGCTGAGCTCCTGGAGATGAGCGAATATTCAAAAAAGGAGAGCGAAGAGAGAAAAGAAGAGAAGAGGAGATTGAAGAGACTAGTAATATGAAAGAGGGCCAGCTGGAGGGTGAGAACTGAGAGGGTGATAGATAAGCAGGAAGGGATTAAAGCTTGAAGATGGTGAGTAGACTGTTAAAAGAGTGTAATGGGAGACTGTCTTTTTTGCATGCATGAAAACTAAGAATAAAAAATAAATGTTTGCATCTGTTGTTTTTTGTCAAGGCCTACCGACAAACATTAGAAAGCACAATGTTAATTTTCGCAAATTTGGGGAGTTGTTTTCACGTTAAATGTTGAATCCTACCTCGACCTAAGCACTCCTACGTGTTGAAATGGATTGGATAGTGTACTATAAGATGGAGGTGTATATGCAAACAAAGCCTATCAGAGGGAAATGTAAGCCATTACCACGTGTTTACCTATGGATGGGATAGTAGTAGAAAATTCTAAAACAAATCTCACAAGCCTCTATCCGTAGTCAAATGACTACTGTTGTCCTGTAGTAATGCAGGTGTTGGTGACCTAAAGAGAACTGCAAAAGCACAAAATAATGCCCAAGAAGGTTTCTGCAATGTGGTTATGATATGTTCTCCATAGATATTTCTAATTCACTCGATGGCCGACTGTCGAGGAAAGGATAAACAAAACAAAAAAAGAAAAAAAAGAACATTTTCAAATAAATGTACTGCAAGACCACCGCCTATATGTATTACGATATGGTCAGAGACGACTCGTGAAGGCATAGGCATCTGATCTGTGTTCTGTGTCCCTTTTCTTTTTACTTGCTTTTGTGTATTATTATTTTTTTTTTTTTGTGTTTTGTTTTTTACATTTCGTAACATTCATAATTACAAAAACATTGCATAGATTTTCACTTTAGTAACATACTGTATCATTCAAAATAATAGTAATTATTTTGTCTAATCAGATTTTTTGCCTTTGAGCTTATATTTTGTAAATATAATGTAGGACTGACATGAGGGTAATCAAGGAGAGAGATAAGGTAAACAATGAAGACTCCTTCCATCACAGTTTCTAAGTGATGAGTGGAAGTGTCATTGCCCTCCTGAATTATGGCTCAGAAGTAAAGTGAACAAAAAGGCTGTGAAACTGCATTGTGGGTCTATCAGCTTGATCTTACACTCAAAATATCATATTTTTTTTATTTTATGTGCAACCTTATTAAACCGTGAGCCCTTTAGCCAATTCTCATTTACGACTGCGACCCTGTCCAGATAGCAAGTAGTGCGTAAAACCACAACACAATTTCTTTTGGGTAAAAAATACATAGTCAAAAACCATACAACACGAAAATATATATAACAGTGTGTGCAAATGTAGCAAGTTATGGAGTAGGCAATAATAGGCTAGAGTGCAACATAATTACGAATTTGTATTACACTGGAATCTAAATGTGCAAGAGATGATGTGCGAATAGAGATTCTGGTTGCAAGAGCAAAATTAAATACCAATATAGGATGAGTATTGGGTGGGGCTATTTCAGATGGCTGTGTACCGTTGCTTTATCCTAGGTGCTCTGACACTGATGCTTAAAAGTTAGTGAGGGAGATAAATTCTCCAGCTTCAGGATTTTTGCAATTCGTTCCAGTCTTGGCACAGAGAACTGGAAGGAATGGGGCCAAAGGAGGTTGCTTTGGATGACCGTGAGATATACCTGCGGTAAGCGCAAGACTATACGGGTGTGTGCGCTATGGTGGCCATGACTAGATAAGTTGGGGATTTTCCTAGCGTGATTTATAGATGGCCTGGACCAGTGGGATTTGACGACGAACATGTGTAGGACCGAGCCAACACGGCGTACAGGTCCAGTGTTGTAGTGTATGGGGCTTTGAGACAAACTGATGCCAGTGATAGACTTATTTCCAATTTGCGAGTAGTGTTGGAGGCCTATTTTTGTAAATGACCTCGCGAAGTCAAGGATCGGTAGGATAGTTCATGTTTTTACGAGGGCATGTTTGGCAGCATGAGTGAAAGAGGCTTTGTTGCGACATAGGAAACCGATTCTATATTTTTAAAACTTTGGATTGGAGATTCTTAATGTGATTCTGGGCAGGAAGAGTTTACAGTCTTAACCAGACATACCTAGGTATTTGTGTAGTTGTCCACATACTCTAGGTCGGACCCCTTCGAGAAGTATGGGATTCTAGTCGGGTGGGCGGGTGCAATGCAGGCGGTCGTGGTTTGAAGAGCATGCATTTCGTTTTACACTTTAGTGTTTAAGAGCATTTTCGCAGCTACAGGGGTGTTTGTATTGGTGCCTGTAGAGCTTCTGGTTGGAGGTTTGTTAACACATACTAAGTGTCCAATGAAGGGCCTGTGATGTACAACAAAATGGGTGTCGTCTGCGTAGAGGTGGATCTGAGGTCACCAGCAGCAGAGAGCGACGTACATTGATCATACACAGAGAAAGAGTCGGCCCAAGATTGGACACCCTGTGGCACCCCATAGGACTGCCATAGGTCACGACAACGGCCTACGAATTGACACATGAACTCTATCTGTGAACCAGGCGTGGCAGTCTTTGAGAAACCAGCTATTTATCTGCCCATAATAATGCGGTGGTTGACAGAGTCGAAGCTTGGCCAGGTCGATTGAAAGACGCTTGCACAGTCTGTATATTTCAGTCGCGGTTATAAATTTGTTTAGGAGCCTTGAGCGTGGCTTGAAGTGCACCCATGCATCTCGGAAACCGGATTGCATAGCGGAGAAGTACGTTGGAATCGGGAAATGGTCGTGGATCTTTTGTTACTGTGGCTTTGTCAAATACTTCGAAGGCAAGGCGAAGGATGGATTAGTTCTAGTACAGTGTGATCAGGTGTCACCCAACTTTGAAAGAGGGGGATGACCTAGCGTCAGCTTTTTCCTCTCTGGTATCTCAGAATTTATGACGAGGGTTTTAACAGTCTGTATAGGGGTTGTGACATTTTGGGGGACGGCTAGTTTTAAAGAATGGTCCGCATATTGTCTAATAGCCCACTGATTTGTAGGGTCCATATTTTTGGCAGCTCTTTCAAACATCGCTGTCTGAATTTTGTGAAAGGAGAAGGGGGGGAGGGCTTGGGCAAGTTGCAGCGGAGGATGCAGAGTTTGGTGGTCGGGGAGTGTACCAGGTGGAATCATGCCCTCCGTGCAAATTCTTGTTGAAATTCTCGAGTATGTAGATTTATCGGGGCAAGTACCTCAGGTGGCAGTTGGCAGATGGGAAGAGTTCTCTTTTCCCATGGACGTTGTAAGTTGTCCCGAAAACTTTTTGGAGTTAGTGCTACAGGTCAATTTCCGTGTGAAAAAGTTAGCCTTGCGTTCCTGACTGCTGTGTATTATTGGGTCCTAACTTCCTTGAAAAAGTGCCTATCGCGTGGGCTATTGGGATGCGATGCAGTTTCGCCACAGGTGTTTTTGTGCTTGGTCAAGGGCATCAAGTCTGAGGAGAACAGGGGCTATTCTGTTTTAGTCTGGCTTTTTTGAATGGGCATTTATATTTGGATTGAATTAAATTACTTTAGAACACCAGGCTCCTCTACTGACGGAATGAGATCTATATCTATCCAGGATCCGGGCCAGGATCATTAGGATAGGCCTGCTCGCTAATTGTTTATGAGCGTTTGACAGGGATGGGGTGGTCGTTTTGACCGCGGACCCTTACGGACGTGCGAATAAGGCAGTGACTCGCTGAATCCTGGTTGAAGACAGCGGAGGTGTATTTAAGGGTATTTGCAGGATGTTCTATGATGTACCCATGTTACCGTATTTAGGGTTGTACCTGGTAGGTTCGTTGATTAGATTTTGTTGAGAATTGTGGGCATACTATTTTGATGTAGAGTGCCGGGGTGTTAAGCATATCCCAATTTAGGTCACCAAGCAGGACGAACTCTGAGGATAAATGGGGGGCACTCATTTCACTATGGTGTCACCGGGCACAGCTGGAGCTGGGGGCTTGGGGGTCTGTAGCAAGCGGCAACATGAAGAGACTTTTTCTGGAAAGGTAGGATTTTTAGAAGTATAAGCTCACACTGTTTGGCCACATATCCTACTGGAGAGTATATGAGATTGCATACTTGCAACTCCACCCCCTTTGGGCAGTTCTATCCGAGACGGGAAATGGTTATAGATTTGGGGGTGGCATTTGCCGACTTTTTTGGTGGCCTCCTAAGCCAGGATATCAGACAACTGCTAGAACTAGCAGGGTTGGCGAGTGTGCTAAACGCAGTGAATATCTCACTTAGGAAGGAGGCTTCGAATTAACGTGCAAGAATCAAAGGCTTTTACGTTCCAGAAGGTCAACAAAATGATTAACCCTGGGAAGTAGGTGTGATACTGAGGGGCTGCAGGCCTGTGTTAGCCTCCTACATCACCAGAGGACGAGGAGGACTATAATAGCTCGGCTAAAGGCTTTAAGTACCTGGTCTTCTAGTGGTTGGGTACATGTAAGGGGACAGATTTCCTCGGCGTTGGTAGAAAATCGGGCATTATGTACAGACAAGGATTGGAAGGATATGAGTGAAAGTGGCGGAACCTAAGCGTTTTTTCACAATGAAGAGGATAGCATCACTGGAGGCACCAATTGAGTCGTCTCCGCGTGTAATGGGGGTTGGACAAAGGAGCTATCTAGGCAGGTTTGCTGGGCTGTGGATCTCAATGAAATAGTACAATAGCAGTAAAAGAAGCAATGCTAACCATATTGACGGGAGAGAGCGTAAAGCATCACGGGTGTAATTTGAGAAGCTAGACAACAGCGTAATGACGACACCAGTTGGGCTGAGGCTAAACATAAACAGTATTCTGTCCCGTAAAAGGAACAGTCCAGCCAGGCATCATCTGTATAGCTGAGTTATCTAAGGTCCGGTGACAGCAACAGATAGTTCGGGGCTGCTAAGATCTAGCGAGAAAGGCCAACGGTCTAGCGTGTCGGGGCTAGCAGATGGAATCTTCATGGTCCCGATCTCAGAAAATGTAAGCCTGTTGTAACCACATCAGACGTTTTCGTCAGCAGACCAGTTCGTGTAGGATCGGCGCGGGGCGTCAGTGTCAACACTAGGTGGGCCCGTCCGGATTGAAGAGAGTAGATAACCGTGAGATTGGCCTATCTCAGGATGATTAGCCAAACCACAACGTCCATTTTTGTTTGGCAACTAGCTGGTATCGATGAATCCCAGATTAAAGGTCCATGATTCCGGCGAAAAACTGATATGTTTCTGGGTCAATAACGGTGCTGTTCCAGACAGTGCAGACTGGCCGATAATAGTCCAGGCTAAGCTGGCTGTATGTGGTGCAGGAGGCCACGGACAATGGTGAAAAACCGATAACGGTAGCTGATACAAGTAGCTAGTTAGCTGGCTACTTCCTTCCAGTAGACGAGAGATAGATAGCTGGGATATGGGCCTGGCTCTAGGCTAGCTTGAGTCTAATTAGTGCTTGCATCGGGGTCAGTGGTGATTAGCCAAACCGCATATCCATTCGGTTGCCGGCTACTAGTTGCGATCCGTGATTAATTGTCCAGTGATTAAATTATTCCGGCAGAAAAATCCAATGTTCTTGGTGAGAATACTGCTAACTGTGGCATAATTAGTAAGTAAGCTAGTTAGCTGGCTAGCTAGTTGCATACTGGAGCTTCTAGATAAAAGGTAAGTCAATAATAGAAATCCGTTCCACATTGAGTGAGGCGGGTTGCAGGAAGTATATTTAAAAAGTAGAAGGAGAAAGTCTGATAGGGAAATATATACGAGAAAATACAACACAAAAACAGGGTATTTACAGGCTATTTTTACAGACACACAACAAAACCGGACCTGCACTACTACGCCATCTTGGATTCCCTTTAGATTGAGTAAAACATTTTCAAATAGAAAAAATAATCGTCATCAGAAATCATTATGTTATTCAAAAACATGTGTGTGTCACAATAATTGAGGCTGCCCTATAAATTATTTGAACAAAATGGTACTTGAGTGCATTTGTAAGGTATTCAGACCCCTTGACTTTTTTCCACACTTTGGTCATATTCTTAAATGATTAATTGTTTTTTTTTTTCCTCATCAATCTACACACAATACCCCATAATGACAAAGTGAGAACATGTTTTTAGACTTTTTTATAAATGTATTAAAAATAACAAATGGAAATATTACATTACATAAGTATTCCAGACCCTTTACTCAGCCCTACTTTGTTGAAAGCACCCTTTGGCAGCGATTACAGCCTTCGAGTCTTCTTGGGTATGACTACTACAAGCTTGGCAACCATGTATTTGAGGAGTTTCTCCCATTCTTCTCTGCAGATCCTCTCAAGCTCTGTCAGGTTGGATAGGGCGTGTCACAGCTATTGTCAGGTCTCTCCCAGAGATGTTAGATCGATTTCAAGTCCGTTTCTGCCAACTTGGGCCACTCAAGGACTTACTTCAGAGACTATTGTCCCTGAAAGCCACTCCTGCATTGTCTTGGCTGTGATGCTTAGGGTCGTTGTCCTGTTGGAAGGTGAACCCTTAGCCCAGTCTGAGGTCCTGAGCGCTCTGGAGAGCAGCTTTTCAATCAAGGATTTCTCTGTAAATTGCTCTGTTCATCTTTCTACCTTGATCCTGACTAGTCTCCAAATCAAATCAAAAAATCAATTGTATTTGTCATGTGCCGAATACAACAGGTGTAGACCTTAACCGTGCAAATGCTTACTTACAAGTCCCTTAACCAACAATGCAGTTCAGAAATAGAGTTTAAGAAAATATTTACTAAATAAAACACTAAAGTTAAAAATAAATAAAAAGTACACAACTAAAATATAATGAGGCTATATACAAGGGGTACCGGTACCGAGTCAATGTGTGGGGGTATTGCAGGTTAGTTGAGGTAATTTGTACATTTAGGTAGGGTAAAGTAACATGCATAGATTAATAACAGCGAGTAGCAGGCAGTGTAAAAACAAAGGGGGAGGTGTCAATGTAAATAGGTCTGGGTGGCTCATTTGATTAATTGTTCAGCAGTCTTATGGCTTGGGGGTAGAAGCTGTTAAGTGGAGCCTTTTGGACCTAGACTTGGCACTCTGGTACTTTGATATGCTTGCTGTGGCGGTAGCAGATAGAGAACAATGTCTATGACTTGGGTCGACTGGAGTCTTTGACTATTTTTGGTGCCTCCCTCTGACACTCCCGCCTAGTATATAGGTCCTGGATGGCAGGAAGCTTGGCCCCGTGATGTACTGGGCCGTACACACTACCCTCTGTAGACGCTTTAATAACGATCGGAAGTGCCGAGCAGGGTTGCCATACCATGGCGGTGTTGCAACCGGTCAGGATGCTCTCGATGGTGCAGCTGTAGAACTTTTTGAGGATCTTGGACCAATGTCAAATCTTTTCAGTCTCCCTGAGGTGCCGACTAAGGATCTGTATGCTGTGTCGTCCCTCTTCAACGACTGTCTTGGTGTATTTGGACCATGATAGTTTGTTGTGGAGTGATGTTTGACACCAAGGAACTTGCTAAACTCATCTCTGATCCGCTCCACTACAGCCCATCGAAGTTGAAGAGGGCGTGTTCCCGTCCTTGTCCCTGAAATCCTCCCCCGGCATGATGCTCGTCCAACCCATGCTCCACCTTAGAGGATGGTGCAGTTTTCCTCCAAAACATGTGACTCATCCCAGTAAGGGGGGAGTGGCCTAGCAGCACAGGTTCTCCCCATAGTGAAGCTGAGTCCAGTGACCCAGTCCTGTATCCCCCCTCCCAGACAGCGACAGTGGTCTGAACCATGGCTGTGAGCTATTCCACAATCTGGCTTGAACTAACAAGTGTCTCAGATTGGGAAGGAGTTGAGAATGAAGGTAGAGAAGATAAGAGTAAGGAGAGGGAATGGAGAAGGGGAGAAATAGTTCTCCTCATCACGAGATGTAAGAAGGAAGCGAGGGGAAAGGCCGAGCATGAGAGGAAGAGGAAGAGGTGGATAGATGACAAGGAGAGTTGATCTGTCCATCACACCATAATGAGCGATCTCTTCTGGGGGCTCTTGTTCTCTCCTCTTTCCCACAGAGGAACACCATTCGCAGGAAGCCCAGAGCAGAACTCTCCCCTGAGAGAAAGGCTAGCCCTATGGAGTTTTCACCTTGGATTATACAGAGAACCCCCCAGTACTCAACTATATTTACATTGTAGAGGGGGACTCTAATCTCATTGGAGGCGGACCCATACCCAGAAATGCTCCGTGGACAGGTACTTCCTCCCTACCCCCGTCCTCAGCTGGCAGGGGGCTCGTAGGAACACCCTCCCCCTCCTTGACTCCAGCTCACCCCCTTCTTCACCTGCCCCCCTTATCATGTTATGAGTCTCACCGACAGGGCCGCCCCATGGCCTAACCTGTTGCAGTGTAAGATGGTGTGTTCGGACACAGCTGGCCCTCCCCCTCCTCCCCCTCCTCCCCTCTTTCTTTCTCCCACTCCCCCCATCCTCTCCGCGCTCTCATCCTCCTCCCCCTCTCTTCCCTTTAAAGCCAATACTTATACCAGGCTTTCTGCCTCCTCTACCCCTCTCCTCACGTCCTCTTCCATTCCTACTCTCTTTCTCTCCCACACACCTCCTCCTCATCCTCTTTGTTCCCCCTCTCCCCGCCCTCCAGTGAGAAGGCAGGAGGTCCCCTCGCCGTCACTCTATCCAGGTTGTAGCCGCTGAGAGGGCAAGGAGGAGCGGAGGAGGTATAGAGACTAACAGAGGAGACAAGAGGAGAGGAGGAGAGGAGAGAGGGGTGAGACACTAGTGTTAGCTGTTGTGGTGTGATATGTGTAGTTACTTGTAATACCACTGGCTGGACCACTTATTTGGCGCTTGCTGACCTCAATGTGTGCATCAACAGTCTAAGCAGTCATCTCCAATCCAAAGAATTAGTTGGAATAATTTGTTTATTAGACATTTCCTATTTATACTGTATGAATAATAAAACCCATCCTTTATTCACTTGTGTTTTAGCTTTTGCCCTACGAACCCACACTGAAAGTTGTCACTGACACTGAACTTTAGTCTGTCTTGCTTTAAATGATAGTCACATGCCTCTACCTCTTAAAATAAGTCTCTCAGTATTCTTCATGAGGGCTTTAAAGCTAATGTAATTTGACTGCGTACTTCAAGACATGCCATGTACAGTGGGAAAAAAGTATTTAGTCAGCCACCATTGTGCAAGTTCTCCCACTTAAAAAAGATGATAGAGGCCTGTAATTTTCATCATAGGTACACGTCAACTATGACAGACAAAATGAGAAAAAAAATCCGGAAATCACATTGTAAGATTTTTAATGACTTTATTTGCAAATTATGGTGGCAAATAGTATTTGGTCACCTACAAACAGCAAGATTTCTGGCTCTCACAGACCTGTAACTTCTTCTTTAAGGCCTCCTCTGTCCTCCACTTGTTACCTGTATTAATGGCACCTGTTTGAACTTGTTATCAGTATAAAAGACACCTGTCCACAACTCAAACAGTCACACTCTCCAACTCCACTATGGCCAAGACCAAGAGCTGTCAAATGACCAGAAACAAAATTGTAGACTGCACCAGGCTGGGAAGACTGAATCTGCACATAGGTAGCAGCTTGGTTTTGAAGAAATCAACTGTGGGAGCAATTATTTAGGAAATGGAAGACATACAAGACCACTGATAATCTCCCTCAATCTGGGGGCTCCACGAAGATCTCAACCGCCGTGGCGTCAACATGATCACAAGAAAGGTGAGCAAAAAATCCCAGAACACACTGGGGGACCTAGTGAATGCCTGCAGAGACCTGGGACCAAAGTAACAAATGCCTACCATCAGTACACACTACGCCGCCAGGAACTCAAATCCTGCATGCCCATATGTGTCCCCCTGCTTAAGCCGCAGTACATGTCCAGGCCCGTCTGAAGTTGCATTTGGATGATCCGCAGAAGAGGATTGGAGAATATCATATGGTCAGATGAAACCAAAATATAAACTTTTTGGTAAAAAAAACTCAACTCGTCCGTGTTTGGAGACAAAGAATGCTGAGTTGCATCCAAAGAACACCATACCTACTGTGGAAGCATGGTGTTGGAAACATCATGCTTTGGGGCTGTTTTTTCTGCAAAGGGACGCAGGACGACTGATCCGTGTAAAGGAAGAAGAATGATGGGGCCATGTATCGTGAGATTTTGAGTGAAACCTCCTTCCATCAGCAGGGCATTGAAGATGAAACGTAGCTGGTTCTTTGAGCATGACAATGATCCCAACACACCGCACCCGGGCAACGTGAAGGAGTGGCTTCGTAAGAAGCATTTCAAGGTCCTGTTTAGTGGCCTAGTAGCCGTCTCCAGATCTCAACCCCATAGAAAATCTTTGGAGGGAGTTTGAAAGTCCGTGTTGCCCAGCGACAGCCCCAAACAATCAATGCTCTAGAGGAGATCTGCATGGAGGAATGGGCCAAAATACAGCAACAGTGTGTGAAAACCTTGTGAAGACTTACAGAAAATGTTTGACCTGTGTCATTTTAACAAAGTGTATATACCAAAGTATTGAGAAACTTTTTGATATTGACCAATACTTATTTTCCACCATAATTTGCAAATAATTCATAAAAGAATCCTACAATTGATTTTCTGGAATTTATGTTTCTCATTTTGTCTTGCATAGTTGACTTGTACCCTATGATGAATTACAGGCCTCTCTCATCTTTTTAAGTGGGAGAACTTGCACAATTGGTGGCTGACTAAATACTTTTTTCCCCCACTGTAGTTTCCAAGACAGACCTGTTCCTGGTTGTGTCTGAATATCCATTCTAGCGTAATACTTACTTAAACAGCATACTAATTTCGCCTTTGATCTAGTATAATTCACTGTTATTTTCTGACTCACTTGTTTGGCAACAGCTGATAGTCAGATAAATTGACCGCGCTGTGCCGAAATGAACGAATGACGGGGAGTCAATGCAATCGCGCATTAGATTATGCATTCTTATTACTATTGCACAGCGTTCACCTGTGCTAGTCGATACTTTGAAACCCAGACATTTTTACTTGCTGACTGGTTGTATTTATACAGTTGCTGTTCCATCTACACTGAGCCTGTGTCTCTAAGCTATCAGGCACACTTCTGCAGAGATGCCTCCAAGACAGCCTGAATGCTGGACACCAACTCTGTCAAGTGGGCAGGGCTCTGGTCAGAGACAGAATCTTCCAGATCAGCAGACAGCCCTGAGTCAGAATGTGCCTACCACTGAAACTGGAAGGAAGATGCTAAAAGACAGAGAGCTACAGCCGAGAGAGGAAACAGTAGAGAGATGAATGTGGTGAACATGGAGAGGACTCTGAAGCTGTTCTGTGAGACGGACAGTAAGCTGATCTCTGTGATCTGCAGAGATGGGTGAGACGACAGAGGACACACATTCAAACCTATAAAGAGAAGCCCATGAGGATCTGAAAAAAGAGGTAGCCTCAGATTTATGCTACTTCAAGAAGGACATTAGTGTGATGGAATACTCAGAGATGAGCACAAAGAGAAATGTCTCAAGCAAAAGAGACGTCAGATCATCTCAAAAGTCCAGATCAGGTTGCTTGGTTGACAAGGAGATAGCAACTTGCCAGGCTGGAGGAACAGCTAAAGGGAGAAGAGGAGTTTCAATATGGCCTCTCTTCAGTCTGAGCTGGACCTCAAGCTGAGTCCAGAGACTTCCTGCTCTAGTGGATGGAGTGGGGCTGCACTGAGATGAGGGAGAGGAGGAAGGAGGAGGAGTGGGTTGAGAGGATATGATAGAGGAGATAATTATTAGGGATAGAGGGGAATATGATAGAGGGAATATATTAGAGAACTTTAAACGTGACAGAGAGGATTTGTTTTCATTAGATCACTTTAAGACTTAAAACCTCTTAGGCTGACAGTCCCCGAAATCGGGCGCTAGAATTTTCTTTAAAATATGTAAATGTTTACATGACTTATTTGATTGATTTCCCACCATTATAATATTTCAGAAGACATCCATCCAGACCTTCCTAGAACCACGTAAACGTCATCTGTCGAATACATTTTACATTTACATTTTAGTCATTTCTCATAAAAATAATGTGTGTCTTAATTGAATGGACAGCCATTTCAAAGGGTTGAATTGATAGACCTCTTTAAATTGAGGTGACTATAAATTAAGGTGTGCTAGGGGCACTCAAAGAGAAGACTGGTCGTTTTTACCTCCTTGTTTTTATAATAGATGAAATGTACAATGTTAGGTCCTGCATGGATATAGCGTCATTTCACCCAAAACACCAGTGTTTTCACAATGATTATGATGCGAACTGATTAGGTGTTGTGAGAAACCAGGCCCATATGCGAGTAGAGCTCATGAGGGGTTGAAGAAGGCTCAATAGTAAGGTACAGAAAGAGCCTGAAGTTTGCTTTTTAAAGTCTGTGTTTTGCTTTTTCATCTGCCATGGCAACGCCTTGCATCACAATGATTTATGTCATAAAGGAGAGGATTCACGAAATGATAAGAACAGCCAAAAATCGATCATTGAACTTGGGTACCTTTTCCAGTAGCGAAACTTTTTACTAGTAATTCCGTAGGCTATTGCGTAAACAATCTGGGCAGGATTCTCACTTGCTTAATGTAAGTAGTGGAAGAAAAGTGGGCACATTGTAAAGAGTGCAGTGTTATTTGGTTAGCAACACCCATACTACAACGTATGTATTTTCAGAGTTATTGTTACCTAAGAGGAAGACATGGAGGGTCAACGCGGACACAGAGGAGGGGTGAGTGTCGGTTGTAGGAAAGGGCGGCTCAAAGACAGACTACGTGATGGAGCCTGGGAGCCCGGTGGCTCTGGTTTTGCCGATCCAGAAGGATACAGGCCAGAAGAAGATGAAGAGGATTGGTTCAAGTACGAGGAAATGCCAGATGATTGAGGAGGTAAAAGCCAAAGTTGACAAAAGTCGATAGGTTCTATTTAAACAATATAATTAAAGCAATAAACAAGTTATGGTGAAAGCGGCAAAATGTTCCATATCACATGGGAAGTAGCTAAACAATGTTTGTCCTTATTATTTTTGTATTAGGCTAACCATGGCCAATGCTTATCACTGTTTCTTGCTCTAAATGTGTTGTATCATGCTGTATGTTTCAGTGTATTTATGTCCTCAGTTCTTAAGGTTGTCTTTTCATTATAAAAAAAATAAACAAATGTTCTATCATAGACGCTCATATCCGGATATGGGTTGTCTCACCTCGCTACCTTAAGTTGAACATGCACAAAAAAAAAAAAAAAACTAACTATAAGTCGTTCCTGATAATTAAAGCTGTATGATAAATGGCTAAATGTCAAATGTTATGCTGGGTGATGGGGCATGTATTTTACACTTAGCTGCGCCCATTGGCTAGGGGACCCCAGGGTTGGGACAGACTGGGGCAGAGCATCTGATGAGCGACACTAGATATATAGATTTTTAATATATATTTGATGTATAAGTAAATAGTGCACTGAAAGCATACAGTATGTATGTATGTACTGAATGTGATCACTTCATCATGTCTTTTTCTTTTCTCACGAGAATGTGTGAGATGTGAGCAGCTGTCGGCTGCCCCATTCACTGAGCTAGGGAGTTTATGGCTCTCCCTTATTGGAACTACTTGCGGCTCCGGCCGCACTGGCTTTCATTCATCCAATCAGATGGCCTTTACTATAACTTATGTTTGCCTCACGCCATACAAGCGTTCACCATATTTGGTGGGCCTCATATAGGACGACGCGGCTGCAGGATGCACAGCGGTTCATTTGTATTTTTTCCCATAGTCGGTTTGGCGCCTGAAACCCTGCCATGTCCTGCTGGAATGCCGCAGTTGCCACTAGAGGGTTGGCCCATACCTGGCAGATGTATCTACAGGTAAACGGAGAGGACCTAAATACTTGCATGGGACCTTACCAGATACCACATCATACATCTTCGGCTCAATGCTTGCCATCGATACACTGCCACACTTCTTTGACGAAAAAAAAAAACAAGGCAGCCACACATCAGGCAGTAGTAGTAGGGAAGCACTGGGCAACTGAGGTCCTCAGTTTGCTCCACAGTAAGGGAGTATAGTGGCCAATATATAATGTTGGGAACGAGGAGGACCAGATTCTATCATTACTCCCTCCCACCACTGGCTCAGCGGCATTGGTTCTTAATGCAATTCATTCGAATTTCTCGAAACGACAACCTCTCTATCTTAGACTGCTGTTTTCAGCCTCAGACGTGGCCCAGTTGTTGCCACAGAGGCCCACTGCAGCTGTAGCTACAGGTCAAGGGACGACCTTATGGATTGATAGGCATTTCCTCCAAAGGAGAATCGATACCTGCCAACTTCTTGATGAAGACTCCAGGCAGCGAGAAATGAGCACGTAGAAGGAGGAGGGAATCGATGGGGTTCTCAGAATGCTCCCATATGGGCAATAGATTTAAGAGGGGATGCAAGGAAGAGGAGAAGAAATGATGTTCCCCTTGGTGGCGGAGGACCACTGGCTCAGAGAAGAGCGAGAATCGCAATGGGCAGTCAGAAGTTCTTCGAAAGTGCTCGTTCTGGCGCATGCCTTCTGCCCACAGAGTGCTTCCTTTGACTACAGAGGCTGCCTCCATCAGCCCAAAGCAAGACAGTAAAAGCAGAGAGGGCGATGAAGTCTTCCTTCAGTGCTGCAGGACATGTCGCCAACAGTTTCGACGATGACAGTATAAAACATTGTTTAGAGGAAGACAGGTTTGAAGGATAGCCTATGAGGTCTCAGTTGCTACAGAGACCACCCTTGCGCAGGCACAGATATACTGTTGATTTTGGAAGAGGGTTGGACTTGTACAGACCAGCAGCTAAATGCCACTGTCCCCCCCAAGGATCTCTGGCCTCCAAGTTCTGCCATTCTGCCACTGTCTTTGAAGTTTTTGACTACAAACTGCCAGGGAGGCAGTAGCGGGCACCAACAAGTGTCCAGTATCAGTGTTGAAAACAAAAACAATGGATGTGTCCACTCACCTCAAAGAGGACATGCAGACTGATACAAAAGCCCTCCTGACCTGCAGCACTGCCTCAAGCTCGCCATGTATCCGAGACTCTGACACAAACTGGGGACCTGAGGGATGACAAAAGGGAGTGCCACCGGAGTCCTCCGTTACCACAGCGATCACTGCAGACACATCCATTGTCCAGGGAAGAGGATCTGTTGGGGATAAAAGCCTGGCTCCAATGCGGCCTCAAAGTTGCCACACCATCTAGACAATAACACAAAGCAGCCAGAGGAGGCAGTATGAGGACACACCAAGAGTCAAGGGTCAAGGGAAGCGGGCCATGCCCGTTTCCGTATCCACTGTCCACATCTGCCAGGGAGGCAGTTAGAGGACACCAACAAGTGTTACAGTTGCCGGCTTGATAACAGGTCATCTCGCCCCTGCAACACTGCCTAATCCTGCCCTTGCCCCCACAACAATGACCAAAAACCCAGCTAGGGAAGACGGGTGGTGCATAAAAAAGTGCTCAGTCGACACGGGAGGAAAATTTTTCCCAATTTAACAAAGGGGATGATAAATTCCAAAAAAGTCTGCAAGGCATTCACAAAAACAAGGGACCACAAGCCGCCAGAGGAGCATTTTGAGGACCCCACAGAGTGCCCAGTTGCCACAAAAGGCAACCCCCCGATGCCTACAGGAAAGGGAGTCCCGCCCGGCCCCGGGGACTCAATATTTTGGAGCCAGGGGGGTGTAAATTCTGTTTTTTTTTTGTTCTGGTTTCATTTTTCTGAAAGGGTTGTTCTTTTTCCCCCAGTGGGTTTTTCAAAAGAGGGGCAACGTGTTTCACTGTTGTTTTTTGGGTTTGATTGAAAACCAATTTTAGCCCCTTTTTCCCCCACAGAGTTTGTGGGACTTTTTTTCTAGCCCGTTTTGTTAGCCCGTAAAACGTCACTTTTTTCTTTTTTGTCGTTTTTAAACGTGCCCAATAAAGAGTTTTCCGCAACGCTGCCCTTGGTCCTTTTCCTGTTCGACGAACGTGACAAAAAAGATCCCCCCAAAGGGAATTTGGACCAAGCAGCAACCCAGGAGCCAGCGCCTGAGAGATTTTAGCGGATCCCCTTCGCCCCCTCGAGGGGTCAAGCCATGTGAGGAAGGAGGGGGCTTGACGTGGGCGAAGGGCGAAAGGGGTGGGAGAAGCATGGAGACCGGCCCCGGGTAGGAGTGAAGCCCATAAATTTTTTTGGGGGGGGGTAACGCCGTGGAAAGACGGGGCAGAGGAAAGGCCCCCAGGTTAAGGGGGGTCAAAGGTCACCAGGGGGGGGAGGATGGAAAGGGACGGCGAGAGGTAATGGCGTGGTTGCCAGTGGGCCGGCCCCGTTTCTTATCCCCACGTAGGGGGCCCGTGGGTTTTGTGTTACCAGTACGGCCCTCGGCCGTTTTCCGGCCCCCCCCCAGCACCAAGTCAGTGGTGCGCTTTTTTTTAGCCCGGGACGGCCCCGGGGCCCGCCCCCCCGCACCAAAAATCAGGGGTGCGTTTTTTTTAGCCCGGCTCGGGCCCCTTTCCCGCCCCCCCGAACCCAAAATCATTTGGGCGTTTGTCAGCCGGTCCGGCCGTTCCCCGCCCTTCCCCCCCCCCAAAAAACCCGTGGTGCGTTTTGTTTAGGCCCGGTGGCCCCCCTCCTGCCCCCCCGCACCCAAAGGGCAGTGGTGGGGCTTTGGGCAGCCCCCGGGCAGGCCCCCCTCCTGCTCCCCGCACCAAGGGCAGGGGTGGTTTTGTCAGCCCCCGGCCGGCCCTTTCCCGCCCCCCCGCACAAAAACAGTGGGGGTTTCGTCAGCCCCCCGGGCCCGGGCCCGTTCCTGCCCCCCCGGGACCAAGTTTAGGGGCTTTTCGTCCCCCCTGGCCGGGCCGTCCGGG
>CM072220.1:2292162-2325541 GCA_036851935.1 Coregonus suidteri
TTGGTTTGGGCAAAAGGGTTCCTTTTTGGGTAATCAAACCCCCGTTTGGGGCCTTTAATAACCTGTTAACATTCGTTTAGACCTTCCCCCTTTAAACCAAAACCCCCAATGCCCCCGTCCCTATGTTTTTTCCCCAACCCTTTGCAGATAATTTTTTGTCCTGTGTCTAGTTTTTTTTTTTCAAACGCGCAAAAAATTAAAAAATTGGGCTTAAGCTAGCACAAATTTTATTTTATTTAAGCTTGGGCCCCAGTACAGCAACAATGGGGTACTTGTTTTTTGACCCTTTTTTGGGTTTGAAAAACGGGTAGGCCCAGCTATCTTTTGTCTACAACCCCCGGGACCGCCGAAAAATGCCAAACCCAAAAATTTCACCCCCAAAACCCAGCCCCCGATGGGCCCAAAATATACCCCATTTGCTAACTTTCTGCCTTTTGCATCCAAAACACACATTTTTGCACCAATCTGGTTTTACAAAAAAACTACCATCGTGTGTTAAAAACACCCAACAGATTCCCTTTGTTCCCGTGGTCCCAGTTTCCTTTCATAACCGAGGCCGTGATTAAACGTTGGGGGGGGCTAGCAAAAAGTTATTGTATTTTTGCTACCCACAGTACAGTTAGCTGGTTTGTGTTGGGTGCTTGCAATTTGGGTACTGTGTTTTAACCCTTTTTTTAAAGAACGGGGACTAAATAGCTTTTTTTGCCCACAAAAGGGACCCCGCCGAAAAACAAAAGCCCAAACCCCACATTTTAAATACCCCCTAACAAGCCCACGAAAAGGGCCCCCCCCATGGGCGGGGCCCTAAAACCCAACTTTGCTGCTACCCCTCCGTGTTTAACAAAAATTTTGGTTACCAAAATTTCTTTGGGGGGGACCTCAGGTAGGACCCCAATTTTCCGAAAATTTAAACCCCCCCCGGCCCGGGGGATTTTAGGCCCCTCGAGAGGGTGGAAGGAGGACTGATGGGTTTTTCAAAAGTATCCAAAAGGGAGCAGCCCGGGTTTTAGAAGGACAAGAAAACCCGAGGAAGAGAGTTTGCGTTTTGGTTTCGGAGAGCCTCCACAAAAGTGGGAAAAGCAGTTTTTTGTTGAATGCCAGTCCCCCCCAAAAACCCGACCCCGGTTTTTTGGTCAAAAGGCCCTTCTGAGAGAGATACAAAGAGGTTTTTGGGTAAAACGGCACCCTCCCAAAATTTTTTTGGCAAAAAAAAGAAAGAAAGGGAAAAACGGGGCCTTTTTTTTTTTGACATTAGTGGGAAAACCCAGTGTTTTTTTTTTTTGAAAAGGGTGCAACCCTTTTTCGCTCTCTTGAAGAAAGGAAAAGGGGCAATTAAACCAGGCCCGGGCCAAAAGGGTGAGTTTTACAGCCCAGGTTTAGGTAAGGGGGGAAAAATCACCGGGAATTTGGGCTTTTAGAAAAGAGGGGGGGATGGGGGGTTTAAGCGGGCCCGGGGTTTTTGGGCGGCCCCCCGGTTAGTCCAAAGTTCCCCAAAAGGGTTTTTTTCTGGAGGAGAGGGGAAAAAAGAAGTCAAAGGCCCTAGGGTAGGGGAGTTGGAAACAAGGGGCCCGCAGTGGCCCCCTTTTGACTTAAACCCAAAGAGGAATCGGATTTTCGTCAACCTTTTTTTCAAAATGGTTTGAAAAAAGAAAAAAAGGTCCCATTTCCCCAAAGGGGGGAGGAGGGTGGGGGGGGGGGGGGGGGGGGGATTCAGCGTGAAAGGGGAATGGGGGGCAAAAAGGGGTTCCTAGGGTTTTGAAACAGAAAGCTTTGGGGAATTTAGAAAAAGGGGAGAAAGTGGCCCCTTTTGGGAGCAGAAACAGAGAAGAAATGTAAGGAGGGGGGGGTGAAAAGATTCCAGGGCCCCCCAAAGGGATTTTTGTTTTCTTTTCCTTTCCGCTCAGCTGCCCGGAAACCCCCTGTTTTTTTTGGCCCGCAATGAGGTTTTATCAAGCCATGGAGCTTGGGGGGGAGGGGAAAAAGGGGCCCCCCCGGCAGGATAGGGGGCACAGGGGGTCCCCAAAAGGGTGCAAAAAGGGGGGGAGAGGAAAAGGGGTTTAGGGGGCAGAATCCCCTGAGGAAAAAAAAAAATTGGGGGGGAAGGAAATTTAGCAGAGGGGAAAAATTTTATAGGAAAGGGGGAGGGGAAAAAGTAAATGGGAGGAAGAGCGAAGGTTGGGCGGCGCGTTACCAATTTTGTGTAGGGGCAGATTGGGGTTTGTGTTTGGGGGGAAGCCCCGGAAAAGAAAAAAGGGTAACAAAGTAGTGGGCGGAAAAATGGGGGAGTTTTAAGTGAAATTTAGGGGCAAATCTAGTTTAAAAATGAAAACAAGGGATATTGCCCTGCCTTGTGAAAAGGGGGGGAAAAGGGGAAAAAGGCCCTGAGGTTTAAAGAGGAGAGGAGTTTTTAAAGGGGGAGGGGCCGGGGGAAATGAGGTAAAAATGTAACCCCAGGGGGGTTGAAAATCCCCCAAAAAATGTGGGGGTTAGCCATCCTCCCCCGGAAAAAGGGAAATTATCAAGGCGTCCAAACTCATTGTGAAAATCCCCCCAAAGGGGAAACCCGGAGGGCGATAAAATTTACAAGGATTTAAAGCTTAAAAGGGCTTTGGACTGTGACAGCGTGGAATTCAAAAAGAAAGATAGCCCGATGGGTTTTGGGGAAAAATTGAGAAAAGACCCCTTGGGGGAGAAAGAAGGTTTCCTTTGCCACCAAACCCCCCCTGACCCCTTTCTCCCCGGGGGGGATGTGAGAACACATGGGTTTAGAAAGAAAGGGGAAGCAATTTTGGAAATAGCTGTTTTTTAGTTTTTAAAACCATTTTTTCCCCTCACGCCAGGAAGGGCGAAGGGGCTGGAGGGTTTGCAAAAGGCCCCGGGAAAAAGTTTTAAACCCTTTTTTGGCAGCAGAACCGGGAAATTCCCCGAAAGGGTTTCCCCGGACCCCCGGGGAAATCCAGGGTTGGGGGGTGCGTGCAGGGGGCCACCAGGTTTTTGAAGGCCCGCCGCCACCGGTTTTGAGGTTTTTTTTGTGTAGCCTGTGGGAGAAGGGAAAAAGGATAGGCAGGGGCATAGTTTTTAAAAAGGGCTTGGGAGCAATGGTAAAACCTGCAGAGGGGGATCCCAAAGAAATGAAATAAAAAACTGGAAAAGGAAAAAGCAGGGGGCCCCCCTCACCAAAAAAAATTTCTTCCCCAAATTCCCCCCTCAGAAACTAAATTGTTTTTTACGAAAACCCCCCCAAAAAAACCCCCTCCCCAACTTCCCTTTAGAAAATTTTAAATTTTTTTAAAAATACAGCGGTTTTAATGTTTCAAAAGGGAAAAGACCCCCAAATTTTCTTTAAATTTTCCCAAAAACCCTTTTTCCCCCATAGCTTTTCTAGCAGCTACCCCCAAAAAAACAATTTTTTTTTTTTGGGGACCAATACTTTTGGGTTTCATCAAACTTTTCCCCAAAAGTGTTTTTAAAACACTTAAAAAAAATAATTTTTGTCCGTGTTCCCAGTTTTTTTTTCATAAAAGCAGCAATAAAAATTAAAAAAGTTGGCCCAGCTAGCACAAAGAAAATTTTTATTTGCTACTAAAAAGGGCCCGCTGCTGGGGAGTGTTTTTCTTAGCTAGCAATGGTTTCTGTGTTGAACCTTTTTTTTTTTGAAAAACGACGTCGCTGCCCAAAAAACCGAATGTAGGGTGGCTAAAAGGATATTTTTATTTATTCACTGATTTAAATGGACTTTTTTAAAAGGGACAAATTGGGGGGCCGGGCCCCTTTTAAACAAAAACCCCAAAAGGTTTTTCCCCCTCCCTGGAATGGGTTTTGCCCGCGTGATCGTGTGGTAACAAAAGGCTCGGGGGCATCCCCCTTTTTGGGGCTCCTCGGGGCCCCCCCTTTTTTTGGTCAAAAATCTCGGATAATGGCCAGCCCTTTGGGGGCATGCTGCAGGGTTCCAAAGGGGGGCTTTTATCCTGCCATGGGGGGCCCCCCCCCTTTGAGGGGGAAAAGGACAAATCATTTTTTTGTTTTTTAAATGATAACTGGAAAACTTGGGGGGGTTTCCCCCCCCTTTCTGCCCCCCCCTTTTGGTTTGTATCAAATTTTAAAGACAATTGGCGGGCTTTGGGGGCGCAAGGGGGAAAGGGGATTTAGCTGCTGATCTGGGGACCCCCTCCAAAATCAACAGTAGCTTTTGCCCCGCAGTGGGCCCCCCTGTACACTGAGACCTTCATAGGTAAAACCCCCCCACTGTCCTTTCTCTGGTCATGAATTTATCGTCAAAGACAAATTTGGGCCCGGCATGGAGGGCCCGCCCTGGGGGAAGACCCCCCTAGGTGGGCCCCCTGGGGATTTCCCCTCCCTTTACAGTGGCTGTGGTAGCAGTGGGCCCCTGGGCCCAAATGGGGGGACTCTGTGGCTTTAAACAGCAGGCTGGGAAGGTTTTTTTGAGGGAAAAAATTTAAAAGAATTTTCCTGAACCGCTGAGCCAGTGGGGGGAGGGAAAGGGGTAGGAAAACTGTCCTCTTCCTTACTTAATTTGGGCCCCTGGAAACAACGAGACCTTTAGTGGTGGGCCCCCCTACTGTCCCGATTTTGGGGGTGGGTGGATTTTTTTCATCCCAAAAAATGTGGGGAGGTTCGGGTGCCCCATTGGGAAAGGGTTTATATCCCGTCCTAGGTCCCCTCCCCGTTTAAAATTTAGAAACCCTCTGCATGGAAATCTGCGGCAACTGGGGGCCCCTGAGGGAAACAGCAGGGTGGGAGGTTTCGAGGAAAAATTGGAAAAGAATTTCCCCCTGAACCGCTGAGCCCCGTGGTGGGGGGGTAAAAGGGTTTTAAACTGGGCCCCCTCTTCCTTGACCAAAAGATTTTTGCCACTGGAGCAACTGGGGACCTCAGGGGGGGGGCCCCCCCCCCTACTGGGGCCCCGTTTGGTTTCATGGATTTCCCCTTTATCAAAAAGTGTTGGGAGGTTTTCGATGCAGCATTGCGGGGAAAAATGTGTTATCCCTGTCCATAGGTCCTCTCTTTTTACCTGTAATTACTCTGCAGTGCCCACTCTGTGGCACTGGGCATTCAGCAGACTGGCAGGTTTTCAGGGACAAAGGTAATGAAAATCAATTGAACCGCTGTTGCATCCTGAGCGCCATAATGGGCCAGGAGAGGGGGAATGCAACATGGTTTTGGTATCCCTCTGATGGTGAAAGCCAGGGTGGGAGGAGTATCAATACAGGAGCCAGAAAAACTCAGTTCTGGAGAGGAACAGTTGCTCAATCTCTCAATTCTGCGTGAGAACAGAAACAACTAACATGGATGAAAGTGATTCCCCACATTCCAGTACATACATACATACTGTATGAGTCAGCACTATTTTACTGATTACAGTCACATGTATATATGAGAATATATCTAGTGTCCTCTCAGATGCTCTGCACCAGTCTGTCCCAACCCTGGGTTCCCCTAGCCAATGGGCCAGCTAAGTGTAAATAATACATGCCCCACAGCCAGCATAACATTTGACATTTTAGCCATTTATCAGACGCTTTTATCCAGAGGACTTATAGTTAGTTAGTGCATTCAACTTAAGGTAGCTAGGTGGAGACAACCACATAATCCTGATATGAGCGTCTATGATAGAACGTTTTGTTTTATTTTTTTATGACAAGACAACCATAAGAACTGAGACATAAAATACACTGAAACAGACAGACATTGATACAACACATTTAGACAAGAACAGTTATAAAGCATTGCCATGGTGTAGCCTAATACAAAAATAAATAAGGACAAACATTGTTAGCTTACATTTCCATGTGATATGGACCACATTTTGCCCTTACAATAACTTATATTTGCTTTAATTTATATTGTTTAAATAGAACTCTAGTCGACTTTGTCAAAAGTTGGTCTTTGTTTACCCTCCTCAATCAGTCTTGGCATTTTTCCTCGTATTGAACCAAATCCTCCTCATCTTCTTCTCCTGATCCTTCTGGATCTGCAAAACCAGAGCCAACCTGGCTCCCAGTTCCATCACGTAGTCTGTCTGGATCGCCCTTTTTCCTCCAACCGACACTCACCCCCTCCTCTGTGTCAGCGTTGAACCCTCCATGTCTTTCCTCTTAGCTAACAATAACTCTGGAAAATACATAACGTTGTAGTAAGTGGGTGTTGCTAACCAAATAATAATGCATCTCTTTACAATGTGCACACGTTTTCTTCCCAGCTACTTACAATTAAGCAAGTGAGAATCCTGCTCCAGATATGTTTTACGCAATAGGCCTATCTGAATTACTAGTAAAAAGTTGGCTACTGGAAAAGCGACCAAGATCAAAATGAATCGATTTTGGCTGTTCTTATCATTTCGTGAACAATATCCTTTATGACATCATCATTGTGATGCAAGGCGTTGCCATTGGAGAAGAAAAAGCACAACACAGACTTTAAAAAACAAACTTCAGGCTCTTTTCTGTACCTTACTATTGAGCCATATTCAACCCCTTGTCACACCCTGGCTCTGGACTCTCTATATGTTGAGCCAGGGTGTGTTCATTCTGGGGGTTCATTCTAGTTTGTTGTATTCTATGTTTGCCTGAGTGACTCCCATCAGAGGCAACGAGTGTCAGCTGTTTGCTGGTTGTCTCTGATTGGGGAGCCATATTTGAACTGTCTGTTTTCCCTTTGTGTTTGTGGGTTTTTTTGTTCCGTGTCGGTATTTGTTACCGTTGGACGTTACGAGTCGTTTATTGTTTTGTTCGTGCTTTATTAAATAAAGTCTAAACATGTTCGTTTCAACACACTGCGCATTGGTCTACTTCTCTCCCTGACGATCGTGACAGAAAAACCCACCAAGACTGGACCAAGCAGCGTGTCCAGGAGCCATCACCAGGGAGATCGCTAGCAGATCTCTGTGGCAACCTCGACTGGGTCAAGCCTAGTGAGGAGCAGAGAGGGTGGACTTGGGGAACAGTGGAGGAAGAGTCCTCGACTGGGTCAAGCCAAGGGAGGAGCAGAATGGCTGGAGTTGGAAGCAGGAGAGCGAGAGTTGAGCGAGAAAATATAGAGCCTGGCCTGGCCCACAGGGAAGAGAGACCCCCAGAAAATGTTTAGGGGGGGGCTAAACGCCGTGGACGACGGGCCAGCAGGAGGACCGCGGCAGCAGGAGAGCGGCCCAGCGGATTGGCAGAGGAGGCCGCCAGGTTACGGGGCCACTGGTCGACGAGGGGGTGGAAGATGTAGAGGCACGGCGAGAGGTACTGGCGTGTGTTGCCAGTCCGGTCCGGCCTGTGTTTCCTGATCCCCACGTAGGGCCCAGTGGTGGTGTGTTCCCAGTACGGTCCGGCCTGTTCCTGCCACTCGCACCAAGTCTACGGTGTGCGCATCGCCCAGCTCGGCCCGGCCCATTTCCTGCTCTCTCCGCACCAAGTCTGTGGTGCGCGTCGCCAGCCCAGTCCGGCCCCATTCCTGCTCCCCGCACCAAGTCTGTGGTGCGTTTCGTCAGCCCTGTCCGGCCCGGTCCTTGCTCTCCGCACCAAGTCTGTGGTGCGCGTCGCCAGCCCAGTCCGGCCCATTCCTGCTCCCCGCACCAAGTCAGTGGTGCGTTTCGTCAGCCCTGTCCGGCCCGTTCCTGCTCTACCCCCCGCACCAAGTCAGTGGTGCGCGTCGTCAGCCCGGCACGGCCCCGTTCCTGCTCCCCTGCACCAAGTCAGTGGGGCGCTTCGTCAGCCCGGTTCGGCCCGCTCCTGCTCCCCGCACCAAGTCAGTGGGTGCATTTCGTCAGCCCGGCTCGGCCCGCTCCTGCTCCCCACACCCAGCCAGTGGTGTGCGTCGTCAGTCCGGCACGGCCCGTGCCTGTTCCACCGGTGGCGGGTCCTGCACCGGTCAGGTGCTGCTTCACGTCGGAGCTAGAGCAATCCGCTCCACCAGTGTTCAGTTCAGCTCTGGTCAGCAGAGCCAGACCGGACCAGGGGTACTTTGCGGGGTTAGAGAAGGAGTGGGGGTCAAGGCCGGAGCCAGAACCGCCACCGAGGAGGTATGCCCGCCCAGCCCTCCCCTGTTTTGTTTTAGTGAGGCGCGGACGCAGTCCGCGCCTTTAGGGGGGGGGGTACTGTCCCACACACCCTGGCTCTGGGACTCTATATGTTGAGCCAGGGTGTGTTCATTCTGTGGTGTTCATTCTAGTTTGTTGTATTCTATGTTTGCCTGAGTGACTCCCAATCAGAGGCAACGAGTGTCAGCTGTTGGCTGGTTGTCTCTGATTGGGAGCCATATTTAAACTGTCTGTTTTCCCTTTGTGTTTGTGGGTTTTTGTTCCGTGTCGGTATTTGTTACCGTTGGACGTTACAAGTCGTTTATTGTTTTGTTCGTGCTTTATTAAATAAAGTCTAAACATGTTCGTTCAACACGCTGCGCATTGGTCTACTTCTCTCCCTGACGATCGTGACACCCCTCATGTAGCTCTACTCCATATTGGGCCTGGTTCTCACAAACCACACTAATCACTTCCATCATATCATTAAAAACACTGTGTTTTGGGTAGAAAATGACTCTATATCCATGCAGGACCTAACTTGTACAGTTTCAACTATTTTAAAAACCAAGGAGGTAAAAACGCCAGTCTTCTCTTTGAGTGCCCCTGAGTGCACCTCAATTTAGAGTGCACCTCAATTTAAAGAGGTCTATCAATTCAACCATTTGAAATGGATGTCCATTCAATTAAGAACATATTATTCTTATTAGAAATGAATCAACTACAAATTAGGTAGGCATACTTGTTTTTTTACACAACCTACTCTTTTGGTACATATTTATTGAGATAATTGATTACAACATATGTTGATGATAAACACAGAGAGGTTTTTTTTTTTTTTCTGTCATCAATAGAATGCATTAGCCATTAGGCTGGCCCACTACAATTGTAACATGACATCTCAGGTGTCAGGATGAAGCATTTTCTCACAAAAAGAGGACTCAAGCAGACTGTCTCTCTTCAACAGTTCACTAGTCATGTTAGGTCTACTTAAAAATGTCACATTCATACACAAGTAATTTGAAAGTAAGTTATAATACTGAAACACATTCACAATAAGTTATATTACAACCTACCTCTGAAGTAAGCAGTGTGTTCTCTCACTAATGAAATAGGACATTAATAATCTGTCAGTGGTTAGTTGAATCAGTCTCTTTGCACTGTTCAGTTTGTCTGTGCAACAGGTAGCCTTCCAGAATCGGAATCTTGTGATGTCACAATGGAGTCCCCATTGCCATGGTTGTACCTATGCAGCACAGTCATACCTAATATATACAATGAATCCATATAACCACATTTTTTATTAAAATAAAATGCTGTAACTCATATCAAATGGTTGACCATTCAAACGACATGTGTTTTGCCTAATTAAAAGTCAATATGTTTTAGATATCATAAATAGCAGCCAGGCTTACTTAGGTTGTTTGTTCGATCTCAGCCTACCACTAATGTCAATATTATTCATCATCATCATCATCATCATCATCATCATTATCAATAAAATACATAGGCTACCTTACTACAGTAAAACAAGTCTTCCATAGTCTATGTCACCTCAGTAACAAAGTTCCAAAAAAGAAATGAGGGTTCAAGAAAACATCTCTCTTCAATGGCCTCAGCTATTAGCCATATGATCAACAAGGTCAAATGCAGCACTAAAATCAAGAAGCAGCTCATCCACACGTTTATCTTGGTCAAGTGACCTGAGCCATTGATCGATTAAATCAACCAGAGCTGTTGCAGTCGAGTGATCCTTACGGTATCTTTACGGTACGCATGCTCATAGAGGGATAAAATTAGCTGGATGTGTAATTATATATGCCCAAAAAATGTAATTGAAGAGTATGTGTCATTGATGTTGAGCATTTAAGTTTAATAAATTATTAAATAAGGAAATCAATATCAGCTGACTATAGAACAGTATTGTTTAAAATTATGTTTGAACATTTTCTTATCCATGTCTTTCCAGTTGATATAACCAAACAGACAACCTTTGTTGCTCAAGAGCGTCACACATTCCTCCATTCATTCTCTATCATATTCCCCTCCATTATATTCCTCTATCATATTCCGTCCATCATATTCCCTCTATCATATTCCCTCTATTATATTCCTCTCCATCATATTCCACTCCATCATAATACTCATCATAATAATCAATACATCATAATACATAATACTAGCTATAGTACTCAGAATTCGTCATCTAATGCGCGATTGCATTGACTCCCGTCATTCGTTCATTTCGGTACAGCGCGTCAATTTATCTGACTATCAGCTGTTGCCAAACAAGTGAGTCAGAAAATAAGAGTGAATTATACTAGATCAAAGGCGAAATTAGTATGCAGTTTAATTAAGTATTACGCTAGAATGGATATTCAGACACAGCTAGTAACAGGTCTGTCTTGGAAAATACATGTATGTTCTTGAAGTACGCAGTCAAAATTAACATTAGCTTTAAAGCCCTCATGAAGAGTACTGACAGACTTCTTGTAAAGGTAGAGTTATGTGACTAACATAAAGAGCTCCTGGTTCGAATCCAGGCTCTGTCGCAGCCGGCCGCGACCGGGAGACTCATGGGCGGCGCACAATTGGCCCAGCGTCGTCCAGGGTAGGGGGAGGGAATGGCCGGCAGGGATGTAGCTCAGTTGATAGAGCATGGCGTTTGCAACGCCAGGGTTGTGGGTATAAAATATATATGTATTCACTAACTGTAAGTCGCTCTGGATAAGAGCGTCTGCTAAATGACATAAAATGTAAATGTAAATGTAAATAAAGCAAGACAGACTAAAGTTCAGTGTCAGTGACAACTTTCAGTGTGGGTGTAGGGGAAAAAGCTAAAACACAAGTGAATAAAGGATGGGTTTTATTATCCATACAGTATAAATAGGAAATGTCTAATAAACAAATTATTCCAACTAATTCTTTGGATTGGAGATGACTGCTTTAGACTGTTGATGCACACATTGAGGTCAGCAAGCACCAAATGAGTGTCCAGCATGCTCTAGTGGTTATTACAAGTAACTACACATATCACACCACAACAGCTAACATAGTGTCTCACTCCCTCTCCTCGTCTCCTCCTCTCCCTCTTGTCTCCTCTGGTCTTCCTCTATACCTCTCCTCTCCTCCTCGCCCTCTCAGCGGCTCCAGCTGGATAGAGTGACGGCGAGGTGACCTCCTGCCTCTCTCACTGGAGGGGCGGGAGAGGGGAACAAACATTTTACATTTGAGTCATTTAGCAGACGCTAATCAAATGGCCACCCAGACTATTTACATTGACACCTCCCCCCTTTGTTTTTACACTGCTGCTACTCGCTGTTTATTATCAATGCATAGTTACTTTACCCCTACCTACATGTACAAATTACCTCAACTAACCTGTACCCCCACACATTGACTCGGTACAAGTACCCCTTGTATATAGCCTAGTTATTATTTTATTGTGTTACTTTTTATTTTATTTTTTACTTTAGTGTATTTAGTAAATATTTTCTTAACTCTATTTCTTGAACTGCATTGTTGGTTAAGGGCTTGTAAGTAAGCATTTCACGGTAAGGTCTACACCTGTTGTATTCGGCACATGACAAATACAATTTGATTTGATTTGATTTGGAGACTAGTCAGGATCAATGGAAAGATGAACAGAGCAATTTACAGAGAAATCCTTGATGAAAACCTGCTCCAGAGCGCTCAGGACCTCAGACTGGGGCTAAGGTTCACCTTCCAACAGGACAACGACCCTAAGCACACAGCCAAGACAACGCAGGAGTGGCTTCGGTACAAGTCTCTGAATGTCCTTGAGTGGCCCAGCCAGACACCAGACTTGAACCCGATCTAACATCTCTGGAGAGACCTGAAAAAAGCTGTGCAACGACACGCCCTATCCAACCTGACAGAGCTTGAGAGGATCTGCAGAGAAGAATGGGAGAAACTCCTCAAATACAGGTGTGCCAAGCTTGTAGCGTCATACCCAAGAAGACTCGAGGCTGTAATCGCTGCCAAAGGTGCTTCAACAAAGTACTGAGTAAAGGGTCTGAATACTTATGTAAATGTAATATTTCCATTTGTTATTTTTAATACATTTATAAAAAAGTCTAAAAAAAAACCTGTTCTCACTTTGTCATTATGGGGTATTGTGTGTAGATTGATGAAGAAATAAAAACAATTTAATCAATTTTAGAATAAGACACAACGTGTGGAAAAAGTCAAGGGGTCTGAATACTTTACAAATGCACTCAATAGATTTTGTTAAAAATAATTGATAGGGCAGCCAATAATTGTGACACGCATGTTTCTGAATAACATAATGATTTTTTTGATGACGATTATTTTTTCTATTTGAATTTTTTTTTACTCATTAAAGGGTAGATTCATATGATCTTTTGAGTGTAAGATCAAGCTGATAGACCACAATGACATGTTTTCACAGCCTTTTTTGTTCACATTTCCTTCTGGTGCCAATAATTCAGGAGGGCACTGTACACTTCCACTCATCACTTAGAACCTGTGATGGAAGAAGTCTTCATTGTTACCCTTATCTCTCTCCATTTGATTACCCTCATGTCAGTCATACATTATATTACAAAATATTAAGCTTCAAAGGCAAAAAAATATGATTAGACAAATAATAATATTTATTTGAATGATACAGTATGTTACTAAATTGAAATTTAAATGAAATGTTTTTGTAATTATTACATTTTACGAAATGTAAAAACAAAACATTAAAAAAAAATAAAAAATAACAAAAGCAAGGTAAAAAGAAAAGGACACAGAAACAGATCCAGATTCCTATTGCCTTTACGAGTCGTCTTTGACCATATCCAGTTAATCACATATAGCGGTTGGTCTTTCAGTACATTTTATGAAAAATGTTTTTTTGTGTGTTTTTTTTATAATTTCCTTGACAGTCGGCCATTCGAGTGCATTATGTAATTCTATGGAGAACATCTCATAACCACATTGCAGAACCTTTCTTGCTGCCTTATTTTGTGCTATTTGCAGTCTCTTTAGGTCACCAACACCTGCATTACTCCAGACAACAGTAGTTCATTTGACTATGGATGAGAGCTTGTGAGATTTGTTTTAGAATTTTCTCTACCTATCCCATAGGTATAAACACTGGTAATGGCTCTACCTTTCCCTCTGATAGGCTTTGTTTGCCATATTACACCTAATTTATATGTACACCTATCCAATCCTTTCAACATGTAGGAGTGCTTAGTGTCGATTTAGGATTCAACATTTAAACTGTGCAACACTCCCCAAATTTGCGAAAAGTAAACATTTTGTGTTTATAATGTTTTGTACGGTATGCCTTGACAAAAAACAAACAGAGTAAACATTTATTTTTTTATTCTTTGTTTTTCATTGCATGCAAAAATACAGTATCTCCCTTCTCACTCTTTCTTACCCAGTCTACTCATCCATCTTCAAGCTTTCATCCCTTCCCTGCTCTTCTATCACCCTCTCAGTTCCACCTCCAGCTGGCTCCCTCTTTTTCCTCTTCTCCAGTCTCTTCCTCTCCTCTTTCCTCCTCTTTTCTCTCTTCTTCTCCTCCTTTTTTTGAATCTTTCGCTCCATCTCCAGGAGCTCAGCTTGAGCTTTCTCTCTCTTTTTTCAGCTCCTCAGACCACTTCTTCTCTTTCTTAATCCTGTCTTTCATCATGGCATTGTGTATCTTAATCAGCCCCTCTAACCTCTTTTTCTCTGCCTTTTCCTTCTCTTTTCTTTCTTTCCTTCTCTCTCTTTTTCTGTTCTAACTTGTCCCTCTTTTTCTCAGCCTTCATGGCTTTCTTTTGCTCTTTCTCTCTCGCCTTCATCTCCTTTCTCTCTTTCTCGTCACCGTTCAACATCTTATTCAGTTTCTTATTTTTCTCTTTTTCCTCCATCTTTAAAAACGTGACTTTCTGCTTGAGGTTCATGGCCAGAAAGCCCACTCTTCCCAGGATGGTCTCTGCTCTCTCTGATGAAACCGTCCCATTGGAGCTCTTGGAATGGGCACGGTCCGCCTCACGCTTCAAACCCTCCCTCGGGCTCACCTCCTCCTTGACGCTCCTCTCTTCACTCTCAATGTCAATGCCTGTCCAATAATCCTAACAGGAAGACATTGACTCTAGATGTAATATTGTTCCAATGTGGCACATTCAATACACATTTGAGTGATCAACATACATTGATGGCCTCATGGGGCACACAATTTGGAGGACAGTAATTGAGGTAACTTGTTTATTTGTATCCCAAACCGATTTTATAATAGCCATAGATGTTCTTCCTGGGTCCACACCAAACGTAATACAAATGTTAACCCTAGTAAGGGGTGATGTTTTATACTATGAGCATAGAGTAGCAGGGTTGGGGTCAATTCCATTTCAATTCCAGTCAATTCAGGAAGTACTTAAATCAATGCTTTGAATTGAAATGGAACAGACCCCCAACCCTGTAGAGTAGTAGTGTAAAATAGGACACCTACCTTTGCCTCTTCCAGCGTCCAGGGCCTGGGTTCCTCATCCTCTGACCTGCATATGGAGGCTCTCACTCTAACAGGCGTCTTAGTGGCCATGCAGAGCAGAGGGGTTGCCAGAGTTAAGTTAGCATGGGACCAGCTGGTGAGCATGAGGGCAGCGATCCACCTCTTCACTAGTGCCCTTCCCTTTCTGCTCTGGCTGCTTGTGGTCCTTGTCATGGATGCATGCCAGGCTTGGAGGAAGTGCTAGGACAGGGCTTTTATCACTCATCAGTTCCTCTCTCTTGACAGTGGATGCACTGCACTTGCCTCTGTGTTAACTGAGCACTCTGTGGTGTCCTCAACTGTCTCCTCTGGCTGCTTGTGGTCATTGTTGTTGTGAATGCATTGCAGACCTGGAGGACTTTTATCATCCCAGGTGTAAATGGCAACAGTTGCCTCTGTGTCGACTGAGCACTTTGTAGTGCACTCAACTGTCTTCCATAGCTGTTTGTGGTCATTGTTGTGGGTGCAGGTCAGGATTAGAGGCAGTGTTGCAGGTGCAGGAGGACTTTTATCAGCCAAAAACACCTCTGTGTGGACAGTGGACACGGAAACGGCTGCTTCCCTGGCAACTGGACACTTGTTGGTGTCCTCTACTGCCTCCCCTGGCAGATTGTGGACAGTGGATACGGAAACGGCCGCTTCCCTGGACACTTGACTCTTGGTGTGTGTCCTCTACTGCCTCCTCTGGCTGCTTGTGGTCATTGTCTAGAATGTGTGGCAACTTTGAAGGCAGCATTGGAGCCCGGGCTTTTATCACCCAACAGGTCCTCTCCCTGGACAATGGATGTGCCTGCAGTGATCGCTGTGGTAACGGAGGACTCGGTGGCATCCTCTTTTGTCTCCTTGGTCAGTTTGTGGTCAGAGTCTCGGATACATGGCGAGCTTGGAGGCAGTGCTGCAGGGTCAGGAGGGCTTTGATCAGCTGCCATGTCCTCTTTGAGGTGAGTGGACACATCATTGTTTGTTTCACTGATAACTGGACACTTGGTGGTGCCCTCTACTGCCTCCCCTGGCAGTTTGTAGTCAACTTCAAAGACAAGTGGCAGACTTGGAGGCAGCATTGGGACAGGCATTTAGCTGCTGATCTGTACACTCCAAAATCAACAGTAGCTGTGCCTGCAGTGGTCTCTGTAGCAACTGAGACCTCATAGGTATCCTCTACTGTCTGCTCTGGTGGCATGAAGTCATCGTCAAAGACTGTTGGCAGGCATGGAGGCAGCACTGAAGGAAGACTTCTAGCTGCCCATCGATTCTCTCCCTTGACAGTGGCTGTGGTAGCAGTGGCCTCTGTGGCAACTGGGCACTCTGTGGCTGAAACAGCAGGCTGGGAGGTTTCGAGGAAATTGAATGAATTGCCAATGAACCGCTGAGCCAGTGGTGGGAGGGAGTAAGGATATAATCTGTCCTCTTTCTTGACAATAGATATTGCCACTGGAGCAACTGAGACCTCAGTGGTGCCCTCTACTGTCTGATGTGGCTGCATGGAGTCTTCTTCAAAGAAGTGTGGCAGGTATCGATGCAGCATTGAGGAAAGATGTATATCTGTCCATAGGTCCTCTCGTTTACCTGTAGATACATCTGCAGTGGCCTCTGTGGCAACTGGGCATTCAGCAGACTGGCAGGTTTCAGGGACAAAGTATGAAAATACAATGAACCGCTGTGCATCCTGAGCGCGTATGGCCAATGGAGAGGGGGGATGCAACATGGTTGGTATAGGCCTTTGATTGGTGAAAGCCAGTGGTGGGAGGGAGTCAATACAGGGAGCCATAAACTCAGTGAGAGGACAGTTGCTCACATCTCTCACATTCTGCGTGAGAAAAGAAACAGACATGATGAAAGTGATCACATTCAGTACATACATACATACTGTATGAGTCAGCACTATTTACTTATATATATATATATATATATATATATATATATATATATATATATATATATGTCCCTCAGATGCTCTGCACCAGTCTGTCCCAACCCTGGGTCCCCTAGCCAATGGGCCAGCTAAGTGTAAAAATACATGCCCCACACCCAGCATAACATTTGACATTTTAGCCATTTATCAAACGCTTTTATCCAGAATGACTTATAGTTAGTTAGTGCATTCAACTTAAGGTAGCTAGGTGAGACAACCACATAATCCTGATATGAACGTCTATGATAGAACGGTTGTTTATTTTTTATGACAAGACAACCATAAGAACTGAGGACATAAATACACTGAAACAGACAGACACGATACAACACATTTAGACAAGAACAGTTATAAGCATTGCCATGAGAACAGCGCCGGAGAAGATGGCTGCCGTTTTACAGCCCTCTAACCAATTGTACTATTATGTGTGTTTTTCCGCGTTATTTGTAATTTATTTTGTACATAATGTTTCTGCCATCGTCTCTTATAACCAAAAAGAGCTTCTGGATATCAGGACAGCGATTACTCACCTCGTATTGGACGAAGATTTTTCTTCAACGAGGCGGGCCGCGATGGATATAATACAGACACCCGACAAGGCCCAAATCCCCGTCATTCGCGTGAGGAAGAGACGGAGATATCGTGGACGTAGATCGGGGTGCCTTGTAAGGATCCGACGGCGAGCGAGTAAACTGCCTCTTCCATCAATCCTATTAGCCAACGTTCAATCATTTGAAAATAAATTGGATGATTTAAATTACGGTTATCCTACCAACGGGACATTAAAAACTGTAATATCTTATGTTTCACGAGTCGTGGCTGAACGACGACAATGATAACATTCAGCTAGCGGGCTATACGCTACATCGGCAGGATAGAACGGCTGACTCCGGTAAGACAAGGGGTGGCGGTCTGTGTATATTTGTAAACAACAGCTGGTGCACAAAATCAAAACTAAGGAAGTCTCGAGGTTTTGCTCGCCTGAGGTAGAGTATCTTATGATAAGCTGTAGACCACACTATTTACCAAGAGAGTTTTCATCTATATTTTTCATAGCTGTCTATTTACCACCACAAACCAATGCTGGCATTAAGATTGCACTGAATGAGTTTTACAAGGCCATAAATCAACAGGAAAACGCTCATCCAGATGCAGCGCTCCTAGTGGCCGGGACTTTAATGCAGGGAAACTTAAATCCGTTCTACCTAATTTCTACCAGCATGTTAAATGTGTAACCCAGAGAAAAAAAAAAAAACTCTAGACCACCTTTACTCCACACACAGAGACGCATACAAAGCTCTCCCTCGCCCTCCATTTGGCAAATCTGACCAAAACTCTATCCTCCTGATTCCTGCTTATAAGCAAAAACTAAAGCAGGAAGCACCAGTGACTCGGTTAATAAAAAAGTGGTCAGATGACGCAGATGCTAAGCTACAGGACTGTTTTGCTAGCACAGACTGGAACATGTTCCGGGATTCTTCAGACAGCATTGAGGAGTACACCATATCAGTCACTGGCTTCATCAATAAGTGCATCGATGATGTCGTCCCCACAGTGACCGTACGTACATACCCCAACCAGAAGCCATGGATTACAGGAAACATCCGCACTGAGCTAAAGGGTAGAGCTGCCGCTTTCAAGGAACGGGACTCTAACCCGGACGCTTATAAGAAATCCCGCTATGACCTCCGACGAACCATCAAACAGGCAAAGAGTCAATACAGGACTAAGATTGAATCGTACTACACTGGCTCTGACGCTCGTCGGATGTGGCAGGGCTTGAAAACTATTACAGACTACAAAGGGAAGCACAGCCGCGAGCTGCCCAGTGACACAAGCCTACCAGACGAGCTAAACCACTTCTATGCTCGCTTCGAGGGCAAGCAACACTGAAGCATGCATGAGAGCACCAGCTGTTCCGGATGACTATGTGATCACGCTCTCCGTAGCCGATGTGAGTAAGACTTTTAAGCAGGTCAACATTCACAAGGCCACAGGGCCAGACGGATTAGCAGGACGTGTACTCCGAGCATGTGCTGACCAACTGGCAAGTGTCTTCACTGACATTTTCAACATGTCCTTGACTGAGTCTGTAATACCAACATGTTTCAAGCAGACCACCATAGTCCCCGTGCCCAAGGACTCTAAGATAACCTGCCTAAATGACTACCGACCCGTAGCACTGACGTCTGTAGCCATGAAGTGCTTTGAAAGGCTTGTCATGGCTCACATCAACAGCATTATCCCAGAACCCTACCCTAGACCCACTCCAATTTGCATACCGCCCCCAACAGATCCACAGATGATGCAATCTCTATTGCACTCCACACTGCCCTTTCCAACCTGGACAAGAGGAACACCTACGTGAGAATGCTATTCATTGACTACAGCTCAGCATTCAACACCATAGTGCCCTCTAAGCTCATCACTAAGCTAAGGATCCTGGGACTAAACACCTCCCTCTGCAACTGGATCCTGGACTTCCTGACGGGCCGCCCCCAGGTGGTAAGGGTAGGTAACAACACATCTGCCACACTTATCCTCAACACGGGGGCCCCTCAGGGGTGCGTGCTCAGTCCCCTCCTGTACTCTCTGTTCACCCATGACTGCATGGCCAGCACGACTCCAACACCATCATTAAGTTTGCCGACGACACAACAGTGGTAGGCCTGATCACCGACAACGATGAGACGGCCTATAGGGAGGAGGTCAGAGATCTGGCCGTGTGGTGCCAGGACAACAACCTCTCCCTTAACGTGACCAAGACAAAGGAGATGATTGTGGACTACAGGAAAAAAAAGAGGACTGAGCACGCCCCCATTCTCATCGACGGGGCTGTAGTGGAACAGGTTGAGAGCTTCAAGTTCCTTGGTGTCCACATCACCAACGAACTATCATGGTCCAAACACACCAAGACAGTTGTGAAGAGGGCACGACAAAGCCTATTCCCCCTCAGGAGACTGAAAAGATTTGGCATGGGTCCTCAGATCCTCTAAAAAATTCTACAGCTGCACCATCGAGAGCATCCTGACTGGTTGCATCACCGCCTGGTATGGCAACTGCTTGGCCTCCGACCGCAAGGCACTACAGAGGGTAGTGCGTACGGCCCAGTACATCACTGGGGCAAAGCATCCTGCCATCCAGGACCTCTATACCAGGCGGTGTCAGAGGAAGGCCCTCAAAATTGTCAAAGACTCCAGCCACCCTAGTCATAGACTGTTCTCTCTGCTACCGCACGGCAAGCGGTACCGGAGTGCCAAGTCTAGGTCCAAAAGACTACTCAACAGCTTCTACCCCCAAGCCATAAGACTCCTGAACAGCTAATCATGGCTACCCGGACTATTTGCACTGCCCCCCCCCCCCATCCTTTTTATGCTGCTGCTACTCTGTTAATTATTTATGCATAGTCACTTTAACTCTACCCACATGTACATATTACCTCAACTACCTCAACTAGCCGGTACCCCCGCACATTGACTCTGCAACGGTACCCCCCTGTATATATAGCCTCCCTACTGTCACTTTATTTTACTTCTGCTCTTTTTTTTCTCAACACTTTTTTTTGTTGTTGTTTTATTTTTACTTTTTTTGTTTAAAATAAATGCACTGTTGGTTATGGGCTGTAAGTAAGCATTTCACTGTAATGTCTGCACCTGTTGTATTCGGGGCATGTGACCAATAAAATTTGATTTGATTTGATGGTGTAGCCTAATACAAAAAGAAATAAGGACAAAACATTGTTAGCTTACATTCCATGGCATATGGAACATTTTGCCCTTACAATAACGTATATTTGCTTTAATTAATATTGTTAAATAGAACTCTAGTCGACTTTGTCAAAGTTGGTCTTGTTACCTCCTCAATCAGTCTTGGCATTTTCCTCGTCTTGAACCAAATCCTCTTCATCTTCTTCTCCTGATCCTTCTGGATCTGCAAAACCAGAGCCAACCTGGCTCCCAGCTCCATCACGTAGTCTGTCTGGATCGCCCTTTCCTCCAACCGACACTCACCCCTCCTCTGTGTCAGCGTTGAACCCTCCATGTCTTCCTCTTAGCTAACAATAACTCTGGAAAATACATAACGTTGTAGTAAGTGGGTGTTGCTAACCAAATAATAATGCATCTCTTTACAATGTGCACACGTTTTCTTCCCAGCTACTTACAATTAAGCAAGTGAGAATCCTGCTCCAGATATGTTTACGCAATAGGCCTATCTGAATTACTAGTAAAAAGTTGGCTACTGGAAAAGCGACCAAGTTCAAATGAATCGATTTTGGCTGTTCTTATCATTTCGTGAACAACATCCTTTATGACATCATCATTGTGATGCAAGGCGTTGCCATGGCAGATGAAAAAGCACAACACAGACTTTAAAAAGCAAACTTCAGGCTCTTTCTGTACCTTACTATTGAGCCTTATTCAACCCCTCATGTAGCTCTACTCCATATTGGGCCTGTTTCTCACAAACCACACTAATCACTTCCATCATATCATTGAAAACACTGTGTTTTGGGTAGAAAATGACTCTATATCCATGCAGGACCTAACTTGTACAGTTTCATCTATTTTAAAAACCAAGGAGGTAAAAACGCCAGTCTTCTCTTTGAGTGCCCCTGAGTGCACCTCAATTTAAAGAGGTCTATCAATTCAACCATTTGAAATGGATGTCCATTCAATTAAGAACATATTATTCTTATTAGAAATGAATCAGCTACAAATTAGGTAGGCGTACTTGTTTTTTTACACAACCTACTCTTTTGGTACATATTTATTGAGATAATTGATTACAACATATGTTGGTGATTAACACAGAGAGAGTTTTTTTTTTTCTGTCATCAATAGAATGCATTAGCCATTAGGCTGGCTCACTACAATTGTAACATGACATCTCAGGTGTCAGGATGAAGCATTTTCTCACAAAAAGAGGACTCAAGCAAACTATCTCTCTTCAACAGTTTCACTAGTCATGTTAGGTCTACTTAAAATGTCACATTCATACACAAGTAATTTGAAAATAAGTTATACTACTGAAACACATTCACAATAAGTTATATTACAACCTACCTCTGAAGTAAGCAGTGTGTTCTCTCACTAATGAAATAGGACATTAATAATCTGTCAGTGGTTAGTTGAATCAGTCTCTTTGCACTGTTCAGTTTGTCTGTGCAACAGGTAACCTTCCAGAATCGGAATCTTGTGATGTCACAATGGAGTCCCCATTGCCATGGTTACCCACAGCAGCTTTCATGTGTAATCAAATGCTGGCACAATTTCGTTTATTTATTTTTTATTTTTTGTACCTATGCAGCACAGTCATACCTAATATATACAATGAATCCATATAACCTAATTTTTTATTAAAATAAAATGCTGTAACTCATATCAAATGGTTGACCATTCAAACGACATGTGTTTTGCCCTAATTAAAAGTCAATATGTTTTAGATATCATAAATAGCAGCCAGGCTTACTTAGGTTGTTTGTTTCGATCTCAGCCTACCACTAATGTCTAATGTCATCATCATCATCATCATCATCATCATCATCAATAAAATACATAGGCTACCTTACTACAGTAAAACAAGTCTTCCATAGTCTATGTCACCTCAGTAACAAAGTTCCAAAAAAGAAATGAGGGTTCAAGAAAACATCTCTCTTCAATGGCCTCAGCTATTAGCCATATGATCAACAAGGTCAAATGCAGCACTAAAATCAAGAAGCAGCTCATCCACAAGTTTATCTTGGTCAAGTGACCTGAGCCATTGATCGATTAAATCAACCAGAGCTGTTGCAGTCGAGTGATCCTTACGGTATCTTTACGGTACGCATGCTCATAGAGGGATAAAATTAGCTGGATGTGTAATTATATAGGCCAAAAAAATGTAATTGAAGAGTAGGTGTCATTGATGTTTAGCATTTTAGTTTAATAAATTATTAAATAAGGAAATCAATATCAGCTGACTATAGAACAGTATTGTAGACCTGCCAACAGTGCCCATTGTTTAAAAATATGTTTGAACATTTTCTTATCCATGTCTTTCCAGTTGATATAACCAAACAGACAACCTTTGTTGCTCAAGAGCGTCACACATTCCTCCATTCATTCTCTATCATATTCCCCCTCCATCATATTCCTCTATCATATCCCCTCTATCATATTCCCTCTATTATATTCCCTCTATTATATTCCTCTCCATCATATTCCACTTCATCATAATACTCGCTATCATAATTCCCTCTATCATATTCCTCATTTACATTATACAGGGAATCCCAATTGAGAACCAGTCATCTAATTTTTTGCATGGTGCCCAGTGTTATATCAATGAACATTCCAAACAGCGCGTAAATAGATAAAATTACATACAGAGCAGAAAATATATAGTCAAATTAGAAGACTTGAACACATATATCAAACAATGAATTAGTCTTGTATTTAACCAGTTGAGCTGACAACCATTTTGCACTATTTTCACTAGGGCTATAGTCATCAATCTAGCAAGAGGAAAATACATGTATGTAATGTAGTGGTGTCCCTCCCCCAGGAAGCTATGAGCTTTGGCTTTCACCTGGAATTGATCATTTATGTCTGAGAAAAAAACACTTTTCAACCCATATGATCTAGTACACAAGGAAAATATAATACAACCTTCTTTACTACTTTGCCAAACATTTCATGACATTAGTGATAGTCAGAATCTGTTAAATTTGTGAATGTCTAAATTAACATTTGGGCCATTTAAACAGTGTGTATCCCTCCTCTAGACAAGGGGAGATGGGCTATGTAAAGGTCTCGATTTTGTCGTTCTGAACAAATGTTTGACTTCTATACAAAATTACTTCTTGACTTATTTTAGGTTTAAGGAAGTGTGTAGGTCGCATTCTTTATCGTAGAGCTATGAAAGTTATGTATTTAGCTCTGCCTGCTCGAGACAAATTCAGTGATTGCTTTGCCATGTCTGTGCCGTGAAGCAGTCAAAGCTGGATAAATGTTTTTTTCGCCCCTTTGCCCCTTTGAATAAAATTCTAACATTGCAGTTAAGTGATATAAAAGTCTAGGTCCAAAAGGCTCCTTAACAGCTTCTACCCCCAAGCCATAAGACTGCTGAACAATTAATCAAATGGCCACCCGGACTATTTACATTGACACCTCCTCCCTTTGTTTTTACACTGCTGCTACTCGCTGTTTATTATCTATGCATAGTTACTTTACCCCTACCTAAATGTACAAATTACCTCAACTAACCTGTACCCCCACACATTGACTCGGTACCGGTACCCCTTGTATATAGCCTCGTTATTATTTTATTGTGTTACTTTTTATTTAATTTTTTTACTTTAGTGTATTTAGTAAATATTTTCTTAACTCTATTTCTTGAACTGCATTGTTGTTTAAGGGCTTGTAAGTAAGCATTTCACGGTAAGGTCTACACCTGTTGTATTCGGCACATGACAAATACAATTTGATTTGATTTGATTTGATTTGGAGACTAGTCAGGATCAATGGAAAGATGAACAGAGCAATTTACAGAGAAATCCTTGATGAAAACCTGCTCCAGAGCGCTCAGGACCTCAGACTGGGGCTAAGGTTTACCTTCCAACAGGACAACGACCCTAAGCACACAGCCAAGACAACACAGGAGTGGCTTCGGCACAAGTCTCTGAATGTCCTTGAGTGGCCCAGCCAGAAACCGGACTTGAACCCGATCTAACATCTCTGGAGAGACCTGAAAATACCTGTGCAGCTACACGCACTATCCAACCTGACAGAGCTTGAGAGGATCTGCAGAGAAGAGTGGGAGAAACTCCTCAAATACAGGTGTGCCAAGCTTGTAGCGTCATACCCAAGAAGACTCGAGGCTGTAATCGCTGCCAAAGGTGCTTCAACAAAGTACTGAGTAAAGGGTCTGAATACTTATGTAAATGTAATATGTAAAATTTGTTATTTTTAATACATTTTAAAAAAGTCTAAAAACCTGTTCTCACTTTGTCATTATGGGGTATTGTGTGTAGATTGATGAGGAAATTTTTTTGGGAAAACGTCAAGGGGTCTGAATACTTTACATATGCACTCAATTAGATTTTGTTCAAAATAATTTATAGGGCAGCCAATAATTGTGACACACATGTTTTTGAATAACATAATGATTTCTTGATGACGATTATTTTTCTATTTGAACAATTATTACTCAATTAAAGGGAATCCAAGATGGCGTAGTAGTGCAGTCCTGTTTTTGTTGTGTGTCTGTAAATAGCCTGTAAATACCCTGTTTTTTTTGTTTTTTTTCGTACATATTTCCCTATCAGACTTTTCATCCTTCTACTAAATATAATTTCCTGCAACCCGCCTCACTCAATGTGGAACAGATTCTATTATTGACTTACCTTTTATCTAGAATCTCCAGTTGAAACTAGCTAGCCAGCTAACTAGCTACTTGCTATTAGCCACAGTTAGCGGTATTTCACCCAGAACATTGGATTTTTCTGCCGGAATAATTTAATCACTGGACATTAATCACCGGATCGCAACTAGCTAGCCGCAACCGAATGGATGTTGCTGTTTGGCTAATCACCACTGCCCCCGATGCAAGCACCAATTAGCCTCGAGCTAGCCTAGAGCCAGGCCCATATCCCGGCTATCTACCTCTCGGTCTAATGGAAGGAAGTAGCCAGCTAACTAGCTACTTGCTATCAGCTACCGTTATCGGTTTTTCACCATTGTCCGTGGCCTGCACCACCTACCAGCCAGCTCTAGCCTGGACTATTATTCGACCAGTCTGCACTGTCTGCACAGCACGTTATTGACCCAGAACATATCAGTTTTTCTGCCGGAATCACTGGACCTTTAACTCTGGGTTCATCGCTACCAGCTAGTTGCAACAAAATGGACGTTGTGGTTTGGCTAATCATCCTGAGCTAGGCCCATCTCCCGGTTATCTCCCTCTCTTTCAACCGGACGGGACCACCTAGTGTTGACACGGAGCCCCGCCGATCCTACACGACTGGTCTGCTGACGAAATCGTCTGATGTGGATACAACAGGCTTCCCGTTACGACGTCGACCACGAAGATTCCATCTGCTAGCCCCGAAACGCTAGCCGTGGCCTCTTGCGCGCTCGTGCTTTAGCAGCCCCCGAACTATCCTATTGCTGTTCACCGGACCTTATGATAACTCAGCTATACAGCTGATGCCTGCTGGACTGTTCCTTTTTACTGTACCGCATCCTGTTTATGTTTAGCCTCAGCCCAAACTGTGTCGTCATTACCAGCTGTTGTCTTAGCTCTCTCAAATTAAACCTGTGATTGCTTTACGCCTCTCTCCCTTGTCAATATGGTTAGCTTATTGTTGTTTCGGTTATTTCTAATTGTACTATTTCACTGTAGATCCCCCAGCCCAGCTAAACCTGCCTTAAATAGCTCCTTTGTCCCACCCCCCATACACGTGGAGACTGACTCAATTGGTGCCTCCAGTGATGCTATCTCTTTCATTGTTACCCAACGCTTAGGTTTACCTCCACTTTACTCATATCCTTCCATATCCTTGTCTGTACATAATGCCCTGAATCTTTTCTACAACGCCCGGAAATCTGCCCCCTTTATTCTATGTACACAACGCACTAGAAGACCAGTTCTTAAAGCCTTTAGCCGTATCCTTATTCTAGTCCTCCTCTGTTCCTCTGGTGATGTAGAGGCTAACCCAGGCCCTGCAGCCCTCAGTATCACTCCTACTCAGAGGTGGGTAGTAACGAGTTACATTTACTCCGTTACATTTACTTGAGTAAGTTTTTGAAAAAATTATACTTCTAGGAGTAGTTTTAAATCACTATACTTTTTACTTTTACTTGAGTAGATTTGTGAAGAAGAAACTGTACTCTTACTCCGCTACATTAGGCTACAATGAGGTCGTTACTTTTCTTTTTACCTCTTTGGTATTCTACGCGTCATTGTCTTTATCCCCCCGCATATGCCTTATTTTAATGTTTTATTTTGACAGAGAGAGAGAGACTTCCGCTAAGGCTCTACCACGTGACTGTGTTTCACCAATCAAACGTAGTTGTGCAGTCTCGTCACTTTACCATACTCAATCTCAGTGGCGGGACGGGTTGGCTTTACAGTCATAGCAACACAAAAATGTCAGAATTAGCCGTCGGCAATGCAGACACAGACGAGGAGGAACACCCGCACCCCTGGCCTCATATTGAAAGCATGTTTACCTTAGTAAAAGTGCGAAGGAACAGCTACATTATGCGGTGTCTTCTGTGTCTACCAAAACAAACGGACATTTCAGCATTCAAGAACTCAACATCTAACTTGAGGAAACATGTAGCGGTAAGTTTCCTAAATTCGTTTTTTTTTTGCTGTGGATAGGCGAATGTTTGTCTTTTAGGTTACATATGTTTTAAACATTTTCTATATATATATATATATATATATATCCACATTTGATGTGATAATAAGTCTCTTTTAATAGCCTCACAGATAATTTTTTTTGTCCACAGAGGATTCACCCCAACAAACTGGCAAAGTACACAGATTTACTAGAGAACCACAGAAAGCGTAAGTCCTCCTCTTCCAGTGATACTCTTGTGAAAAATGCAAAAATCACAGCCTTTGCTGCCCCAGGGCGGGTAACACAAGCAACGCTTGACAAGCTGATGCTAAATTTTGTATGTGAGGCCAACCAACCATTTTCTGTGGTTGAGACGCCATCCTTCAATACTTTGATAGAAACCTTGCAACCTCATACAGTAATGACAAGGAAAACGTTATGCACAAGAATACAAGAAGCTGCAAAACACAAGAAGAGCATAATCATCAAAAAGCTGAGTGCTGTGAACTATGTTGCTAACGTAGCTACTTAGGTGTCACCTGTCACTGGATAGACAACACCTCACTGGAGAGGCACTCCACATTGGCTTGTAGACCTGTCAAAGGCTCGCACACGTTTGATGTCCTTGCTGCTGCATTAGAGGAAATACATTCTGAGTACCACATCAGGGAAAAAGTGACCAGGACGACAACAGACAGTGGCTCAAACTTCCTTTCGATTATATGGTGAGGAGAAAGAGGAGGAAGCCATCAATGTACAAGAGGACAGTGACTCCACCCTTGATGATGCAACAGAAGATCAGAGTGAGTCAGAGGTGGAGTATCAAGATGTCTGCAATTCTGGATGACAACACAGGCCTTGAGTACCAACTTCCAAGGCACCAAAAGTGTGCATGCCATCTCCTCAATCTTATATCCACAGTTGATGCCACTGCTGCAGGAGGAGCTGCAAACTAAACCTACAAGAGGCTGTCTCGGTCTGCTTTTGCAAAATGTCATGCTCTTTGGAATAAAACCAGCAGGTCAACCATGGCTCATGAAACAGTGGAACGTGAATGCAAGCTGCAGTTTCTCCGACCCAATCAGACACGCTGGAGCTCCCTGTTCCTCGCTGTAGAAAGGATTGTGCGCATTCACCGAGAGCAAGGAGAACAAGCAATTCGCAATGTCTGCACAGCATTAAAGATAAAGATGTAAGTTGACAAAATGTATATTTTGTTTTTAAAGAATAATTAGAGGTAAGTTTTCTTTGCATGGTGGTGTGACAATTGTGGATGACTTGAATGATATATATATATATTTTTTTTTTTTGTATTTAACATGTACAATGCATAATAAAGACATTGTACCAGAAATAGCTATAAGTAATTGTTTTATCGTTACATCTTTTATAGGTTCAATCCAGCTGAAAATGGGGTTTTGGTCGAGTATGCTGCTGTGATGAAGCCTGTTGCCATGGCCCTTAATATCCTCCAAGGGGAATCATCTGTGCATATGGGCCTCCTGCTGCCAATACTTTACCAGTTGCGGGACAAGCTGAAGAAGTTGGAGTCAACTTGCAAAATGTGTACACCTCTTGTTCACGCCCTGCAGCAAGGGATCCAGAAACGTTTTGGAGACGTCATGAAAGAGCCTGAGCTGATTGCAGCAGCAATACTCCTACCAAGATTCAGAACATCCTGGACCACAGAGGAGAACATCTTAAATGCTGGTAAATATACTTGTTTATCAATTCAAATGTGAACCACTAGACATTGACCTATATAACTCTGTATAATGTTACTGTCATTTAGGATTATAGTGTGTCAGTGACAAACCACAGGGTGGCAATATACAGTGGGGAGAACAAGTATTTGATACACTGCCGATTTTGCAGCTTTTCCTACTTACAAAGCATGTAGAGGTCTGTAATTTTTATCATAGGTACACTTCAACTGTGAGAGACGGAATCTAAAACAAAAATCCAGAAAATCACATTGTATGATTTTTAAGTAATTAATTTGCATTGTATTGCATGACATAAGTATTTGATACAACAGAAAAGCAGAACTTTATATTTGGTACAGAAACCTTTGTTTGCAATTACAGAGATCATACGTTTCCTGTAGGTCTTGACCAGGTTTGCACACACTGCAGCAGGGATTTTGGCCCACTCCTCCATACAGACCTTCTCCAGATCCTTCAGGTTTCGGGGCTGTCGCTGGGCAATACGGACTTTCAGCTCCCTCCAAAGATTTTCTATTGGGTTCAGGTCTGGAGACTGGCTAGGCCACTCCAGGACCTTGAGATTCTTCTTACGGAGCCACTCCTTAGTTGCCCTGGCTGTGTGTTTCGGGTCGTTGTCATGCTGGAAGACCCATCTTCAATGCTCTTACTGAGGGAAGGAGGTTGTTGGCCAAGATCTCGCGATACATGGCCCCATCCATCCTCCCCTCAATACGGTGCAGTCGTCCTGTCCCCTTTGCAGAAAAGCATGATGTTTCCACCTCCATGCTTCACGGTTGGGATGGTGTTCTTGGGGTTGTACTCATTCTTCTTCTTCCTCCAAACAAGGCGAGTGGAGTTTAGACCAAAAAGCTATATTTTTGTCTCATCAGACCACATGACCTTCTCCCATTCCCCCTCTGGATCATCCAGATGGTCATTGGCAAACTTCAGACGGGCCTGGACATGCGCTGGCTTGAGCAGGGGGACCTTGCGTGCGCTGCAGGATTTTAATCCATGACGGCGTAGTGTGTTACTAATGGTTTTCTTTGAGACTGTGGTCCCAGCTCTCTTCAGGTCATTGACCAGGTCCTGCCGTTTAGTTCTGGGCTGATCCCTCACCTTCCTCATGATCATTGATGCCCCACGAGGTGAGATCTTGCATGGAGCCCCAGACCGAGGATGATTGACCGTCATCTTGAACTTCTTCCATTTTCTAATAATTGCGCCAACAGTTGTTGCCTTCTAACCAAGCTGCTTGCCTATTGTCCTGTAGCAGGTCTACAATTTTATCCCTGATGTCTTTACACAGCTCTCTGGTCTTGGCCATTGTGGAGAGGTTGGAGTCTGTTTGATTGAGTGTGTGGACAGGTGTCTTTTATACAAGTAACGAGTTCAAACAGGTGCAGTTAATACAGGTAATGAGTGGAGAACAGGAGGGCTTCTTAAAGAAAAACTAACAGGTCTGTGAGAGCCAGAATTCTTACTGGTTGGTAGGTGATCAAATACTTATGTCATGCAATAAAATGCAAATTAATTACTTAAAAATCATACAATGTGATTTTCTGGATTTTTGTTTTAGATTCCGTCTCTCACAGTTGAAGTGTACATATGATAACAATTACAGACCTCTACATGCTTTGTAGGTAGGAATGTCACGATCGTCGTAAGAGTGAGTAGACCAAGGCGCAGCGTGTGAAACAAACATGACTTTATTTAATTAAAGTACTAACAAACAAAACACGACTCGTGAAGTCCACGGTTAACAATACCGACACGGAACAAAAACCCACAAACCCAAAGTGAAACACAGACAGTTAAATATGGCTCCCAATCAGAAACAACCAGCAAACAGCTGACACTCGTTGCCTCTGATTGGGAGTCACATCGTCAAAACTAGAATAAAACAAACTAGAACCCCCAACATCGACATAGAACACATAGAATGAACACACCCTGGCTCAACATAAAGAGTCCCAGAACCAGGGTGTGACAGTACCCCCCCCTAAAGGCGCGGACTGCGACCGCGCCTCAACTAAACAAAACAGGGGAGGGCTGGGCGGGCCTACCTCCTCGGTGGCGGTTCTGGCTCCGGCCTTGACCACCACCCTACAATACACCCCCCAATGCGCCCCTGGTCCAGTCTGTCGACTCGCACCCCTGGCCTGGTGCGTGGAGGAGGAACGGGCCTTACCAGGCTGACGACGCGCACCCCTGGCCTGGTGCGTGGAGGAGGAATGGGCCTTACCAGGCTGACGACTCGCACCCCTGGCTTGGTGCGTGGAAGAGAGACGGGCCGGACCGGGCTGGCGACGCGCACCGTAGGTTTGGTGCGAGTGGCAGGAACAGGCCGGGTCGGGCTGGCGACGCGCACCGTAGACTTGGTGCGGGTGGCAGGAACAGGCCGGGTCGGGCTGGCGACGCGCACCGTAGACTTGGTGCGGGTGGCAGGAACAGGCCGGACCGGGCTGGCGACGTGCACCGTAGGTTTAGTGCGTGGAGCAGGGACAGGCCGGGCTGGGCTGTCGTCGACGCACACCGTAGGCTTGGTGCGTGGAGCAGGGACAGGCCGGGCTGGGCTGTCGACGCACACCGTAGGCTTGGTGCGTGGAGCAGGGACAGGCCGGACTGGGCTGGCGACGCACACCGTAGGCTTGGTGCGTGGAGCAGGGACAGGCCGGACCGGGCTGGCGACGCACACCGTAGGCTTGGTGCGAGAGGCAGGAACAGGCCGGACCGGGCTGGCGACGCGCACCGTAGGTTTAGTGCGTGGAGCAGGGACAGGCCGGGCTGGGCTGTCGACGCACACCGTAGGCTTGGTGCGTGGAGCAGGGACAGGCCGAACCGGGCTGGCGACGCACACCGTAGGCTTGGTGCGTGGAGCAGGGACAGGCCGGACTGGGCTGGCGACGCACACCGTAGACTTGGTGCGGGTGGCAGGAACAGGCCGGACCGGGCTGGCGACGCGCACCGTAGGCTTGGTGCGTGGAGCAGGGACAGGCCGGGCTGGGCTGTTGACGCACACCGTAGGCTTGGTGCGTGGAGCAGGGACAGGCCGGGTTGGGCTGTCGACGCACACCGTAGGCTTGATGCGGGGAGCTTGGATGGGCCGGACTGGGCTGGCGACGCGCACCACCGACTTGGTGCGGAGAGCAGGAACGGGCCGGACAGGGCTGACGACGCGCACCACTGGCTTGGTGCGGGGAGCAGGAATGGGCCGGACCGGGCTGACGACGCGCACCACTGACTTGGTGCGGGGAGCAGGAATGGGCCGGACCGGGCTGACGACGCGCACCACTGACTTGGGGCGGGGAGCAGGAACGGGCCGCGCCGGGCTGACGACACGCACCACAGGCTCGATGCGAGGAACAGGAACAGGCCGGACCGGGCTCACGGAGACGGATAGGAGGCCTGGAGTGAATAGCGGCCACCACCCGTCCTGGCTGAATGCCTACCCTCACACACTCTGTGTGAGGCATCCGCACAGGACGTACAGGGCGGTGTACCCCTGGCCTGGTGGCCTTCTGGATCCGCCCCCTTTTCTCCTCCGTCAGCCCCGTCGTCCATGCCGTGTGCCCCCCCCTAAAAATTTTCTGGGGTTGCCTCACGACCGTCCGACGACGACCCTGATCACGCCGTAGCTCCTCTCTACGGCGCGCCTCCACCGTCTCACTCCATGGCCGGCGATCCATCCCGGCCAGGATTTCCTCCCAGGTCCAGGACCCCTGCCCGTCCAAGATCTGCTCCCACGTCCAGGCTGCCTGCTCCTGGACACGCTGCTTGGTCTTGGTATGGTGGGTTTTTCTGTCACGATCGTCGTAAGAGTGAGTAGACCAAGGCGCAGCGTGTGAAACAAACATGACTTTAATTAAATAAAGTCATGTTTGTTTCACACGCTGCGCCTTGGTCTACTCACTCTTACGACGATCGTGACAAGGAAAACCTGCAAAATCAGCAGTGTATCAAATACTTGTTCTCCCCACTGTAGTTAGTGTGACTTTTTTTTGCTGACTTTTCTTGTTAGATATTGGAACTGGAAGTAAACATAATGCCCGATCTACAACTACATCACTCTCCTCTAATGCCTTTTAGAGAACATGCATTCAGCTTAATTTGTGTTCTGGGATACTAGGCCTGCAATATTGTTTTATTTGGCCATCTATCATGGACTGGTGCTTTTTCAGTTGATGTGTACTGCTGCTCTTTTCCTCTGCTCAGTGAGATGTGCAGTGTGGCCTAATCACAGATCAGAGTATTCATTTCTAGGCACACAGAAAAAGGGCTGTTGCTTGCCATGCAATACAAAGGTACTGAGTAGGCCTAATCAACACCTATTGATTATTTTACGTTGACCGCTTCCTTCTGGTGTGCAGTTTTCTGTTCAGCATGCCTGGTATGAAATGTTTGTGTGTTTCCTTCTGTTGTTCTGTCACTGTGGAGACACACACACAGTTTATGAGAGTTTATGGGCTGCCTCGTTCTAGTTCTGCCTGGTAAAAAAAGTATAAAGGTTTGGAAATTTGTGTTACTTGTGTCTTATTTATTTTTTTATTTATTATTATTTTATTTTTTAATACTTGAATTTACCTGAATTATTTTAATTTAAGCTATTTTGTAATTCATTAAAGATGATTATTTTGTATTTTTGTCTGTCTGATTGTTGTCTTGTGTTTAAAAAAATAAATCAGACGTTACTCAACAGTTACTCAGTACTTGAGTAGTTTTTTCACCAAGTACTTTTTTTACTCTTACTCAAGTAATTATTTGGATGACTACTTTTTACTTTTACTTGAGTCATATTATTCTGAAGTAACAGTACTTTTACTTGAGTACAATTTTTGACTACTCTACCCACCTCTGCTCCTACTCCCCAGGCGTTATCATTTGTTGACTTCTGTAA
>CM072220.1:2326041-2345727 GCA_036851935.1 Coregonus suidteri
CCCCCTTGGAGGGAATAGAAAAACCGCCACAGGTCCCCTATAAGGAGTTTCCCCCCGTTTCCGTGCTTCTTCCGACCACCCCACCGGGAAGGGGAAGGGGGCGGGGGGAGCGTCTATTCTACCTCCGACAGGGGATGAAAAAGCGCTAAAAGAGTTTGCGCTGGGGGTTCGGGACTTAGCGGCAGAGGGCAGGGGGGGGAATGGAGGGCCCTCATAGCACTTTAGATGAACCCCTTCGGGGGGGAACTTCCCCCGGGGAAAGTTAGCGTGCGGGGGAAAATACACAAACATTTGCCCCATTTGGGGACAGGGGCCCCATTGGGCCCTGGGACCCCCTGTTTCCCCGCCCCCGGGGAAAACGTCCCAGGGGGGGGGCCCCCCTTTCCACCCTCCAGCCCCCCTCCGACCCGGGGCCCAAAAGGGGGCCCTGGGAGGGGGCCCCCCCCCGGCTAGAGGGGGGGAGGGGGAAGGGGGCCCGGGGGGGGCATTTCCCTGGCCACCAAAACCCCTGGTTTGGGCCGCGGGAGGGCACAACCGGGGGGGAAGGGGGCTGGGGGGGTTTTCCCATTAAAGGGAGAGGGGCCGGGGTCACACAGGGGGGAAAAAGTTCCCCTCCCAGGGTGGATTTTAGGGGCCCCAAAAACTACTTTACCGGGGAGCTTTTTTGTGTCCCACAAAACATTACTTGTTTTTTTTCCCACAGGTTGCCCCCAATTCCCGGGCTTTAAGGGCCCGCTAGTCGTTTTCAGGGGGCCAGTGGGAAGTTTGAGTTTCGTAAATTCTTTTTGTTGGTTGGGATTCCCCTCCTTCCAAAGCCAAATGGGGCCTTTCCCGGACAGGGCCTTTTTGGGATAGTCTTTCCGGTTTTTTAGGTTTTTGGGTTTGGGGGGGGGGAAAAAAAAAAAAAAAAAAGGGTCACGGCGCCCACTTGGGAAATGATAACGGCAGGGGGTTCATGAGGGGGGGCGTTTTCAACTCTACGGGATCGACTCTCCTGCGTACCCGGGGGTATGGGGTTTCCGGGTTTTGTTTTCCCCCATGACCCTACGTTTTCCATTTGGCGAATTAAAGGCTCTTAAAGGGGGGTTTCCTTGCTCAGTGGTGGGGGCTTTTTCTGGGTTTTTTTAAGAAAAAGTTGGAGGCTCGAAGGAGGTGTAGGGGCCTTAAAAGTTTCGTTTGGAGGTTTTTTAACCACAGGTCCAAAAAAAAGGGCCAGAATGAAATTGAAAATGTCGGCCGGTTTTAAAGTTTTAAAAAAAGAAAAGGGGTCCAAAAATTGTTCAAACCCAGCTAAATTTGAAGGGGGTTTCCAGATTTTTGCAGTTTCCTTTCAAAACATCAGCTGTCTAAATTTTGGTGTAAAAGGAAAAGTGGGGGGGGGGGGGGAGGGGGGGGGTGCTTTATTCTCCAGGGAAACTTACAGTTTTCCCAAAAAAAAATTTTAGAGTAGTGCAAACAGGATGCAAATTTCTGTTTAAAAAATTTTAGCCTTTGCATTCCGGGACTGTTGTGATATTGGTTCCAAAATTCCCTAAAAAATTTGCATATTGCGGGGCTTTTTGATGTTAAGCAGTTCGCCACAGGAGGGTTTTGTGCTGGTAAAGGGAAAAGTAAAAGCTGAGGAAAAACCAGGGGCTTATCTTTTCTTAGTTTGCTTTTTTTGGAAGGGGGGATGTTTATTTGGGATTGAGAGGAAAACCCTTTTAAAGAAAAAAACCAGGCATTTTTTTACTGAGGGGAAGGATCTATACAAAAGGATACCGGGGCCCCGGAAATTTGGGGAAGGCCTGTTTGCAAAAGGTTTTTGGGGGGAGCGTTTGACAGGGGGGTGGGGGGTTGGGGTTTTTGCCCGGGGAAACCCGTTACGGCGCAGGCAAAAAAGGCAGAGTGATCGCTGGATCCTGGTGAAGACAGCGGAGGTGTTTTTAGGGGGGTAAATTAGTCAGGATTAATTATGGGGGTTACCCACTTTACGGTTTTGGGGTTTTGTCCTGGTGGTTTCTTTAAAATTTTTGTTTGGATTTGGGGGTTTCTATTTTTGGGTTTGAGGATGGCCGGGGTTTTTTAAGCTTTATCCCAATTTAGGTCACCAAGCAGTACGAACTTGGGGGTTTAAATGGGGGGCTAATTCACTTTTCCACAAGGGGGGTGGGGGGGGGTTGTTAGCCAAGGGAAACATTTTGAGGGGACTTATTTTTGGAAAAGGGGGATTTTAAGGGTAGAAACCCTTAAAACTTTTTGGGCAAAAGACCGGGGATATTTAATGTTTAGAGCTCTGTTTGGCCTATCTCTACAGTGAAAATTGCAACCCCAACCCCTTTTGGAATTTTCCTAATCAAACCCCGGAAAATGTTATATTTTGGGGAAAAGGGGAACATTTCCCAAGGAAATTTTGGGGGCCCCCTAACCCAGGTTTCCAAAACACTGCGAAAAAAACTAAGGGTTTGGGCCCCAGATTTGTGCTAACGCAGGGGAAATAACTAAAAAATTAAAGGGAAAGGGAAAAGGCCCTTGGGATATTAACGGCCAAAAATTTCCAAAGGGGCCTTTTCCCGATTACGGGAAAGTAAACCCAAATATAACCCGGCCCGGGGGAAAGAGGAGGGGATATAAGGGCTGCAGGGAAAAGGGGTTAGGCCTCAACATAAACCAGGGGAAAAGAGGGGAAAAGGGAAAACTAGAATAAGGGTTTTTCCCCCGGGGGTAAAGGTTTTTAAGAAATGGTTTTTTCTATTTCCCGGATGGGTACATAAAATTTAAAGGGGGCGGGTTTTCCCGGGGTTGTAAGAAAAAATTTAAAGGGAATATGTACGGGAAAAGGGAATATGGAAGGGATTAAAGGAAAAAGTGGAAAGGTTAAAACCAAAGGGGTTTGGGGTTTAAAAAATGAAAAAGATAGCATCACGGGAAGGGCCCCAAATTTGGAGTCGGTTTTTCCGTGTGAAAATGGGGTTTGGGGAACAAAGGAAGCTATCAAAGGCCCCCGGTTTATTGCGGGCGGGGAGGATCGCATTTTGAAATAGAAAAAATTAAAAAAATTAACCCCCCGAAAAAAACCCAAATTAAGCAACCCATATTGAAAAAAGGGAAAAGAGGGGGGTTTTTTTTCCTTTTAAAAAAGGGAAAATTTAAAGAGGGGCCTAAGCCAAAAAGCTGGTAAGGAGAACACAGTTTGGGGTTTTTGGAGGCTAAACATAAACGGGAAATGCCCCCCTGGTTAAAAAGGAAACAGTCCAGCGGGCATCAGCGTTTTAGCGGGGGATCTTTAAGGTCCGGGGAAAACAGAAAATAGGATAGTTGGGGGCGGGCAAAAAGCCTAGCGCGAAAGGGAGGCCACGGTTTAGGGGGTTTTGGGGGCCCTTAACAGATGGAAACCCTTATTTTTGGTCAAACGTGTTAACGGGAAAAGCCTGTTTGAAACCCAAACACCCAGCCCCGATTTCCGGTAAAGCAGACCAGTCGGTGTGGGAATCGGAGGGGCTCCGGGGGTTTTTAAAAAACACTAGGTGGCCCCCTTTCCGGTTGACAGATAGGAATAAAAACCCGGGGAAAGAGGGGCCCTAGCTAGGGTGTTTAACCCAAAAACCAAAAAACGCCCATTTTGTTGGGAATAGCTGGGTAGCGATGAATAAAAGACTTAAAGGGTCCAGTGATTTTCCGGCCGAAAAACTGATTATGTTTTTCTGGGTCGATATCGCGCTGTGCAGACAGTGAGAATGGCCAATAATAGTCCAGGCTAGAGCTGGCTGGCAGGTGGTGCAGCCACGGACAATGGTTGAAAAACAATAACGGTAGCTGATAGGAAGTAGCTAAGTTAGAGGGCTACTTCCTTCCAGTAGACGAGAGGTAGATAGCTGGGATAGGGGCCTGGCTCTAGCGCTAGCTCGAGGCTAATGGTGCTTGCATTCGGGGCGGCAGTTGTGATTATGCCAAACAGCAAGATCCAAGTCGGCTGGCGGCACTAGCTTAGTTGCCGATCCGGTGATTAATGTCCAGGTGATTAAATTAATTCCCGTCAGAAAAATACATGGTTCTTGGTGAAAATACTGTGTCTAATAGCAAGTAGCTGAGTTAGATGGCTAGCTATTTTCAACTGGATATTCTAGATAAAAGGTAATAAGTCAATTAAATAACAGTTTCCACATTGAGTGAGGCGGGGGTGAAGGAACGTACATATTTTAGTAGAAGGATGAAAAGTCTTATAGGGAAATATGTACGAAAAATATACACAAAAAAACTGGGTATAACTACAGGTAATTTACAGACACAGCAACAAAAAACAGGACCTGCACTACTACTACGCCATCTTGGATTCCCCTTAATTGAGTAAAAATGTTCACAATAGAAAAATAATCGTCATAAAGAAATCATGATGTTATTCAAAAAAACATGTGTGTCACAATAATTGGCGCCCTATAAATTATTTTGAAACAAAATCTAATTGAGTGGTCATTTGTAAAGTATCCAGACCCCTTGGACTTTTTTCCACACTTTGTCTTATTCTAAAATTGATTAAATTGTTTTTTTCCTCATCAATCTACACACAATAACCCAAAAATGACAAAGTGAGAACAGGTTTTTAGACTTTTTATTAAATGTCATTAAAAATACAAATGGAAATATTACATTTACATAAGTATTCAGACCCTTTACTCAGTACTTTGTTGAAGCACCTTTGGCCAGCGATTACAGCCTTGAGTCTTCTTGGGTAATGACGCTACAAGCTCGGGCAACATGTATTTGAGGAGTTTTCTTCTTCATTCTTCTCTGCAGATCCTCAAGCAAGACACTGTCAGGTTGGATAGGGCGTGTCACAGCTATTTTCAGGTCTCTCCAGAGATGTTTAGAAATCGATTTCAAGTCCGGTTTCTGGCTGGGCCCCTCAAGGACATTCAGAGACTTGTCCCGAAGCCACTCTTGCATTGTCTTGGCCTGTGTGCTTAGGGTCGTTGTCCTGTTGGAAGGTGAACCTTAGCCCCAGTCTGAAGGTCCTGAGCGCTCTGGGAGCAGGTTTTCATCAAGAATTTTCTCTGTAAATTGCTCTGTTCTCTTTCCATTGATCCTGACTAGTCTCCAAATCAAATCAAATCAAATTGTATTTGTCATGTGCCGAATACAAAAGGTGTAGACTTACGTGAAATGCTTACTTGCAAGCCCTTAACCAACAATGCAGTTCAAGAAATAGAGTTAAGAAAATATTGACTAAAATACACTAAAGTTAAAAATAAAATAAAAAGTTAACACAATAAAATAATAACGAGGCTATATACAAGGGGTACTCCACTGCTGTACATGGTACCGAGTCAAACTGTGTGGGGGGATACAGGTTAGTTGAGGTAAATTTGTACATTTAGGTAGGGGTCTAAAAGTAACTATGCATAGATAATAAAACAGCGAGTAGCAGCAGTTGTAAAAAACAAAGCGGGGGAGGTGTCAATGTAAATAGTCTGGGTGGCATTCGATTAATTGTTGGTCAGCAGTCTATGGCTTAGGGGGCTTAGAAGCTTTTTAAGGACGCTTTTTTTGGACCTAGACTTGGCAACTCTGGTACCGCTTTTCTGTGCGGTAGGCAGAGAGAACAGTCTATGACTTGGAGTGTACTGGAGTCCTTGACAATTTGTTTGGGCCTCCCTCTGACACCAACCAAGCTAGTATATAGGTCCTGGATGGCAGGAATTTTTGCCTGCCACCAGTGATTGTACTGGGCCGTAACACTACCCTCTGTAGCGCCTTACGGTCGGATGCCGAGCGTTGCCATACCAGGCGGTGATGCAAAACCGGCCAGTCAGGATGCTCTCGATGGTGCAGCTGTAGACACTTTTTGAGGATCTTGGGACCAATGCCCAAATCTTTTCAGATCTCCTGGAGGTGGAAGAAGGCGTTTTGTCGTGCCCTCTTCACGACTGGTCTTGGTGTGTTTTGGACCATGAATAGTTTGTTGGTGATGTGGACACCAATGAACTTTGAAACTCTCGAACCCGCTACAACTACAGCCCCCGTCGAAGTGAATGGGGCGTGTTCCCCAGTCCCTGAAAATCCTCCCCACAGCATGATGCTGCCACCACCATGCTTCACCGTAGGATGGTGCCAGGTTTCCTCCAAACGTGATCTCATCCCAGGTAAGAGGGGAGTGGCAGCAGCAGGTTCTCCCCATGTGAGCTGAGTCCAGTGGACCAGTCCTGTATCCCCGCTCCCAGACAAGCGACAGTGGGTTCTGAACCATGGCTAGCTATCCACAATCTGGCTTGACTGAAAACAAGGTCTACCAAGAGGGAAGGAGCGAGAGGAAGGTAGAGGAAGGGAAAGAGGGAGGAGAGGAAGGAGGAAAGGGAGAAAAGGGTTCTCTCCATCACGACTGTAAGAAGGAAAGGAGGGAGAAGGCCGAGGAAGAGGTGGAAGATGACAAGGAGAGTTGATCTGTCCATCACTACCATAATGAGATCTCTTCTGGGGGCTCTTGTTCTCTCCTCTTTCCCACAGAGGAGCACCTTTCCCAGGCAGCCCAGAGCAAACTCTCCCTGAGAGAAGGCTAGCCCCTGGAGGTTTCACCTTGGATTTATACAGAGAACCCCCCAGTACTCAAAACTGCTTTTACATTGTAGAGGGGGATCTAATCCTCATTGGAGGCGACCCAATGACCCAGAAATGCTCCGTGGACAGACTTCTTCCTCCCTGCTCCCCGTCTCGCTGGCAGGGGGCTCGTAGGAACACCCTCCCCTCCTAGACTCCAGCTCCACCCCTTCTTCACCTGCCCCCCTTATCATGTTATGAGTGTCACCTACAGGTCCCGCCCCTGGCCTACCTGTTGCAGGTGTAAGGATGGTGTGTCGGACACAGCTGCCCTCCCCCTCCTCCCCCTCCTCCCCTCTTTCTCCCACTCCCCCAATCTCTCGCGCTCTCTCCTCCTCCCCCTCTCTTCCCTTTAAAGCAATACTTAGACCAGGCTTTCTGCCTCCTCTACCCCTCTCCACCTCCTCTTCCATTCTTACTCTCTTTCTCTCCACCTCCTCCTCATCCTCCTTTTTTCCCCCTCTCCCGCCCTCCAGTGAGAGAGGCAGGAGGTCACCTCGCCGTCACTCTATCCAGCTGGAGCCGCTGAGAGGGCGAGGAGGAGAGGAGAGGTATAGAGGAAGACCAGCGGAGACAAGAGGGAGAGGAGGAGAGGAGGAGACGAGGAGAGGGAGTGAGACACTATGTTAGCTGTTGTGGTGTGATATGTGTAGTTACTTGTAATAACCACTAGAGCATGCTGGACACTTATTTGGTGCTTGCTGACCTCAATGTGTGCATCAACAGTCTAAAGCAGTCATCTCCAATCCAAAGAATTAGTTGGAATCATTTGTTTATTAGACATTTCCTATTTATACTGTATGGATAATAAAACACATCCTTTATTCACTTGTGTTTTAGCTTTTTCCCTACACCCACACTGAAAGTTGTTACTGTTACTTTAGTCTGTCTTGCTTTATGATAGTCACATGCCTCTACCTTTACAAGAAGTCTGTCAGTATTCTTCATGAGGGCTTTAAAGCTAATGTTAATTTGACTGTGTACTTCAAGAACATACATGTATTTTCCAAGACAGACCTGTTACTGGCTGTGTCTAAATATCCATTCTAGCGTAATCAGTGGCGGTTCTAGACACATTTTACTAGGGGGGCCAAGGAGGGGCCAGTGTTTAATCAGGGGGGCACACATAAAAAAACTGCCTACTTAACACTGGCAGATAACCTGTTGATTACTTTACTAAAAATGTATTTGTTATCGCGATGCAACAGCCAAGATGGATGAAGTTACGTGGTTAACATCACAACATTGTGTAGACCTAGCAAGGATAGCCTACTAACATTTGGATATTTGCTTCTGCTTCGATGAGTTTGCTTAGATATGATTACATTTCTAAACAAATCGAGACCAGACATTTAAAAACTTGATTTGATTTATGTGTGAGGAACAAAAGGAACATGTAGGCTATGTTCAAGAACAACAAGTCACTTATGATATTAAATTGTTTTTCCTTACCTTCGACTCCTGCAAATCGTAGCTCCTCTCGCAAATAGTAGTTGCTGAGCTCTCATTCAACGAAGCAGCACCACACGTGGCAGGCAGGCAGATGGCAGGATACAGTTTTTTTGGGTGCGCCACTCTAATTTACCCGTGTGTAGAACGTTGCCGTGTAGAGCGTTGCATTAGTCCGCTTTTGGCGCTCGCGTGTAAAATAGTTATAAATTCATAATTTTTTTATTTGGTCAGCACGGGGGGCCACAGGGTGGCCAGGGGACATTTCCAGGGAGGCACGGGCCTCCCCCGGCCTCCGTGTAAAACCGCCACTGAGCGTAATACATACTTAAACTGCATACTAATTTAGCCTTTGATCTAGTAGAATTCACTCTTCTTTTCTGACTCACTTGTTTGGCAACAGCTGATAGTCAGATAAATTGACGCGCTGTACCGAAATGAACGAATGACGGGAGTCAATGCAATCGCCCATTAGATGACGAATTCTGAGTACTATAGCTAGTATTATGTATTATGATGTATTGATTATTATGATGAGTATTATGATGGAGTGGAATATGATGGAGAGGAATATAATAGAGGGAATATGATAGAGGGAATATGATGGACGGAATATGATAGAGGAATATAATGGAGGGGAATATGATAGAGAATGAATGGAGGAATGTGTGACGCTCTTGAGCAACAAAGGTTGTCTGTTTGGTTATATCAACTGGAAAGACATGGATAAGAAAATGTTCAAACATAATTTTAAACAATACTGTTCTATAGTCAGCTGATATTGATTTCCTTATTTAATAATTTATTAAACTTAAATGCTCAACATCAATGACACATACTCTTCAATTACATTTTTTTATCTAGTATAATTCACTCTTATTTTCTGACTCACTTGTTTGGCAACAGCTGATAGTCAGATAAATTGACGCGCTGTACCGAAATGAACGAATGACGGGAGTCAATGCAATCGCGCATTAGATGACGCATTCTTAGTACTATTGCAGCGTTCAAGTGCTAGTCGGAACTTGGAAACCCGGACATTTCAGACTTGCTTACTGGTTGTAGTTATACACGTGCCGCATTCAACGAATCAACAAGTCGGACATTTCAGAGTTTCCTAGGTCCGATTAGCATGTGAACGCGGCATAATTTCAAAATTTCACATACTAAAAAACTAAATGTTTTTATATACTATTTAGTACTCTAATATGGGTATTCGGACACTGCCTCTTTGTCTCTCACACACTGAGCACGAGCACAGTCATTATGGCCACAGCTTCCTCTGACCTGGAAGACCACCAGTGCTGTTCCATCTGCACAGACATCTACACTGAGCCTGTGTCTCTAAGCTATCAGCACACCTTCTGCAAGAGATGCCTCCAAGACAGCCTGAATGCTGGACACCACCTCTGTCAAGTGGGCAGGGCTCTGGTCAGAGACAGAATCTTCCAGATCAACAGACTGATCAGGAACGTGGCCTACTAGCTGAAACTGGAGGAAGATGCTAAAAGACAGAGAGCTACAGCCGAGAGAGGAAACAGTAGAGAGATGAATGTCGTGAACATGGAGAGGCTCTGAAGCTGTTCTGTGAGACGGACAGTAAGCTGATCTCTGTGATCTGCAGAGATGGGTGAGACGACAGAGGACACACATTCAAACCTATAAGAGAAGCACATGAGGATGTGAAAAAAGAGGTAGCCTCAGATTTATGCTACTTCAAGAAGGACATTAGTGTGCTGGAATACTCAAGAGATGAGCAGCAAAGATAAATGTCTCAAGCAAAAGAGACGTCAGATCATCTCAAAGTCCAGATCAGGTTGCTTGGTTGACAAGGAGATAGTACTTGCCAGGCTGATCTCGCCATCACGGTTGACAACTCCGTTGTGTCCTCCTCCCAGAGTGCGAAGAGCCTTGGCGTGACCCTGGACAACACCCTGTCGTTCTCCGCTAACATCAAGGCGGTGACCCGATCCTGCAGGTTCATGCTCTACAACATTCGGAGAGTACGACCCTGCCTTACACAGGAAGCGGCACAGGTCCTAATCCAGGCACTTGTCATCTCCCGTCTGGATTACTGCAACTCGCTGTTGGCCGGGCTCCCTGCCTGTGCCATTAAACCCCCTACAACTCATCCAGAATGCCGCAGCCCGTCTGGTGTTCAACCTTCCCAAGTTCTCTCACGTCACCCCGCTCCTCCGCACACTCCACTGGCTTCCAGTTGAAGCTCGCATCTGTTACAAGACCATGGTGCTTGCCTATGGAGCTGTGAGGGGAACGGCACCTCTGTACCTTCAGGCTCTGATCAGTCCCTACACCCAAACGAGGGCATTGCGTTCATCCACCTCTGGCCTGCTGGCTCCCCTTCCTCTGCGGAGTGTAAAGTGTAAAATTTGTAAAGTGGTTAACCCACTGGCTATAGGGTGAATGCACCAATTTGTAAGTCGCTCTGGATAAGAGCGTCTGCTAAATGACGTAAATGTAAATGTAAATGTAAACAGCTAAAGGAGAAGAGAGTTAAAACGGCCTCTCTTCAGTCTGAGCTGGACATCACTGAGCCCAGAGACTTCCTGCTCTAGTGGATGTAGAGGGGCTGCACTGAGATGAGGGAGAGGAGGAAGGAGGAGGAGTGGGTGGAGAGGAATATGATAGAGAGGAATATGATATAGGGATTAGAATAGAGGGGAATATGATAGAGGGAATGTATTGAGAGGAATGTGACAGAGAGGATTTGTTTCATTAGATCACTTTAAGACTTAAAACCTCTTAGGCTGAAAGTCCCCGAAATCGGGCGCGCTAGAATTTCTTAAAAAAATATGTAAATGTTTACATGACTTATTTGATTGATTTCCCACCGTTTTATATTTCAGAAGACAACCATCCAGACCTTCCTAGAACCACGTAAACGTCCACTGTCGAATAAACTTGTATTTGCCTCCCTCTGGTGGTCGGCTGCATCATTACATCCATTTATATCACTTAACTCTAATGTTAAGTCAAAGGGGCGTTCCAGGAAAAAAACACATTTATCCAGTTTGACTGCTTCACGGCACAGACATGGCAAAGCAATCACTGAATTAGTCTCGAGCAGGCAGAGCTAAATACATAACTTTCATAGCTCTACTATAAAGAATGCGACCTACACACTTCCTTAAACCTAAAATAAGTCAAGAAGTAATTTTGTGTGGAAGTCAAACATTTGTTCAGAATGACAAAATCGAGACCTTTACATAGCCCTTCTCCCATTGTCTATAGGCGGGATGCACACTGGTTAAATGGCCCAAAATGTTAATTTAGACATTCACACATTTTACAGATTTTGACTATCACTATGTCATGAAATGTTTGGCAAAGTAGTAAAGAAGGTGTATTATACTTTCCTTGTGTACTGGATCATATGGGTTGAAAAGTGTTTTTTTTCTCAGACATAAATGAACAATTCCAGATGAAAGCTAAAGGTCATAGCTTCCTGGGGGGAGGGACACCACTACATTAATAAAATATTGCCCTCTTGCTAGATTGATGACTAAAGCCCTAGTGAAACAGTGCAAAATGGTTGTCAGCTCAACTGGTTAAATACAAGACCTGTTCATTGTGAAATATATGTGTTCAAGTCTAATAATTTGCTCTATATATTTTCTGCTCTGTATGTAATTTTATCTATTTAAGCTGTTTGGATTGTTCATTGATATAACACTGGCACCGTTGAAAAAGAGACACTGGTCTCAATTGGGATTGATAGAGGGAATATGATAGAGGAATATGATGGAGTGGAATATTATAGAGAATGAATGGAGGAATGTGTGACGCTCTTGAGCAACAAAGGTTGTCTGTTTGGTTATATCAACTGGAAAGACATGGATAAGAAAATGTTCAAACATATTTTTAAACAATGGGCGCTGTTGGCAGGTCTACAAATACTGTTCTATAGTCAGCTGATATTGATTTCCTTATTTAATAATTTATTTAAACTAAAATGCTAAACATCAATGACACCTACTCTTCAATTACATTTTTTGGGCCTATATATAATTACACATCCAGCTAATTTTATCCCTCTATGAGCATGCGTACCGTAAAGATACCGTAAGGATCACTCGACTGCAACAGCTCTGGTTGATTTAATCGATCAATGGCTCAGGTCACTTGACCAAGATAAACTTGTGGATGAGCTGCTTCTTGATTTTAGTGCTGCATTTGACCTTGTTGATCATATGGCTAATAGCTGAGGCCATTGAAGAGAGATGTTTTCTTGAACCCTCATTTCTTTTTTGGAATTTTGTTACTGAGGTGACATAGACTATGGAAGACTTGTTTACTGTAGTAAGGTAGCCTGTGTATTTTATTGATGATGATGATGATGAAAATATATGACATTATTGGTAGGCTGAGATCGAACAAACAATCTAAGTAAGCCTGGCTGCTAGTTATGATATCTAAAACATATTAGGCAAAACACATGTCGTTTGAATGGTCAACCATTTTATATGAGTTACAGCATTTTATTTTAATAAAAAATTAGGTTATATGGATTCATTGTATATATTAGGTATGACTGTGCTGCATAGGTACAAAAAATAAAAAAAAAAAATAAAATACATTCTGCCAGCATTTGATTACACATGAAAGCTGCTGTGGGTAACCATGGCAATGGGGACTCCATTGTGACATCACAAGATTCCGATTCTGGAAGGTTACCTGTTGCACAGACTGTCACGATCGTCTAAAGGAGGAGACCAATGCGCAGCGTTGCGAGTGAACATGATTACTTTAATATTAAAGCACGTAAAATACAAAACAAAAAGACGAAAGTGAAGTCCAACAGTACAACGACTGAAAACACGGAACAATAACCCACAATGCCCACAGGAAAACATGCAGTATAAATATGGCTCCCAATCAGAGATAACGAGCCGACAGCTGACACTCGTTACCTCCGATTGGGAGTCATTGATACAACACACCACCTAGAAATATAACCCATAGACCTGCAAACATAGAAACACACCCAACAGAACTACCAACATAGAAAAACACCCAAATCCCCAACAACACAACATACACTCTAGCTCACAAACAAAAGTCCTAGAGCCAGAGTGTCACAGTACCCCCCCCTAAAGGTGCGAACTCCGGGCGCACCAGCCCACAGTCTAGGGGAGGGTCTGGGTGGGCGTCTGTCCACGGTGGCGGTTCTGCCCCTGGTCGTGGTCCCCACCCCACCTTAGTCACCAGCTTCCCCAGCCTCCTCCACATTACCCCCCCCCCAACTAAACCCCACTGGGTTAAGGGGCGGCCCCGGACTAAGGGGCAGCACCGGACTAATGGGCAGGGCAGTACCGGACTAAGGAGCAGTACCGGACTAAGGGGCAGTACCAGGCTAAGGGGCAGCACCGGACTAAGGGGCAGCACCAGGATAAGGGACAGCACCAGGATAAGGGACAGCACCAGGCTACGGGGCAGTACCAGGACTAAGGGGCAGTACCGGACTAAGGGGCAGTACCAGGCTAAATGGCGGATCCTGGCTGGCTGGCTCTGGCGGATCCTGGCTGGACGGCTCTGGCGGATCCTGGCTGGACGGCTCTGGCGGACCCTGGCTGGACGGCTCATGGCTGGCTGCCGGATCTGGCTGCTCATGGCTGGCTGACGGATCTGGCCACTCATGGCTGGCGGAAGACTCTGGCTGATCCCGTCTGGCGGAAGACTCTGGCTGCTCCTGTCTGGCGGAAGGCTCTGGCTGATCCGTGTCTGACGGAAGGCTCTGGCTGCTCCTGTCTGGCGGAAGGCACTGGGCTGATCCTGTCTGGCGGAAGGCTCTGGCTGATCCCTGTCTGGCGGAAGGCTCTGGCTGATCCTGTCTGGCGGAAGGCTCTGGGCTGATCCTGTCTGGCGGAAGGCTCTGGCTGATCCTGTCCTGGCGGAAGGGCTCTGGCTGATCCTGTCTGGCGGAGAGCTCTAGCGGCTCCGGTCTGGCGGACGGCTCTGAAGGCTCATGGCAGACGGGCGGCTTTGCAGGCTCAGTACAGACGGGCAGTTCAGACGGCGTTGGGCAGACGGGCAGTTCAGACGGCGTTGGGCAGACGGGCAGTTCAGACGGCGTTGGGCAGACGGGCAGTTCAGGCGCCGTTGGGCAGACGGGCAGTTCAGACGGCGTTGGGCAGACGGGCAGTTCAGACGGCGTTGGGCAGACGGGCAGTTCAGGCGCCGTTGGGCAGACGGGCAGTTCAGACGGCGTTGGGCAGACGGGCAGTTCAGACGGCGTTGGGCAGACGGACAGTTCAGGCCCCGTTGGGCAGACGGCCAGACTCTGGCCGTCTGAGGCGCACCGTAGGCCTGGTGCGTGGTGCCGGAAACTGGAGGTACCGGGCTGAGGACCCGCATCTCAGGGCTAAGTGCGGGGAGAAGCAACAGGGCATGCTTGACCCTGGGGACGCACCGTAGGCACTGATGCGTGGTGCCGGAACTGGAGGTACCGGGGCTGAGGACACGCATCTCAGGGCTAGTGCGGGAAGCAGCAACAGGGCATGCTTGGCCCTGGGGACGCACCGTAGGCCTGATGCGTGGTGCCGGAACTGGAGGTACCGGGCTGAGGACACGCATCTCAGGGCTAGTGCGGGGAGTCGGAACAGGGCATGCTGGTACCCTGGGGACTCCCATAACGCCTATTGCGGGGAGCCGGAACAGGGCATGCTGGACCCTGGGGACTCACCTCACGCCTAGTGCGGAGAGCATGGAACAGGCCGGGCTGGGGCTGGCGACTCGCACCGTATCCCTGGTGCGAGTGGCCGGAACAGGCCGGGCCGGGATGGCGAAGCGCGCACCGTCTCCCTGGTGCGTGGAGTAGGAACAGGCCGGGCTGGGCTGGCGACGCGCACCGTATCCTGGTGCGAGTGGCCGGGAACAGGCCGGGCCGGGCTGGCGAAGCGCACAACCGTATCCCTGGTGCGAGTGACCGGAACAGGCCGGGTGTCGGGCTGGCGTAGCACACCGTGGACCTGGTGCTTGGAGTAGGAACAGGCCGGTCCGTACCGGGAACACACACCACTGGCCTCAACCGAGGATCAGGAACGGGCCGGACCGGACTGGCAACACACATCAGTCCTTCACGCCGTGCCACACACACTTCCCTCCTTCTACTCGCCAATGGCTCCTAACATGACTAGTGAAACTGTTGAAGAGAGAGATAGTTTGCTTGAGTCCTCTTTTTGTGAGAGAAAATGCTTCATCCTGACACCTGAGATGTCATGTTACAATTGTCGTGAAGCCAGCCTAATGGCTAATGCATTATATTGATGACAGAAAAAAAAAAACCTCTCTCTGTGTTAATCACCAACATATGTTGTAATCAATTATCTCAATAAATATGTACCAAAAGAGTAGGTTGTGTAAAAAAAAGTAGGTTGCCTACCTAATTGTAGCTGATTCATTTCTAATAAGAATAATAGTTCTTAATTGAATGGACAACCATTTCAAATGGTTGAATTGATAGACCTCTTTAAAATTGAGGTGCACTCAGGGGCACTCAAAGAGAAGACTGGCGTTTTTTACCTCCTTGGTTTTTTAAAATAGATGAAAACTGTACAAGTTAGGTCCTGCATGGATATATAGAGTCATTTTCTACCCAAAACACAGTGTTTTCAATGATATGATGGAAGTGATTAGTGTGGTTTGTGAGAACCAGGCCCAATATGGAGTAGAGCTACATGAGGGGTTGAATAAGGCTCAATAGTAAGGTACAGAAAGAGCCTGAAGTTTGCTTTTTTAAAGTCTGTGTTGTGGCTTTTCATCTGCCAGGTTGTCTTGTCATAAAAAATAAACAACCGTTCTATCATAGACGCTCATCTCAGGATTATGTGGTGTTGTCTCAACTAGCTACCTTAAGTTGAATGCACTAACTAACTATAAGTCGTTCTGGATAAAAGCGTCTGATAAATGGCTAAAATGTCAAATGTTATGCTGGCTGTGGGGCATGTATTTTTACACTTAGCTGGCCATTGGCTAGGGGACCCAGGGTTGGGACAGACTGGTGCAGAGCATCTGAGAGGGACACTAGATATATATATATATATATATATATATATATATATATATTATATATATATATATATATATATATATATATATATATGTGATGTATAAGTAAATAATGCTGACTCATACAGTATGTATGTATGTACTGAATGTGATCACTTTCATCATGTCTGTTTCTTTTCTCACGCAGAATGTGAGAGATGTGAGCAACTGTCCTCTCACTGAGTTTGTGGCTCCCTGTATTGACTCCCTCCCACCACTGGCTTTCACCAATCAGAGGCCTATACCATTTAAATTTTACATTTACTTCATTTAGCAGACACTCTTATCCAGAGCGACTTACAAATAGGTGCATTCACCTTATAGCCAGTGGGTTAACCACTTTACCATTGTTGTTGTTTTTTTTTTGGGGGGGGGGGGGGGGTTGGAGTAAAGGGGGGGGAGGTAGAAGGATTACTTTATCCTATCCCAGGTATTCCTTAAAGAGGTGGGGTTTTCAAATGTCTCCGGAAGGTGGTGAGTGACTCCGCTGTCCTGGCGTCGTAAGGGAGCTTGTTCACCATTGGGGTGCCAGAGCAGCGAACAGTTTTGACTGGGCTGAGCGGGGAACTATGCTTCCGCAGAGGAAGGGGAGCCAGCAGGCCAGAGGTGGATGAAACGCAATGCCCTCGTTTGGGTGTAGGGGACTGATCAGAGTTTGAAGGTACGGAGGTGCCGTTCCCCTCACAGCTCCATAGGCAAGCACCATGGTCTTGTAACAGATGCAAGCTTCAACTGGAAGCCAGTGGAGTGTGTGGAGGAACGGGGTGACGTGGGAGAGAACTTGGGAAGGTTGAACACCAGACGGGGCTGCGGCATTCTGGATGAGTTGTAGGGGTTTTAATGGCACAGGCAGGGAGCCAGCCAACAGCGAGTTGCAGTAATCCAGACGGGAGATGACAAGTGCCTGGATTAGGACCTGTGCCGCCTTCTTCCTGTGTAAGGCAGGGTCGTACTCTCCGTATGTTGTAGAGCATGAACCTGCAGGATCGGGTCACTCGCCTTTGATGTTAGCGGAGAAACGACAGGGTATTGTCCAGGGTCACGCCAAGGCTCTTCGCACTCTGGGAGGAGGACACAACGGAGTTGTCAACCGTGATGGCGAGATCATGGAACGGGCAGTCCTTCCCCGGGAGGAAGAGCAGCTCCGTCTTGCCAAGGTTCAGCTTGAGGTGGTGATCCGTTATCCATACTGATATGTCTGCCAGACATGCAAAGATGCGATTCGCCACCTGGTTATCAGAAGGGGGAAAGGAGAAGATTTAGTTGTGTGTCGTCAGCGTAGCATGGATAGGAGAGGCCATGTGAGGATATGACAGAGCCAAGTGACTTGGTGTATAGCGAGAATAGGAGAGGGCCTAGAACTGAGCCCCTGGGGGACACCAGTGGTGAGAGCACGTGGGTGCGGAGACAGCTTCTCGCCACGCACTTGGTAGTAGCGACCGGTCAGGTAGGACACAATCCAAGAGTGAGCCGCGCCGGAGATGCCCAGCTCGGAGAGGGTGGAGAGGAGGATCTGATGGTTCACAGTATCAAAGGCAGCAGACAGGTCTAGAAGGACAAGAGCAGAGGAGAGAGCAATATAAACGTTGGCTAGCTAGCACAAAGTCAGTCATGCTAGCTACACAAGTGGACTACCACATCTCGAATGTTCAGAAAGGGAAGCTTTTACGTTGCAAAATTTCTCATTGACTAAAATTATATTGCATTTAGCTGCTACAGTACTGCTAGCTGGTAGTGTTGGCTAGCTAGCAATGGCTGTGGTGTTGACTTTGTTTGAAAAATGGCGTCGCTGCGAAAGAATGTAGCTGGCTAAAATGATATTGTATTTAGTTGCTACAGTACTGCTAGCGGTAGTGTTGGCTAGCTAGCAATGGCTGCTGTGTTGACTTTGTTTGAAAAAATAAAACCGAACAGGGGAGGGCCGGGTGGGCATTCCTCCTCGGAGGCGGTTCCCGGCTCCGGGCTTGGACCACCACCCTACGTAGCGCCCCTGGGTCCGGTCTGGCCCCGCTGGCTGGAGCTGGACTGGACATCGGTGGAGCGGATTGCTTAGGCTCCGATGTGGAGCAGCTGACCGGTACCTGACCAGGCACTGGTGACCCAGGCATGGGCTGTGCCGGGGACTGACGACGCGCACCACAGGCTTGGTGCGGGGAGCAGGAACGGGCCGGACCAGACTGACGACGCACACCACAGGCTTGGTGCGGGGAGCAGGAACGGGCCGGACCGGGCTGACGACGCACACCACAGGCTTGGTGCGGGGGAGCTAGGGGACGGGCCGAAAAGGGTTGACGGAAGTGCACTACAGGGCTTGGTGAAGGGGAACAGGAACAGGCCGGGGCTCGGGCTGGCGACACGCACCATTGGCTTCGTGCGGGAGACAGGAAAAGGCGGGCCGGGGCTGGCGACGCACACAATTGGCTTGGTGCGTGGAGCAGGAACGCCGTTGCTGGCGACGCACACCATTAGCTTGGTGCGGGGAGCAGGAAACAGGCCGGTACGGGCTGGCGAGCAGCGCACCATGTGACTGTGCGAGGGGCAGGAACAGGACGGACCGGGCTGGGAACACACCACCACGGGGGGGCCTTACCCGGGGTTCACAGGAACGGGCCGGACCAGACTGGGCAAAATTACCTCAGTTACCTCTCGGCCGTGCTCTACCATTTTCCTCCCTCTACTAGCCAAAGGGCTCCCGTAAACTGGGTGGCCCTTCTCTCCTATTCGTCACTAACTCGCCCCTTATCTGCCTCCAGCAGCCCCGTCGTACACCATTGTGAGGCCCCCCCCCCCCCCCTAATTTTTTTTGGGGGTTTGTCTCTCCCCGTGGATATGGGCCTCCATGGCTTCGCCAGACTCTCGCAGCCTCGGCCGCCCAAGTCCAACCTCCTCTCCTCCGTCACGCGGGCTGTGGAACCAGTCGAGGTGGATATTCCGCTAGAGTAACATCTGGCGTTGGCCCATGGACACGCTGCTGGACACAGTTAGAAAGTGGATATCCGCGAGAGTTATACAGCTGGAGTTGGCTCCTGGGACACGCTGCTTTGGCACCAGGCGAAAGTGGGATAGCCGCGAAGCGTTAGCCGCTGGCGGTTGGCTCCTGGACACGCTGCTTTGGTCCAGGTTTGGTGGGATCTTCGTGCACGAGCGTGGAGGGAAGTTGAACCAATGCGGCAGCAGGAGATGAGTGAACATTACTTTTAATGGTAGATGAACACACACGAAAGAAAACAAACCAAAAACGGTCGTGGACCAGAAGAGCCCACCAAAAACTGGACACAAGCAGATCCTGGACAAGAGAGCGTGTCCAGGAGCCATCGGTGCGCGTCGCCAGCCCGGCCCCGGCTGGGGTCATGGCTCCCCGCCCCAAGCCAAGGGAGTCGCGCGTCGTCAGCCCCGGCCCGGCAGGTTCAGGCTCCCCCGCCACCAAGCCAAGGGGCGACGCGTCGCCAGCCGGCCCGGCCTGTTCCTGCGCCCCGTCACCAAGCCACTGGTGCGCGTCGCAAGCCCGCCCGGGCTGTTCCTGCTCCCCGCACCAACGCCTATAGTGCGCTTCGTCAGCCCGGTTTCGGGGCCCCCCCTGCCTCCCCCACCAAGCCTGTG
>CM072220.1:2346227-2378234 GCA_036851935.1 Coregonus suidteri
GGGAAGAGGGCAGGCTCGGAGGACAATATATTATAATATAAAAATTTATTATATATATAATTATATATATATATATATGGATTTTAAAGTAATGGGCGACCATACAGTATGTTTTATGTATAAGTGATCATTTTATCGTTGTTTTTTTTCTCACGCAGAATTTAGAATTAAAGAACTGCCTCTCCCTGATTAGGGCTCCCTGTTGACCCCCCCCACCATGGCTTTCCCCAATCAGGGCCCTATACCAACCAGTGCATCCCCCCTCCTTTTGGCAATACGGCTCAGGGCAAGCGGTTCATTGATTTTATATTTTCCCCCCTAAAAACTGCAGTCTGCTGAATGCCCAGTTCCCACGGGGCCCAAAACCCCCTGCAATGTACTAAGGTAAACGAGGAGTTCACGGTTTCGGCCGGGCTGCCTCTTCCTTGTTCGGGGGGCTTCGGCGTTTTGTCCCCGAATAATAGCTGCCACCGTTGTATGTTTCATGTTCGTTGGCTTTTCGTCTGTTTGTTGTGACCACCTGTTCTCGTTTAGCGTAATTAGTGTCCGATAAGTTCCTCGTTGTGTTTGTCCTAGTGTTGTGTGTGATTGATTTATTATGTGTCGTGTGTAGTGCTTGTGTACTGCTATTTCGCTCGGTTGAGCTTCACTCCACTGCGTTGGAGCATTTTACGCACATGTTTAATGCGCCTTTATTTTTGTCGCTTCGTGCGTTAGTTTCGCCTTCGGGCAAGTGTGTTCGTATTTTCCTTTTGCGAAAGTTTAACTAAAGTCTTTTGGACTATACTTCGGTCGTCCTGCGCTTGATTCCACCCAACACCCACCTACAGCACTCTTGACAGAATCACACACCTTCAAGAATGGAATCAGCAGGAGCCGGCAGCAGCCCAGGCGACGCTGGAGGACAAGGTCTGGGGAACAAAGTGACCAGATCCTGCAGATGGGGACCGCACTGCAGGAGGTGATCACCACCTATCCGACCGGCTGGGGGGGACTCCTTCCACCACCATTCTTCTCCCCGCCAGCACCATCGGCAGTCAGGCCCATTCCTGCTCCGGAACCCCGAGGAGTTCGACTCTCGCTCCCGAGGGCCTACGAATGGACGCGGCGGGTGTCAGGGATTCCTTCTCCAGGTGGAGCTGTACCTGGCCCACCGTGCACCCGGCGCCCTCGGGACATGAGAGCGCGTCCGCCCTGATCTCCTGCCTTTCCGGGAAGGCGTTGGAATGGGCCAAACGCGGAGTGGAGGAGGATAGACGCGGATACCATCACCTACGACGAGTTCTCCCGCCGCTTCAGGGCGATGTTTGACCATCCCCCGGAGGGGGAAAAGCGGCGGGGGAGCGTCTGGTCTTCCTCCGGCAGGGGAGGAGGAGTGCCCAGGAGTTCGCCCTCGAATTCCGTACTCTAGCGGCAGATGCAGGGTGGAATGAGCGGGCTCACATCGATCACTAAAGATGTGGTCTTCGCGCAGAGGACGTCCCGTCGGGAGCTGGCCTGTAGGGACACCAGCCTCTCGTCGACCAGTTGGTCGGACCGGTCCATCAGGCTGGATAACCTGCTAGCTATCCGCGGACGTTCCGAGGGGGGTCCGTCCATTTCACCTCCAGCGCCTCCGAGCCGTGCCCCATGGAGCTCGGGGGCGCTGCGACGCTAGAGAGAGGAGGGGTCAGCTCACCGAGGGGGTCCATCTCCTGCACCAACTGTGGTCGGGGAGGACACACACCGCGGCTAGGTGCTGGGGATGGCTCCTAGGGGAGAGGGACGACAGGTCCCGCACTGGGGATTCCTTCCAGGTGAGTAGGCGCCCCTACTCACCCAGAGCTCTCTGTTGCACATTTCTGTATACCTGTGCGTTTTCCACAGGTAGCACCTCAGTCCAGCATAAGGCGCTGGTAGATTCAGGCGCGGCTGGGAATTTGGTTAATAAGAAGTTTTGTTTAGCCTTAGGGATTCCCCCTTCTCCTGTTGATGTCCCTTTCCCGTTCATGCCCTAGATAGCCGTCCGTTGGGTGCGGGCTTAATCAGGGAGGTCACTGCGCCACTTAGGATGGCCCCCTCCCTGCCTTGCAGGGGGGTCATCAGGAGATGATTCAGCTATTTCTGATTGACTTTTTTTTTCCTGCGGCGTATTCCGGTGGTGCTGGGCATGCCCTGGTTGAGTACCCATAACCCATCTATTTCGTGGCAGGAGAGGGCTCTGATGGAGTGTCTCTCTGCCAGTGTGTGGGTCGATGGTTTTGGGCGTTTCCGTTAGGGCTACCTCGGTGGAGAGTCCAAACCAGGTGCCCGCATTGCCAACGTTCCCCCTGAGTATGGGGATTTGGCATTTGCGTTTAGTAAGTCGAGGGCGACGCGGTTGCCGCCCATATAGCAGGGAGATTGTGCGATAGACCCTCCAGGCAGGAGCTGCGCTCCCACGCAGCCATGTGTATCCTCTGTCTCAGGAGGAGAAGAAAAGCTATGGAGACTTACATAGACAAAATCTCTGAGACAAGGATACATACGGCCTTCCCCCCCCCCACTTCCCCACGCGTCCTCAAGTTCTTTTTTGTGAAGAAAAAGGATGGTGGTTTTACGCCCGTGCATCGGATTACCGTGGTCTCAATCAGATCACGGTGAAGTACAGTTATCCACTCCCGCTGATTGCGACATGACTGAGTCATTGCATGGGGCGCGTTTCTACACTAAATTAGATCTCAGAGCGCGTACAACTGTGGTGCGCATCAGGGATGGCGATGAATGGAAGACAGCCTTAGTACCACCCGGAATTGGCAAACCCCAACCACTGTGAAGGAGTGGTGCAGCAGTTTTTGGGGTTTGCAAAAATACTACCGGAGGTTTATCCGGGGTTTTAGGACAGGTGGCAGCTCCCATCACGTCTCTTTTGAAGGGGGGTCCGGTGCGTCTGCAGTGGTCTGCCGAGGCGGGACAGGGCGTTGGGAGGCTGAAGGACCTGTTTAACTCGGCCCCGGTGCTGGCGCATCGGATCCCTCTTTGCCATTTCAGGTAGAGGTGGACGCGTCTGAGGCCGGTATAGGAGCCGTGCTTTCACAACGGTCAGGCGCGCCACCTAAACTCCGCCCCTTGTGCTTTTTATTCTAAGAAGCTCAGTCCGGCGGAGCGAAACTATGACGTAGGGGACAGGGAGCTGTTAGCCGTGGTACAGGCCCTAAAGGTGTGGAGGCACTGGCTTGAGGGGGCTCAACACCCTTTCCTCATTTTGACGGACCACCGTAACCTGAGTACATCCGGGCAGCGAGGAGGCTGAACCCTCGTCAGGCAAGATGGAATATGTTTTTGACCCGGTTTACATTTAAGATCACGTACATCCCTGGGTCACAGAACGGTAAGGCAGATGCACTGTCTCGGCGGTATGACACGGAGGAGAGGTCCGTGGAGCCACTCCCATACTGCCGGAGTCGTGTCTGGTGGCACCGTAGTAGTGTGGGAGGTCTATGCTGAGCTCGAGCGGGCGTTACGCACCGACCCTAGTCCACCGGCAATACCCGGAGGGTCGGAAGTACGTCCGCTCGAGGTTCGGGATCGATTGATCTTGGGCTCACACGTCACCCTCCTCTCTGACACCCTGGTATCGGCCGGAACAGTGCACTGTCTTAGTGCCAAAGTACTGGTGGCCCACGTTGGCAAGGGATGTGAGGGTTTATGTTTCCTCCTGCTCGGTGTGCGCCCAGTGTAAGGCGCCTAGAACATCTGCCTAGGGGTAAGTTACTACCCCTGCCCGTTCCACAACGACCATGGTCTCACCTCTCGGTGGATTTCCTTACTGACCTTCCTCCTCACAGGGGAATACCACTATACTGTGCTGTTGTGGAACGGTTTTCTAAGGCCTGTCGTTTGCTCCCCATGCCGGGCCTTCTTACAGCCCTGCAAACTGCGAAGCACTATTCACCCATGTGCTCCGGCACTACGGGGTTGCCCGAGGATATTGTGTCTGATCGAGGTCCCCAATTTACCTCCAGGGTCTGGAGAGCCTTTATGGAGCGGTTGGGGGAGTCTCGGTGAGCCTCACCTCGGGTTACCACCCGGAGAGTAATGGGCAGGTGGAACGCGCTGTCGTGAACCAGGATGTGGGTAGGTTTCTTAGAACATACTGCCAGGACGGCCGGAGGAGTGGGAAGGTACGTTCCCTGGGCCGAGGATGGCCCAGAATTCCCTACACCATTCCTCCACTAACCTAACCCCTTTCCAATGTGTGTTGGGTTACCAGCCGGTTCTGGCACCTTGGCAGCAGAGCCAGATCGAGGCTCCTGCGGTGGATGAGTGGGCGCGGCGCTCGGAGGAGACGTGGAACGCTGCACACGTCCACCTGCAGCGGGCCCTCCGACGTCATAAAGGCGAGCGCCGATCTCCACCGCAGTGAGGGGACCGGTGTACGCACCTGGTGCCCTGTCGGAAACTGGGTCGGCGGTTTGTAGGGCCATTTAATGTGTCCTGAAGAAGGTGAACGAGGTGTGTTACAAAAATTACAACTACCTGTTGAATATAAAAGTATGAAACCCCTCGTTCCATGTGTCCCTTCTCAGGCCGGTGGTAGCTGGCCCACTCCAAGAAAGTGAGATCAGGGAGACTCCTCCGCCCCATTGACACGAGGGGGCACCGGCGTACTCCGTGAGGTCCATCTTGGATTCGAGACGTCGGATGGGGGGTCTCCAATATCTAGTGGAGTGGGAGGGGTACGGTCCGGAGGAACGGTGCTAGGTGCCGAGGAGAGACATTTTGGTACCGTCTCTCCTGACGGAATTCCACGTGGGCACCCGACGCACCCTGCTCCGCGTCCTCCGGGTCGTCCCCGAGGCCTGAGTCAGCGCAAGTCTGGAGCCGCGCGTCAAGGGGGGGGTACTGTCACGGTTTCGGCCGAGGCTGCCTCTCTTCCTTGTTCGGGCAGGCTCGGCGTTCGTTGTCTCCGGAATTCTTGCTGCCACCGTTGTATGTTTCATGTTCGTTTGCTTTTGTCTGTTTGTTGTGACACCTGTCTCGTTTAGCGTATTAGTGTCCTATAAGTTTCTCGTTGTGTTTGTCTAGTGTTGTGTGTGATTTATTTATTTCTGTCGTGTGTAGTGCTTGTTACTGCTATTTCGCGCGGTTGAGCTTCACTCCACTGCGTTGGAGCATTTACGCACATGTTTAGTGCGCCTTTATTTTTGTCGCCTTCGTGCGTAGTTTCGCCTTCGGGCAAGTGTGTTCGTATTTTCCTTGTTGAAAAGTAACTAAAGTCTTTGGACTATACTTCGGTGTCCTGCGCTTGATTCCACCACTACACCCACCTACAGCACTCTTGACAGAGAGGACCTATGGACAGATACACATCTTTCTTCAATGCTGCATTGATACCTGCCACACTTCTTTGACGAAAAGACTACTGCCACATCAGGCAGTAGAGGGCACCACTGAGGTCTCAGTTTGCTCCAGTGGGCAATATATATGTCGAGGAAGAGGACAGATTCTATCCTTTTTTTTCTCCCCTCTCCACCCCTGGCTCAGCGGTTCATTGCAATTCATTCAATTCCTCGAAACCTCCCAGCCTGCTGTTTCAGCCACAGAGTGCCCAGTTGCCACAGAGGCCACTGCAGATGTATCTACAGGTAAACGAGAGGACCTATAGACAGATATACATCTTTCCTCAATGCTGCATCAATACCTGCCACACTTCTTTGACGAAGACTCCATGCAGCCACATCAGACAGTAGAGGGCACAACTGAGGTCTCAGTTGCTCCAGTGGCAATATCTAATGTCAAGAAAGAGGACAGATTATCATCCTTACTCCCTCCCACCACTGGCTCAGCGGTTCATTGGCCATGATAGTTTGTTGGTGATGTGGACACCAAGGAACTTGAAACTCTCGACCCGCTCCACTACAGCCCCGTCGAAGTGAATGGGGGCGTGTTCCCCGGTCCCTGTCCCTCCTGAAAATCCTCCACACAGCATGATGCTGCCACCACCATGCTTCACCGTAGGGATGGTGCCAGGTTTCCTCCAAACGTGATCTCATCCCAGGTAAGAGGGGGAGTGGCAGCAGCAGCAGGTTCTCCCCATGTGAGCTGAGTCCAGTGGACCAGTCCTGTATCCCCCTCCCAGACAGCGACAGTGGTCTGAAACCATGGCTAGCTATCCACAATCTGGCTTGACTAAACAAGGTTTCTACCAAGAGGGAAGGAGGGAGAGGAAGGTAGAGGAACAGAAAGAGGGAGGAGAGGAAGGAGGAAAGGGAGAAAAGGGTTCTCTCCATCACGACTGTAAGAAGGAAAGGAGGGAGAAGGCCGAGCAAGAGGAAGAGGAAGAGGTGGAAGATGACAAGGAGAGTTGATCTGTCCATCACTACCATAAGGAGATCTCTTCTGGGGGCTATTGTTCTCTCCTCTTTCCCACAGAGGAGCACCTTTCGCAGGCAGCCCAGAGCAGACTCTCCCCTGAGAGAAGGCTAGCCCCTGGAGGTTTCACCTTGGATTTATACAGAGAGCCCCCCAGTACTCAAACTGCTTTACATTGTAGAGGGGGATCTAATCTCATTGGAGGCGACCCAATGACCCAGAAATGCTCCGTGGACAGACTTCCTCCCTGCTCCCCGTTGAGGGGGCTCAACACCCTTTCCTCATTTTGACGGCCCACCGTAACCTGGAGTACATCCGGGCAGCTAGGAGACTGAATCCTCGCCAGGCCCGCTGGACTATGTTTCTAGCCCGGTTTGTGTTTAAAATCACTTACATCCCTGGGTCCCAGAACGGGAAGGCAGATGCCCTGTCTCGGCGGTATGACACGGAGGAGAGGTCCGTTGAGCCCACTCCCATACTACCAAAGTCTTGTCTGGTGGCACCGGTGGTATGGGAGGTCGATGCAGAGATCGAGCGGGCGTTACGCACCGACCCAAGTCCTCCACAGTGGTCCAGTGGGTCGGACGTACGTTCCGCTCGAGATACACGATCGCCTCATTTATTGGGCTCATACATCCCCCTCCTCTGGACATCCAGGTATCGGCCGGACAGTTCACTGCCTTAGCACTAAGTACTGGTGGCCAACGTTAGCCAGGGATGTGATGGTTTATGTCTCCTCCTGTTCGGTGTGTGCCACAGTGTAAGGCGCCCAGACATTTTGCCCAGGGGTAAGCTACAACCCCTGACCGTTCCACAATGACCCTGGTCCACCTCTCGGTGGACTTTGTTACAGACCTTCCCCCCTCACAGGGGAATACTACCATCCTGGTCGTTGTGGATCGGTTCTCGAAGGCCTGTTGTCTCCTTCCCATGCCGGGTCTCCCTACTGCCCTACAGACCGCTGAGGCTCTGTTTACCCATGTCTTCCGGCATTACGGGGTACCCGAGGATATAGTGTCTGATCGAGGCCCCCAGTTCACCTCCAGAGTGTGGAGAGCCTTTATGGAACGGTTGGGTGTTTCGGTGAGCCTTACCTCGGGTTACCACCCGGAGAGTAATGGGCAGGTTGAACGTGTCAACCAGGATGTGGTTGATAGAGAGGAATATGATATAGGGATTAGAATAGAGGGGAATATGATAGAGGGAATGTATGAGAGGAATGTGACAGAGAGGATTTGTTTCATTAGATCACTTTAAGACTTAAAACCTCTTAGGCTGACAGTCCCCGAAATCGGGCGCTAGAATTTCTTTAAAAAATATGTAAATGTTTACATGACTTATTTGATTGATTTCCCACCGTTTTATATTTCAGAAGACAACCATCCAGACCTTCCTAGAACCACGTAAACGTCCACTGTCGAATAAACTTGTATTTGCCTCCCTCTGGTGGTCGGCTGCATCATTACATCCATTTATATCACTTAACTCTAATGTATGTTAAGTCAAAGGGGCGTTCCAGGAAAAAACATTTATCCAGCTTGACTGCTTCACGGCACAGACATGGCAAAGCAATCACTGAATTAGTCTCGAGCAGGCAGAGCTAAATACATAACTTTCATAGCTCTACTATAAAGAATGCGACCTACACACTTCCTTAAACCTAAAATAAGTCAAGAAGTAATTTTGTGTGGAAGTCAAACATTTGTTCAGAATGACAAAATCGAGACCTTTACATAGCCCTTCTCCCATTGTCTATAGGCGGGATGCACACTGGTTAAATGGCCCAAATGTTAATTTAGACATTCACACATTTTACAGATTTTGACTATCACTAATGTCATGAAATGTTTGGCAAAGTAGTAAAGAAGGTTGTATTATACCTTCCTTGTGTACTGGATCATATGGGTTGAAAAGTGTTTTTTTCTCAGACATAAATGAACAATTCCAGATGAAAGCTAAAGGTCATAGCTTCCTGGGGGGAGGGACACCACTACATTAATAAAATATTGCCCTCTTGCTAGATTGATGACTAAAGCCCTAGTGAAACAGTGCAAAATGGTTGTCAGCTCAACTGGTTAAATACAAGACCTGTTCATTGTGAAATATATGTGTTCAAGTCTAATAATTTGCTCTATATATTTTCTGCTCTGTATGTAATTTTATCTATTTAAGCTGTTTGGATTGTTCATTGATATAACACTGGGCACCGTTGAAAAAGAGACACTGGTCTCAATTGGGATTGATAGAGGGAATATGATAGAGGAATATGATGGAGTGGAATATTATAGAGAATGAATGGAGGAATGTGTGACGCTCTTGAGCAACAAAGGTTGTCTGTTTGGTTATATCAACTGGAAAGACATGGATAAGAAAATGTTCAAACATATTTTTAAACAATGGGCGCTGTTGGCAGGTCTACAAATACTGTTCTATAGTCAGCTGATATTGATTTCCTTATTTAATAATTTATTAAACTAAAATGCTAAACATCAATGACACCTACTCTTCAATTACATTTTTTGGGCCTATATAATTACACATCCAGCTAATTTTATCCCTCTATGAGCATGCGTACCGTAAAGATACCGTAAGGATCACTCGACTGCAACAGCTCTGGTTGATTTAATCGATCAATGGCTCAGGTCACTTGACCAAGATAAACTTGTGGATGAGCTGCTTCTTGATTTTAGTGCTGCATTTGACCTTGTTGATCATATGGCTAATAGCTGAGGCCATTGAAGAGAGATGTTTTCTTGAACCCTCATTTCTTTTTTGGAATTTTGTTACTGAGGTGACATAGACTATGGAAGACTTGTTTTACTGTAGTAAGGTAGCCTATGTATTTTATTGATGATGATGATGATGAAAAATATTGACATTAGTGGTAGGCTGAGATCGAACAAACAATCTAAGTAAGCCTGGCTGCTAGTTATGATATCTAAAACATATTAGGCAAAACACATGTCGTTTGAATGGTCAACCATTTTATATGAGTTACAGCATTTTATTTTAATAAAAAATTAGGTTATATGGATTCATTGTATATATTAGGTATGACTGTGCTGCATAGGTACAAAAAATAAAAAAAATAAAATAAAATAAATTCTGCCAGCATTTGATTACACATGAAAGCTGCTGTGGGTAACCATGGCAATGGGGACTCCATTGTGACATCACAAGATTCCGATTCTGGAAGGTTACCTGTTGCACAGACTGTCACGATCGTCTAAAGGAGGAGACCAATGCGCAGCGTTGCGAGTGAACATGATTACTTTAATATTAAAGCACGTAAATACAAAACAAAAAGACGAAAGTGAAGTCCAACAGTACAACGACTGAAACACGGAACAATAACCCACAATGCCCACAGGAAAACATGCAGTATAAATATGGCTCCCAATCAGAGATAACGAGCCGACAGCTGACACTCGTTACCTCCGATTGGGAGTCATTGACTACAACACACCACCTAGAAATATAACCCATAGACCTGCAAACATAGAAACACACCCAACAGAACTACCAACATAGAAAAAACACCCAAATCCCCAACAAAACAACATACACTCTAGCTCACATACAAAAGTCCTAGAGCCAGAGTGTCACAGTACCCCCCCCTAAAGGTGCGAACTCCGGGCGCACCAGCCCACAGTCTAGGGGAGGGTCTGGGTGGGCGTCTGTCCACGGTGGCGTTTCTGCCCCTGGTCGTGGTCCCCACCCCACCTTAGTCACCAGCTTCCCTAGCCTCCTCCACATTACCCCCCCCCCAACTAAACCCCACTGGGTTAAGGGGCGGCCCCGGACTAAGGGGCAGCACCGGACTAATGGGCAGTACCCGGACTAAGGAGCAGTACCGGACTAAGGGGCAGTACCAGGCTAAGGGGCAGCACCGGACTAAGGGGCAGCACCAGGATAAGGGACAGCACCAGGATAAGGGACAGCACCAGGCTACGGGGCAGTACCGGACTAAGGGGCAGTACCGGACTAAGGGGCAGTACCAGGCTAAATGGCGGATCCTGGCTGGCTGGCTCTGGCGGATCCTGGCTGGACGGCTCTGGCGGATCCTGGCTGGACGGCTCTGGCGGACCCTGGCTGGACGGCTCATGGCTGGCTGCCGGATCTGGCTGCTCATGGCTGGCTGACGGATCTGGCCACTCATGGCTGGCGGAAGACTCTGGCTGATCCCGTCTGGCGGAAGACTCTGGCTGCTCCTGTCTGGCGGAAGGCTCTGGCTGATCCGGTCTGACGGAAGGCTCTGGCTGCTCCTGTCTGGCGGAAGGCACTGGCACTGATGATCCTGTCTGGCGGAAGGCTCTGGCTGATCCTGTCTGGCGGAAGGCTCTGGCTGATCCTGTCTGGCGGAAGGCTCTGGCTGATCCTGTCTGGCGGAAGGCTCTGGCTGATCCTGTCTGGCGGAAGGCTCTGGCTGATCCTGTCTGGCGGAGAGCTCTAGCGGCTCCGGTCTGGCGGACGGCTCTGAAGGCTCATGGCAGACGGGCGGCGGCTTTGCAGGCTCAGTACAGACGGCGTTGGGCAGACGGGCAGTTCAGACGGCGTTGGGCAGACGGACAGTTCAGACGGCGTTGGGCAGACGGGCAGTTCAGGCGCCGTTGGGCAGACGGGCAGTTCAGACGGCGTTGGGCAGACGGGCAGTTCAGACGGCGTTGGGCAGACGGGCAGTTCAGGCGCCGTTGGGCAGACGGGCAGTTCAGACGGCGTTGGGCAGACGGGCAGTTCAGACGGCGTTGGGCAGACGGACAGTTCAGGCCCCGTTGGGCAGACGGCAGACTCTGGCCGTCTGAGGGCGCACCGTAGGCCTGGGTGCGTGGTGCCGGAACTGGAGGTACCGGGCTGAGGACCCGCATCTCAGGGCTAGTGCGGGGGGAGAAGCAACAGGGCATGCTTGACCCTGGGGACGCACCGTAGGCCTGATGCGTGGTGCCGGAACTGGAGGTACCGGGCTGAGGACACGCATCTCAGGGCTAGTGCGGGGAAGCAGCAACAGGGCATGCTTGGCCCTGGGGACGCACCGTAGGCCTGATGCGTGGTGCCGGAACTGGAGGGTACCGGGCTGAGGACACGCATCTCAGGGCTAGTGCGGGGAGTCGGAACAGGGCATGCTGGACCCTGGGGACTCCCATAACGCCTATTGCGGGGAGCCGGAAAAGGGCATGCTGGACCCTGGGGACTCACCTCACGCCTAGTGCGGAGAGCAGGAACAGGCCGGGCTGGGCTGGCGACTCGCACCGTATCCCTGGTGCGAGTGGCCGGAACAGGCCGGGCCGGGCTGGCGAAGCGCACCGTCTCCCTGGTGCGTGGAGTAGGAACAGGCCGGGCTGGGCTGGCGACGCGCACCGTATCCCTGGTGCGAGTGGCCGGAACAGGCCGGGCCGGGCTGGCGAAGCGCACCGTATTCCCTGGTGCGAGTGACCGGAACAGGCCGGGTCGGGCTGGCGTAGCACACCGTGGACCTGGTGCTTGGAGTAGGAACAGGCCGGTCCGTACCGGGGAAACACACACCACTGGCCTCAACCGAGGATCAGGAACGGGCCGGACCGGACTGGCAACACACATCAGTCCTTCACGCCGTGCCACACACACTTCCCTCCTTCTACTCGCCAATGGCTCCCGTACTCCGTTAGCCTTCTCTCCTTTACTCCCTGTGGCAGCCTCCTGCTGCCCAGTCGCCCAAGCCATGTGCCCCCCCCAAAAAATTTCTTGGGGTTGCCTCTCGTCCACAGGCCTCCAGCCTCGCCTTCTTGCTGCCTCCTCATACCACCTCCTCTCGGCTTTGGCTGCCTCCAGCTCTTCACGAGGGCGGTGATATTCCTCCGGTTGTGCCCAAGGACCCTTTCCAGCCCGAATCTCCTCCCATGTCCAAAAATCCTTAGGAGGCGTCCATAACTCCTGTGTAGGTAGGTCCTGTTGCCGCTTGTTACGCTGCTTGGTCCTTTTATGGAGGAGGCTTCCAATAACTCCTGTGTAGGGAGGTCCTGTTATTCTGTCACGATCGTCTTAAGGAGGAGGACCAATGCGCAGCGTTGCGAGTGAACATGATTACTTTAATATTAAAAGCACGTAAATACAAAACAAACAGACGAAAGTGAAGTCCAACAGTACAACGACTGAAACACGGAACAATAACCCACAATGCCCACAGGAAAACATGCAGTATAAATATGGCTCCCAATCAGAGATAACGAGCCGACAGCTGACACTCGTTACCTCCGATTGGGAGTCATTGACTACAACACACCACCTAGAAAATATAACCCATAGACCTGCAAACATAGAAAACACACCCAACAGAACTACCAACATAGAAAAACACCCAAATCCCCAACAAAACAACATACACTCTAGCTCACATACAAAAGTCCTAGAGCCAGAGTGTCACACAGACAAACTGAACAGTGCAAAGAGACTGATTCAACTAACCACTGACAGATTATTAATGTCCTATTTCATTAGTGAGAGAACACACTGCTTACTTCAGAGGTAGGTTGTAATATAACTTATTGTGAATGTGTTTCAGTAGTATAACTTATTTTCAAATTACTTGTGTATGAATGTGACATTTTAAGTAGACCTAACATGACTAGTGAAACTGTTGAAGAGAGATAGTTTGCTTGAGTCCTCTTTTTGTGAGAAAAATGCTTCATCCTGACACCTGAGATGTCATGTTACAATTGTCGTGAGCCAGCCTAATGGCTAATGCATTATATTGATGACAGAAAAAAAAAAACCTCTCTCTGTGTTAATCACCAACATATGTTGTAATCAATTATCTCAATAAATATGTACCAAAAGAGTAGGTTGTGTAAAAAAACAAGTATGCCTACCTAATTTGTAGCTGATTCATTTCTAATAAGAATAATATGTTCTTAATTGAATGGACAACCATTTCAAATGGTTGAATTGATAGACCTCTTTAAATTGAGGTGCACTCAGGGGCACTCAAAGAGAAGACTGGCGTTTTTACCTCCTTGGTTTTTAAAATAGATGAAACTGTACAAGTTAGGTCCTGCATGGATATAGAGTCATTTTCTACCCAAAACACAGTGTTTTCAATGATATGATGGAAGTGATTAGTGTGGTTTGTGAGAACCAGGCCCAATATGGAGTAGAGCTACATGAGGGGTTGAATAAGGCTCAATAGTAAGGTACAGAAAGAGCCTGAAGTTTGCTTTTTAAAGTCTGTGTTGTGCTTTTTCATCTGCCAGGTTGTCTTGTCATAAAAAAATAAACAACCGTTCTATCATAGACGCTCATATCAGGATTATGTGGTTGTCTCAACTAGCTACCTTAAGTTGAATGCACTAACTAACTATAAGTCGTTCTGGATAAAAGCGTCTGATAAATGGCTAAAATGTCAAATGTTATGCTGGCTGTGGGGCATGTATTTTTACACTTAGCTGGCCCATTGGCTAGGGGACCCAGGGTTGGGACAGACTGGTGCAGAGCATCTGAGAGGACACTAGATATATATATATATATATATATATATATATATATATATATATGTGATGTATAAGTAAATAATGCTGACTCATACAGTATGTATGTATGTACTGAATGTGATCACTTTCATCATGTCTGTTTCTTTTCTCACGCAGAATGTGAGAGATGTGAGCAACTGTCCTCTCACTGAGTTTATGGCTCCCTGTATTGACTCCCTCCCACCACTGGCTTTCACCAATCAGAGGCCTATACCATTTAAATTTTACATTTACGTCATTTAGCAGACGCTCTTATCCAGAGCGACTTACAAATAGGTGCATTCACCTTATAGCCAGTGGGTTAACCACTTTACCATTGTGTTGTTTTTTTTGGGGGGGGGGGGGGGGGGGTTGGAGTAAAGGGGGGGAGGTAGAAGGATTACTTTATCCTATCCCAGGTATTCCTTAAAGAGGTGGGGTTTCAAATGTCTCCGGAAGGTGGTGAGTGACTCCGCTGTCCTGGCGTCGTAAGGGAGAGCTTGTTTCCACCATTGGGGTGCCAGAGCAGCGAACAGTTTTGACTGGGCTGAGCGGGAACTATGCTTCCGCAGAGGAAGGGGAGCCAGCAGGCCAGAGGTGGATGAACGCAATGCCCTCGTTTGGGTGTAGGGACTGATCAGAGTTTGAAGGTACGGAGGTGCCGTTCCCCTCACAGCTCCATAGGCAAGCACCATGGTCTTGTAACAGATGCAAGCTTCAACTGGAAGCCAGTGGAGTGTGCGGAGGAACGGGGTGACGTGAGAGAACTTGGGAAGGTTGAACACCAGACGGGCTGCGGCATTCTGGATGAGTTGTAGGGGTTTAATGGCACAGGCAGGGAGCCCAGCCAACAGCGAGTTGCAGTAATCCAGACGGGAGATGACAAGTGCCTGGATTAGGACCTGTGCCGCTTCCTGTGTAAGGCAGGGTCGTACTCTCCGAATGTTGTAGAGCATGAACCTGCAGGATCGGGTCACCGCCTTGATGTTAGCGGAGAACGACAGGGTATTGTCCAGGGTCACGCCAAGGCTCTTCGCACTCTGGGAGGAGGACACAACGGAGTTGTCAACCGTGATGGCGAGATCATGGAACGGGCAGTCCTTCCCCGGGAGGAAGAGCAGCTCCGTCTTGCCAAGGTTCAGCTTGAGGTGGTGATCCGTCATCCATACTGATATGTCTGCCAGACATGCAAAGATGCGATTCGCCACCTGGTTATCAGAAGGGGGAAAGGAGAAGATTAGTTGTGTGTCGTCAGCGTAGCAATGATAGGAGAGGCCATGTGAGGATATGACAGAGCCAAGTGACTTGGTGTATAGCGAGAATAGGAGAGGGCCTAGAACTGAGCCCTGGGGGACACCAGTGGTGAGAGCACGTGGTGCGGAGACAGCTTCTCGCCACGCCACTTGGTAGTAGCGACCGGTCAGGTAGGACACAATCCAAGAGTGAGCCGCGCCGGAGATGCCCAGCTCGGAGAGGGTGGAGAGGAGGATCTGATGGTTCACAGTATCAAAGGCAGCAGACAGGTCTAGAAGGACAAGAGCAGAGGAGAGAGCAATAATTAAACGTTGGCTAGCTAGCACAAAGTCAGTCATGCTAGCTACACAAGTGGACTACACATCTCGAATGTTCAGAAAGGGAAGCTTTACGTTGCAAAATTCTCATTGACTAAAATTATATTGCATTTAGCTGCTACAGTACTGCTAGCTGGTAGTGTTGGCTAGCTAGCAATGGCTGTGGTGTTTGACTTTGTTTGAAAAATGGCGTCGCTGCGAAAGAATGTAGCTGGCTAAAATGATATTGTATTTAGTTGCTACAGTACTGCTAGCTGGTAGTGTTGGCTAGCTAGCAATGGCTGCTGTGTTGACTTTGTTTGAAAACATAAACCGAACAGGGGAGGGCCGGGTGGGCATTCCTCCTCGGAGGCGGTTCCGGCTCCGGGCTTGACCACCACCCTACGTAGCACCCCTGGTCCGGTCTGGCCCCGCTGGCTGGAGCTGGACTGGACATCGGTGGAGCGGATTGCTTAGGCTCCGATGTGGAGCAGCTGACCGGTACCTGACCAGGCACTGGTGACCCAGGCATGGGCTGTGCCGGACTGACGACGCGCACCACAGGCTTGGTGCGGGGAGCAGGAACGGGCCGGACCAGACTGACGACGCACACCACAGGCTTGGTGCGGGGAGCAGGAACGGGCCGGACCGGGCTGACGACGCACACCACAGGCTTGGTGCGGGGAGCAGGGAAGGGCCGAACCGGGTTGACGAAGTGCACTACAGGCTTGGTGAAGGGAACAGGAACAGGCCGGGCCGGGCTGGCGACACGCACCATTGGCTTCGTGCGGGGAGCAGGAAAAGGCCGGGCCGGGCTGGCGACGCACACAATTGGCTTGGTGCGTGGAGCAGGAACGCCGTGCTGGCGACGCACACCATAGGCTTGGTGCGGGGAGCAGGAACAGGCCGGTCCGGGCTGGCGACGCGCACCATTGACTTGGTGCGAGGGGCAGGAACAGGACGGACCGGGCTGGGAACACACACCACTGGCCTTACCCGGGGTTCAGGAACGGGCCGGACCAGACTGGCAACATACCTCAGTACCTCTCGCCGTGCCTCTACATTTTCCTTCCTCTCTACTCGCCAATGGCTCCCGTAACCTGTGGGCCTTCTCTCCTCGTCCACTAACTCGCCCCTTATCTGCCTCCAGCAGCCCCGTCGTCCACATTGTGAGCCCCCCCCCCCCCCTAATTTTTTTTGGGGGTTTGTCTCTCCCCCGTGGATATGGCCTCCATGGCTTTCGCCAGACTCTCCAGCCTCTGCTCCCAAAGTCCAACCTCTCTCCTCCTCACGCGGCTTGACCCAGTCGAGGTGGATATCCGCTAGAGTTACCTCTGGCGTTGGCTCCTGGACACGCTGCTTGACCCAGTAGAAGTGGATATCCGCTAGAGTTACCTCTGGCGTTGGCTCCTGGACACGCTGCTTGGCCCAGTCGAAGTGGATAGCCGCTAGACTTACCTCTGGCGTTGGCTCCTGGACACGCTGCTTGGTCCAGTTTTGGTGGGATCTTCTGTCACGATCGTTGGAGGAAGTGGACCAATGCGCAGCGTGATGAGTGAACATACTTTTAATTTAGATTCACCACACGAAGAAAACAACAAAACGTTCGTGACAGAAGATCCCACCAAAACTGGACCAAGCAGCTCCTGGACCAAGCAGCGTGTCCAGGAGCCAATGGTGCGCGTCGCCAGCCCGGCCCGGCCTGTTCCTGCTCCCCGCACCAAGCCAATGGTGCGCGTCGTCAGCCCGGCCCGGCCTGTTCCTGCTCCCCGCACCAAGCCAATGGTGCGCGTCGCCAGCCCGGCCCGGCCTGTTCCTGCTCCCCGCACCAAGCAATGGTGCGCGTCGCCAGCCCAGCCCGGCCTGTTCCTGCTCCCCGCACCAAGCCTATAGTGCGCTTCGTCAGCCCGGTTCGGCCCGTCCCTGCCTCCCGCACCAAGCCTGTGGTGCGCGTCGTCAGCCCGGTCCGGCCCGTTCCTGCTCCCCGCACCAAGCCTGTGGTGCGCGTCGTCTTTCCGGTCCGGCCCGTTCCTGCTCCCCGCACCAAGCCTGTGGTGCGCGTCGTCAGTCCGGCACAGCCCGTGCCTGGGTCACCGGTGCCTGGTCGGTCAGCTGCTCCACGTCGGAGCCTAAGCAATCCGCTCCACCGATGTCCAGTCCAGCTCCAGCCAGCGGGGCCAGACCGGACCAGGGGCGCTATTGGGGGATTGTTGGAGGGTGGTGGTCAAGCCCGGAGCCGGAACCGCCTCCGAGGAGGAATGCCCACCCGGCCCTCCCCTGTTCGGTTTATGTTTGGCGCAGTCGCAGTCCGTGCCTTTGGGGGGGGGGGGGGGGGGGGGTACTGTCACGCCCTGGCTCTGGGACTCTGTTATGTTGAGCCAGGGTGTGTAGTTTTTATGTGTTTTGGGTTATAGGTTCGTTATCTAGCTCATGTGTTTCTGTGTTGGCCGGGGTGGTTTTCAATCAGAGGCAACGAGTGTCAGCTGTTGCTTGTTGTCTCTGATTGGGGACCATACTTAGGCAGCCTGTTTTCCACAGTGTTTTGTGGGATCTTGTTCCGTGTATGGTTTGTGTCTGTTACCTAGGACTTCACGTCTCGTTTTGTTGTTGTTTTGTTTCGTGTGGTGAATCAAATTACAGTATGTTCACTCATCACGCTGCGCATTGGTCCACTTCCTCCAACGATCGTGACAGCACCAGATGGAAATGTGAACAAAAAAGGCTGTGAAAACATGTCATTGTGGTCTATCAGCTTGATCTTACTCAAAAGATCATATGAAACTACCCTTTAATTGAGTAAAAAAAATTGTTGAAATAGAAAAAAATAATCGTTATCAAGATATCATTATGTTATTCAAAAACATGCGTGTCACAATTATGGCTGCCCTATACATTATTTTGAACAAAATCTAATTGAGTGCATTTGTAAAGTATTCAGCCCCCTTGACTTTTTCCACACTTTGTCTTATTCTAAAATTGATTAAATTGTTGTTTTTCCTCATCAATCTACACACAATACCCCATAATGACAAAATGAGAACAGGTTTTTAGACTTTTTTATAAATTTATACAAAATAACAAATGGAAATATCACATTTACATAAGTATTCAGACCCTTTACTCAGTACTTTGTTTGAAGCACCTTTGGCAGCGATTACAGCCTCGAGTCTTCTTGGGTATGACGCTACAAGCTTGGCACACCTGTATTTGAGGAGTTTCTCCCATTCTTCTCTGCAGATCCTCTCAAGCTCTGTCAGGTTGGATAGGGTGTGTCGCTGCACAGCTATTTTCAGGTCTCTCCAGAGATATTAGATCGGGTTCAAGTCCGGTTCTGGCTGGGCCACTCAAGGACATTCAGAGACTTGTCCCGAAGCCACTCCTGCATTGTCTTGGCTGTGTGCTTAGGGTCGTTGTCCTGTTGGAAGGTGAACCTTAGCCCCAGTCTGAGGTCCTGAGCGCTCTGGAGCAGGTTTTCATCAATAATTTCTCTGTACATTGCTCTGTTCATCTTTCCCTTGATCCTGACTAGTCTCCAAATCAAATCAAATCAAATTGTATTTGTCATGTGCCGAATACAACAGGTGTAGACCTTACCGTGAAATGCTTACTTGCAAGCCCTTAACCAACAATGCAGTTCAAGAAATAGAGTTAAGAAAATATTTACTAAATACACTAAAGTAAAAAAAAAAAAAAAAAGTTACACAATAAAATAATAACGAGGCTATATACAAGGGGTACCGGTACCGAGTCAATGTGTGGGGGTACAGGTTAGTTGAGGTAATTTGTACATTTAGGTAGGTTAAAGTAACTATGCATAGATAATAAACAGCGAGTAGCAGCAGTGTAAAAACAAAGGGGGGAGGTGTCAATGTAAATAGTCTGGGTGGCATTTGATTAATTGTTCAGCAGTCTTATGGCTTGGGGGTAGAAGCTGTTAAGGAGCTTTTTGGACCTAGACTTGGCACTCTGGTACCGCTTGCTGTGCGGTAGCAGAGAGAACAGTCTATGACTTGGGTGACTGGAGTCTTTGACAATTTGTTGGGCCTCCCTCTGACACCGCCTAGTATATAGGTCCTGGATGGCAGGAAGTTTGGCCCCAGTGATGTACTAGGCCGTAACCACTACCCTCTGTAGCGCCTTACGGTCGGATGCCGAGCAGTTGCCATACCAGGCGGTGATGCAACCGGTCAGGATGCTCTCGATGGTGCAGCTGTAGAACTTTTTGAGGATCTTGGGACCAATGTCAAATCTTTTCAGTCTCCTGAGGTGGAAAAGGCGTTGTCGTGCCCTCTTCACGACTGTCTTGGTGTGTTTGGACCATGATAGTTTGTTGGTGATGTGGACACCAAGGAACTTGAAACTCTCGACCCGCTACACTACAGCCCCGTCGAAGTGAATGGGGCGTGTTCCCAGTCCCTGAAAATCCTCCCCACAGCATGATGCTGCCACCACCATGCTTCACCGTAGGGATGGTGCCAGGTTTCCTCAAACGTGATCTCATCCCAGGTAAGAGGGGGAGTGGCAGCAGCAGCAGGTTCTCCCCATGTGAGCTGAGTCCAGTGGACCAGTCCTGTATCCCCCCTCCCAGACAGCGACAGTGGTCTGAACCATGGCTAGCTATCCACAATCTGGCTTGACTAAACAAGGTCTACCAAGAGGGAAGGAGGGAGAGGAAGGTAGAGGAAGAGAAAGAGGGAGGAGAGGAAGGAGGAAAGGGAGAAAAGGGTTCTCTCCATCATGACTGTAAGAAGGAAAGGAGGGAGAAGGCCGAGCAAGAGGAAGAGGAAGAGGTGGAAGATGACAAGGAGAGTTGATCTGTCCATCACTACCATAAGGAGATCTCTTCTGGGGGCTCTTGTTCTCTCCTCTTTCCCACAGAGGAGCACCTTTCGCAGGCAGCCCAGAGCAGACTCTCCAACGATGGTGGATTGTGCGATAGACCTCCAGGTAGGCGCTGCGCTTCCACGTAGTCACGTGTATCCTCTGTCTCAGGAGGAGACGGCCGCTATGGAGACCTACATCACAGAATCTTTGAGACAGAATCTTCACCATCAAATACAGCTATCCTCTCCCTCTGATTGCTAGTATGACGGAGTCATTACACGGGGCGTGATTCTTCACAAAATTGGATCTCAGGAGCGCGTACAACCTGGTGCGCATTAGGGAGGGAGATGAGTGGAAGACAGCATTCAGTACCACCTCGGGTCACTATGAGTACCTCGTCATGCCATACGGGTTAATGAATGCTCCTTCAGTCTTCCAATCATTTGTGGACGAGATTTTCCGGGACTTGCATGGATAGGGTGTTGTGGTATATATTGATGACATTCTAATATATTCCGCTACACGAGCCGAGCATGTGTCCCTGGTGCGTCGAGTGCTTGGTAGACTGTTGGAGCATGACCTGTATGCGAAGGCGGAGAAATGTCTGTTCTTTCAGGAGTCCATCTCCTTCCTGGGACATCGGTTGTCCGCATCAGGGGTAGAGGTGGAGATTGACCGCGTTTCTGCCGTGCGTAATTGGCAGACTCCCACCACGGTAAAGGAGGTGCAGCGCAACTTGGGTTTTGCCAATTACTACCGGAGGTTTATCCGGGGCTTTGGACAGGTAGCAGCTCCCATTACCTCTCTGCTAAAGGGGGGTCCGGTGCGCCTGCAGTGGTCAGCTGAGGCGGACAGGGCGTTTAAACGTCTGAAGGACTTGTTTACCTCGGCTCCGGTGCTGGCGCATCCGGATCCTTCTTTGGCATTTCAGGTGGAGGTGGATGCTTCCGAGGCTGGGATCGGCGCTGTGCTGTCTCAGCGCTCGGGTACGCCACCTAAACTCTGCCACTGTGCTTTCTATTCTAAGAAGCTCAGTCCGGCGGAGCACAATTATGATGTGGGGGATAGGGAGCTGCTGGCTGTGGTTCAAGCCCTGAAGGTGTGGAGACATTGGCTTGAGGGGTCTAAACACCCTTTTCTCATTCTGACTGACCATCGTAACCTGGAGTACATCCGGGCAGCGAGGAGGCTGAATCCTCGCCAGGCAAGGTGGTCAATGTTTCTTTCCCGCTTTGTATTTAAGCTCACCTATAGACCAGGGTCCCAGAACGCTAAGGCAGACGCCCTGTCCCGACTATATGACACAGAGGAGAGGTCCATTGAGCCCACTCCCATACTCCCGGAGTCTTGCTTAGTGGCACCGGTGGTGTGGGAGGTGGATGCGGAAATCGAGCGGGCGTTACGTTCCGACCCTACTCCTCCACAGTGTCCGGAGGGTCGGAGGTTCGTGCCGCTCGAGGTTCACGACCGTTTGATATACTGGGCTCACATGTCACCCTCCTCTGGTCATCCGGGTATTGGTCGGACAGTGCACTGCCTTAGTGAGAAGTACTGGTGGCCAACCTTAGCTAAGGACGTGAGGGTTTATGTTTCCTCCTGCTCGGTGTGCGCCCAGTGTAAGGCACCTAGACACCTGCCCAGGGGGAAGTTACAACCCCTACCCGTTCCACAACGGCCGTGGTCTCACCTGTCGGTGGATTTTGTCACGGACCTTCCTCCCTCCCATGGGAACACTACGATCTTGGTCATTGTGGATCGGTTTTCTAAAGCCTGCCGTCTCATTCCCCTGCCAGGTATCCCTACTGCCCTACAAACTGCTGAGGCCCTGTTTACACACGTCTTCCGGCACTATGGGGTGCCTGAGGATATAGTGTCTGATCGGGGTCCCCAGTTCACCTCTAGAGTCTGGAGGGCATTTATGGAACGTCTGGGGGTCTCGATTAGCCTTACATCAGGTTTTCACCCCGAGAGTAATGGGCAGGTGGAGAGAGTTAACCAGGATGTGGGTAGGTTTCTGAGGTCATATTGCCAGGACCGGCAAGAGGAGTGGTCGGGATATATTCCCTGGGCAGAGATAGCCCAAAACACCCTCCGCCATTCGTCCACTAACCTTACGCCTTTTCCAGTGTGTGTGTTAGGTTATCAGCCGGTTCTGGCTCCTTGGCATCAGAGCCAGACCGAAGCCCCTGCGGTGGACGAGTGGTTTCGGCGCTCGGAAGAAACTTGGAACGCTGCGCATGTCCATCTGCAGCGGGCCATCAGGCGGCAAAAGGCGAGCGCCGATCTTCACCGCAGTGAGGCTCCGGTGTATGCACCGGGAGACCGGGTCTGGCTCTCGACCCGAAACCTGCCCCTTCGCCTGCCCTGCCGGAAGCTGGGTCGACGGTTTGTGGGGCCCTTTAAAGTCCTGAGGAAATTGAACGAGGTATGTTATAGGTTACAACTGCCCATTAATTACCGCATTAACCCCTCATTCCATGTGTCTCTCCTCAGGCCGGTGGTGGCTGGTCCACTACAGGAGAGTGAGGTACGAGGCTCCTCCGCCCCCGTTGGACATCGAGGGGGGCTCCGGCGTACTCAGTCCGTTCCATCTTGGATTTGAGGCGTCGGACGGGGGGCCTGCAGTATCTCGTGGAGTGGGAGGGGTACGGTCCGGAGGAACGGTGCTGGGTCCCCAGGAGGGACATTCTAGATCCCTCCATGTTGAGGGACTTCCCGGAGTCATCCGACTCGCCCTGCTCCGCGTCCTCCTGGCCGTCCCCGAGGCCGGGGTCGGTGCATGGCTGGAGCCGCGCGTCAAGGGGGGGGTACTGTCACGGAATCAGCCGAGGCTGCTCCTCCTCCTTGCTCGGGCAGGCTTCGGCGTTCGTTGACCCCGGAGTACTACCTGCCACCGATCTATGTTTCGGTGTTTGACTTGTTTTGTCCTGATTGTGTACACCTGTTCCCCATTATGTTGTATTGTATTCCCTATTTAACCCTCTGTCGTTCATTGTGTGTTGTGTGTTATTGTTTTCGTCATCGGCAGTGTTCGTGTGCGGGTTGTTTATTCCTCCATATGTGGAGATTGTTTTTTCTACTCTGGTTACTTTCGAGTAAAGTATGTTTCCAGTAAGCTCTGTGTCCTGCGTTTGACTTCGCCTACCGCATTTCACCGTCGCATTCTGACAACATGTAGGTAGGGGTAAAGAAACTATGATTAGATAATAAACAGCGAGTAGCAGCAGTGTAAAATCAAAGGGGGGAGGTGTCAATGTAAATAGTCCGGGTGGCCATTTTATTAATTGTTCAGCAGTCTTATGGCTTGGGGATAGAAGCTGTTAAGGAGCCTTTTGGACCTACTCTTGGCCCTCTGGTACCACTTGCTGTGCGGTAGCAGAGAGAACAGTCTATGACTTGGGTGACTGGAGTCTTTGACAATTTTTTGACACCGCCTAGTATATAGGTCCTGGATGGTCGGAAGCTTGGCCCCAGTGATATACTGGGCCGTACACACTACCCTCTGTAGCGCCTTACGGTCGGATGCCGAGCAACTGGTCAGGATGCTCTCGATGGTGCAGCTGTAGAACTTTTTGAGGATCTTGGGACCAATGCCAAATCTTTTCAGTCTCCTGAGGTGGAAAAGGCGTTGTCGTGCCCTCTTAACGACTGTCTTGGTGTGTTTGGACCATGATAGTTTGTTGGTGATGTGGACACCAAGGAACTTCAAACTCTCAACCCGCTCCACTACAGCCCCGTCGATGTGAATGGGGCGTGTTCCCAGTCCCTGTCCCCGAAAATCCTCCCCACAGTATGATGCTGCCACCACCATGCTTCACCGTAGGGATGGTGCCAGGTTTCCTCCAAACGTGATCTCATCCCAGGTAAGAGGGGGAGTGGCAGCAGCAGGTTCTCCCCATGTGAGCTGAGTCCAGTGGACCAGTCCTGTATCCCCCCTCCCAGACAGCGACAGTGGTCTGAACCATGGCTAGCTATCCACAATCTGGCTCGACTAAACAAGGTTTACCAAGAGGGAATGAGGGAGAGGTAGTAGGTAGAGGAAAAGAAAGAGGGAGGAGAGGAAGGAGGAAAGGGAGAAAAGGGTTCTCTCCATCACGACTGTAAGAAGGAAAGGAGGGAGAAGGCCGAGGAAGAGGTGGAAGATGACAAGGAGAGTTGATCTGTCCATCACTACCATAAGGAGATCTCTTCTGGGGGCTCTTGTTCTCTCCTCTTTCCCACAGAGGAGCACCTTTCACAGGCAGCCCAGAGCAGACTATCCCCTGAGAGAAGGCTAGCCCCTGGAGGTTTCACCTTGGATTTATACAGAGAACCCCCCAGTACTCAAATTGCTTTACATTGTAGAGGGGGATCTAATCTCATTGGAGGCGACCCAATGACCCAGAAATGCTCCGTGGACAGACTTCCTCCCTGCTCCCTGTCTCGCTGGCAGGGGGCTCGTAGGAAACACCCCTCCTCCTCCTTGACTCCAGCTCCACCCCTTCTTCACCTGCCCCCCTTATCATGTTATTAGTATAACCTACAGGTCCCGCCCCCTGGCCTACCTGTTGCAGGTGTAAGTATGGTGTGTCGGACACAGCTGCCCTCCCCCTCCTCCCCCTCATCCCCCTCCTCCCCCACCTCCCCTCTTTCTCCCACTCCCCCCAACTCTCGCGCTCTCTCCTCCTCCCCCTCTCTTCCCTTTAAAGCAATACTTAGACCAGGCTTTCTGCCTCCTCTACCCCTCTCCACCTCCTCTTCCATTCCTACTCTCTTTCTCTCCACCTCCTCCTCCTCCTCCTTTGTTCCCCCTCTCCCGCCCTCCAGTGAGAGAGGCAGGAGGTCACCTCGCCGTCACTCTATCCAGCTGGAGCCGCTGAGAGGGCGAGGAGGAGAGGAGGAGGAATAGAGGAAGAACAGAGGAGACAAGGGGGAGAGGAGGAGAGGAGGAGAGGGAGTGAGACACTATGTTAGCTGTTGTGGTGTGATATGTGTAGTTACTTGTAATAACCACTAGAGCAAGCTGGACACTTATTTGGTGATTGCTGACCTCAATGTGTGCATCAACAGTCTAAAGCAGTCATCTCCAATCCAAAGAATTAGTTGGAATAATTTGTTTAATAGACATTTCCTATTTATACTGTATGGATAATAAAACCCATCCTTTATTCACTTGTGTTTTAGCTTTTTCCCTACAACCACACTGAAAGTTGTCACTGACACTGAACTTTAGTCTGTCTTGCTTTATGATAGTCACATGCCTCTACCTTTACAAGAAGTCTGTCAGTATTCTCCATGAGGGCTTTAAAGCTAATGTTAATTTGACTGCGTACTTCAAGAACATACATGTATTTTCCAAGACAGACCTGTTACTGGCTGTGTCTGAATATCCATTCTAGCGTAATACTTACTTAAACTGCATACTAATTTCGCCTTTGATCTAGTATAATTCACTCTTATTTCTGACTCACTTGTTTGGCAACAGCTGATAGGCAGATAAATTTGACGCGCTGTACCGAAATGAACGAATGACGGGAGTCAATGCAATCGCGCATTAGATGATGCATTCTTAGTACTATTGCAGCGTTCACGTGCTAGTCGGAACTTGGAAAACCCAGACATTTCAGACTTGCTTACTGGTTGTAGTTATACACGTGCCGCATTCAACGAATCAACAAGTCGGACATTTCAGAGTTTCCTAGGTCCGACTAGCATGTGAACGCGGCATAATTTCTAAATTTCACATACTAAAAAACTAAATGTTTTTATATACTATTTTGTACTCTAATATGGGTATTCGGACACTGCCTCTTTGTCTCTAACACACTGAGCATGAGCACAGTCATTATGGCAACAGCTTCCTCTGACCTGGCAGACCACCTGTGCTGTTCCATCTGCACAGACATCTACACTGAGCCTGTGTCTCTAAGCTATCAGCACACCTTCTGCAAGAGATGCCTCCAAGACAGCCTGAATGCTGGACACCAACTCTGTCAGTGGGCAGGGCTCTGGTCAGAGACAGAATCTTCCAGATCAAACAGACTGATCAGGAACGTGGCCTACCAGCTGAAACTGGAGGAAGATGCTAAAAGACAGAGAGCTACAGCCGAGAGAGGAAACAGTAGAGAGATGAATGTCGTGAACATGGAGTGGCTCTGAAGCTGTTCTGTGAGACGGACAGTAAGCTGATCTCAGTGATCTGCAGAGATGGGTGAGACGACAGAGGACACACATTTCAAACCTATAAGAGAAGTACATGAGGATCTGAAAAAAGAGGTAGCCTCAGATTTATGCTACTTCAAGAAGGACATTAGTGTGCTGGAATACTCAAGAGATGAGCAGCAAAGAGAAATGTCTCAAGCAAAAGAGACGTCAGATCATCTCAAAGTCCAGATCAGGTGCTTGGTTGACAAATGAGATAGTACTTGCCAGGCTGGAGGAACAGCTAAAGGAGAAGAGAGTTAAAACGGCCTCTCTTCAGTCTGAGCTGGACCTCACTGAGTCCAGACACTTCCTGCTCTAGTGGATGGAGAGGGGCTGCACTGAGATGAGGGAGAGGAGGAAGGAGGAGGAGTGGGTGGAGAGGAATATGATAGAGAGGAATATGATAGAGGGATTAGGATAGAGGGGAATATGATAGAGGGAATATATTGAGAGGAATGTGACAGAGAGGATTTGTTTCATTAGATCACTTTAAGACGTAAAAACTCTTAGGCTGAGAGTCCCGAAATCGGGCGCTAGAATTTTCTTTTAAAAATATGTAAATGTTTACATGACTTTTATTGATTGATTTTCCCACCGTTTTATTATTTCAGAAGACATCCATCCAGACCTTCCTAGAACGGGGCGGACGAAAAGGGGGAAATTCCCGGGGGCCCCCGGACCTGAGGGGTCCCGGGAACTAAAGGCCGGGGGGCAAAATTCAGGTTGGGGAAACGGGGAGGGCCCCGGGGCCAAAATTTGCGGGGGCCAAAGGGATGGGGGGGGGGCCCGGGAAAAAACCCCCCTAGTGGGGGGAAAGGCACCCCGGGGGCTGGGGGAGGGGTCAGGGGGGGGGGGGGGAAAGGGGGGGGGGGGGAAGGGTTTGGGTGGGGATGGGAAAGGGGTGGGGTTTTGGGGGGGAAAGGGGGGTATGGGGGGAAAACGGGCCCGGGGTGGGAGGGAATTTTTTTGGGGGAAAAGGGAAAACCTGGGGGGGCCCGTAAAACCGGGGGGGGCTTTGAAGGGAAAACCCGGCCCAAAAACACCCCCTTTCCCCAATAAAAACCCCCCCGGCAACCCTATTTTCCCCGCCGGAAAAATTTTCCCCCCTTTTCCTCCCAGGCCCCCTTCCGACCTTTTTGGGGGCCCCTCTCCCAGTCCCCAAGATGCCCCCAAAAAATTTTTTTTTGGGGAAATTCATTTTTTTTCCCCCATACCACCCCCCCCGGTTTGGGTCCACTTTAAAGGGCATTTCCCCTTTTTTCCCCCAGCCCTTTCCCCCCGATTCTCCCTAAAAAATTTGGGGGTTTTCCCCGTGTATATCCTTTGGTTTTGGGTTTTTTTTTGGGGGTTATTCTTCCGATCGTCTAAAGGAGGGACCAATGGCAGCTTTGCGGTGAACAGATTACTTTAATTTTTAAACACGTAATAAAAAAAAAACAGACAAAGTGAAGTAACAGTACAACGACGAAACAGGAAAAAATAACCCAACCCCAAGGAAAAAACTGCAGTATAAATATGGCCCCCAAACAAGATACCACCCGACGTGACACTTTTACCTCCGAGGGGATCATTGACTACACCCCCACCTAGAAATAACCCAAGACCGAAAACATGAAACCACCCAACAGAACTACCAACATAGAAAAACCCCCCAAACCCCCACAAAAAAACTCCTCTCTCACAAAAAAAGTCCTGGGCCCCGGTGTCCACAGACAAACGAACAGTGCAAAAAGACGATTCCTAACCAGACGATTTTTAATGTCCTTTTCATTAGTAGGGAAAAAAACCTCTTATTTCAGAGGTAGGTTTTAATATAATTTTTGTGAAGTTTCAGTAGTATACTTTTTTTCAAATTATGTGTATAATGTGAATTTTAAGTGACCTAACATATAGTAAAAACGTGAAGAGAGATATTTTTGTTTGAGTCCTCTTTTTGAGAAAATGTTTTCCCCTCCCCTGAATTCATTTTTAAAATTGTCGGAGCCACCCTAAGGAAAATGCATATATTGATGACAGAAAAAAAAAACCTCTCTCGTTTAAATCACCAACAATTTGTAATCTTTATCTCAATAAATATTCCCAAAAAGTAGGTTGTGAAAAAAACAGTATCCTACCCAAATTTTGTAGCTGATTCTTCAATAAGAATAATTGTTCTTATTGAAGGGACAACCATTCAAAGGGTGTTTTGAAGACCTTTTTTTAATTTGGGGGGCACTAGGGCACTCAAAGAAAAACTGGCTTTTTCCCTCCTGGTTTTTAAAAAATGAAACTGTAAAAGTTAGGTCTGCAGGAATAAGTCATTTTTCCCCAAAACCAGTGTTTTCAATGAAGAGGAAAAGTGATTTGGGGTTTTGGAAAACCCACCCAATTGGAGTAGAGCTACAAAGGGGTTTGAAAAAAGGCTCAATAAAAGGGTACAAAAAGGGCCGAAGTTGTTTTTTAAAGTCGTGTTGTGCTTTTTCATCTGCAGGTTGTTTTGTATAAAAAAAAAACAACCTTTCTATCATAGACGCTCATTCAGGATTAGTGGTTGTCTCAACTAGCTACCTAAGTAATGCAAAACAATAAAAGTCGTTCGGGATAAAAGCTCGAAAAAAGGCAAAAATGTCAAATGTTAGCTGGCTGTGGGCATGTTTTTTTCACTTAGGGGCCCATGGCTAGGGCCCCGGGGGTTGGGACAGATGGTGCGGCATCTGAGGGAACTAATATATTTTTGATATTAATATATATAATATATATATGAAGTATAAGTAAATATGCGCTCATACATATGTTGTAGTATGAATGTGACATTTTCTCATGTCTGTTTTTTTCCCGCAGAATTTGAAGTGTGGCAACTGCCCTTTCCATGGTTTGGGCCCCCTGTTTTGCCCCCCACCACGGTTTTCACCAACAGAGGCCTTACCATTTAAATTTTACATTTACTTCTTTTAGCAGACACTTTCCGAGCGATTACAAATAGGTCATCCCTTTATACCCGGGGTTTTAACCACTTTACCATTGTTGTTGTTTTTTTTTGGGGGGGGGGGGGGGTGGAGTAAAGGGGGGGGGGTTTAAAAAGGGATTACTTTACCCTATCCAGGTTTTCCCTTAAGAGGTGGGGTTTCAAATTCTCCGGGAAGGGGGGAGTGCTCCCCTGTCCTGGGTCGTAAGGACTTTTTCCACCATTGGGGGGGCCCCAAACGCGAACAGTTTTTTACTGGGCTGAGCGGGAAATATGCTTTCCCCAGAGGAAGGGGAGCCAGCAGCCAGAGGTGGGTGAACGCATGCCCCCGTTTGGGTGTAGGGGTGTCAGGTTTTTAAGGGCGGAGGGTTTCCGTTTCCCCCCCACAGCTCCATAGGGAGCACCAGGTCTTAACAGATGCAATTTACTGGAAGCCCCCGGGGAGTGGGGGAGGCGGGTGACGTGAGGGAAAATTGGGGAAAGGTTTAACACCAGGGGGGCGGCATTTGGATGAGTTGTTTTGGGTTTTAAAGGCACAGGCAGGGAGCCCAGCCAACAGCGAGTGCATAAACCAGGGGGAGAGACAATGTGGGTTGGACTTTGGGGCCCCTTTCCGTGTAAGCAGGGCGTCTCTCCGTATGTTTTAGAGCATGAACCCGCGGTCGGGGCACCGCCTTTATGTTAGCGGAGAACGACAGGGGATTGTCCAGGGTACGCCAAGGGTCTTCGCCTCTGGGGGGAGGACAAACGGAGTTGTCAACCGTGATGGCGAATCATGGGAAAGGGCAGTTTTCCCCGGAGGAAGACAGCTCCGTCTTGCCAAAGGTTTCCCTTAGGTGGGGATCCGTTTCCATACTGAAGTCTGCCAGACATGCAAAGATGCGATTGCCATGTTATCAGAAGGGGGAAAAGGGGAAAAATTGTTGTGTGTCGTCAGCGTAGCTGATAGGAGAGGCCATGTGGGATATAAGAGCCAAGGACTGGGGTATAGCGAGAAAGGGGAGGGCCAGAACTGGCCCTGGGGGACACCAGTGGTGAGAGCACGGGTGCGGGACACTTTCTCGCCCGCCAGGTAGTAGCACCCCGTGGTAAAGGACCAACAAGAGTGAGCCGCGCCCGGGGATGCCCCCGCTCGGAGGGGGTGGAGAGGAGGATTTGATGGTTCACAGTATCAAGGCAGCAGACGTCTAGAGGACAAGAGCAGAGGAAGAGAGCAAAATTTAAAATTTTGGTATAGCACAAAGTCAGTCATGCTGCTACACAAGTGGACTACACATCTGAATGTTCAGAAAGGGAAGCTTTACGTTGCAAAATTCCATTGACTAAAAAATATTGCATTTCTGCTACAGTACTGCTAATTTAGTGTTTGGTGCTGCAAGCGTGGGGTTGACTTTGTTTGAAAAAAGGCGCCGCTGGAAAGAGTAGCGGCTAAAAAGATATTTTATTAGTTTGGCTCAGTACTGCTAGTGTGTGTGGCTAGCTAGCAATGGCTGCTGTGTTTACTTTTTTTTTGAAAAACATAAAAAGAAAAGGGGGGGGGGTGGGGTCCTCCTCGGGGGGCGGTTCCCCGGGTCCGGGGGTGCCCCCACCCTACGTAGCACCCCCCGGGCCGGGGGCCCCCCCTGGTGGGGTGGACTGGCACGGTGGAGCGGATTCTAGGCTCCCATTGGAGCAGCTGACCGGTACCTGACCAGGAGGGGACCCCGGCATGGGGTGTGGGGGACTGACGACGCGCAACCACGGCTTGGTGCGGGGAGCAGGAAGGGCCCCGGGCCGACTGACGACGAAAAACCAAGGCTTTTGGGCGGGACGGAACGGGGCCCGGGGGGCTGACGACGCACACCACGGCTTGGGCGGGGAGCGGAAGGGGCCCAACCCGGGGTTTACGAATTTGGGATACAGGCTTGGGGAAGGGAAAAGGAAAGGGGCCGGCCGGGCTGGGGCACGCACCCTTTTGGGTTCGTGCGGGGGGGCAGGAAAAAGGCCGGGGCTGGCAACCCACAAATTTTCTGGTGCGGGAGCAGGAACCCTGCTGGCGACGCCCCAAGGCTTGGTGCGGGGGGGAGGGAAAAGGCCCGGGCCGGGGGTGGCGCGCGCACCATTGACTTGGGGGCGAGGGGGAAAGGGAAAAGGACGGGGGCCGGGGTGGGAACACCCAAACCCCCTGGCCTTACCCCGGGGTTCGGGGGGCCGGACCAGGGCTGGCAAAATACCCCATACCCCTCCCTGCCCCCTACATTTTCCTTCCCTCTACTCGCCAAGGCTCCTAACCTGGGGCCTTCTTCCTCTCCATAACTCGCCCCTTATCTCCTCCCGCAGCCCCGCGTCCACATTTGTGAGCCCCCCCCCCCCCCCCCCAATTTTTGGGGGGGTTTTTTCTCTCCCCTGGGTATGGCCTCCCGGGTTTCGCCAGACTCTCCCGCCCCGCCCCAAGTCCAACCTCTCTCCTCCCCACGCGGCTTTACCCAGCAGTTTGGATATCCCTAAGTTCCTCTGGCGTTGCTCCTGGGAAAGCTGCTTGACCCGTAGAATGGATACCCCTAGAGTCCTCGGGTTGGTCCTGGACACGTGTTGGGCCCCGTCGAAGTGGGTACCCCTAAGTTACCCTCTGCGTTGGCTCCCGGACCGCTGCTTGGCAGTTTTGGGGGATCTTTTTTTCACGATCGTTTGGGGGAAATGGGCCCCCTGGAGGTAG
>CM072220.1:2378734-2394819 GCA_036851935.1 Coregonus suidteri
ATTTTTTTTTTAAAAAAAAATTTTTAAAAAAATTTAAAAAAACCCCCCCCCCCCCCAAAAAGGGGGGGAAAATTTTTTTTTTAAAAAATTTCCCCAAGGCAAAAAAAACCCCCAAAAAAAAAAAAGGGGTTTTTTAAAAAATTTTTTTCCCCCCCCCTTTTTTTTTTTTGGGGTTTTCCCTTTTTCCCCCCTTTTAAAAAAATTTTTTAAAACCCCCCCCCCAAAATTTTTTAAAACCCCCCCAAAGGGTTTTAAAAAAAAAACCCCCCTTTTTTTTTTTAAAAAAAAAAAAAAAAAACCCCCCCCAAATTTTAAAAAAAGAAACCGGGGGGGGGGTTTTTTTTTTTTTTTTCCCCCGGAAAAAAAGGGGAAAGGAACCCCTTCAAAATAAATTTTTTTTTTTTTCTTTTTTTTTGGGGAAAACCCCCCCCCCCCCCCCCCCCCCCCCCTTTTTTTTTCCGGCCCCCTTTTTTAAAAGGGGGCAACCCGGGGCCCGGGGTTTGGGGTTTTTTAAAAAACCCCCCCAAAAAAACCCCCCCCCCAAAAACCCCAAAAATTTTTTTTTTTTTGGGGGTTTTTTTTAAAAAAAACCCCCCCAAAAAAAAGGGGGTTTAAAAAAGGGTTTTTTCCCCCCCCCTATTAAAAATTTTTAAAAGGGGGAAAAAAAAAAAACCCCTTTAAAATTTTGGGGGGGCCCCGGGGGGGGGGTTTTTTCCCCCCAAACTTTTTTAAACCCCCCCTTTTTTTTTTTTTTTTTTTCCCCCCAAAAAAAAAAAAAAATTTTTGGGGAAAAAAAAAAAAACCCCAAAAAAAAAAAAAAAGGGTTTTTTTTTTTCCCCCCCCCCCCCCTTTTTTTTCCCGGGGGGGGCCCCTTTTGGGGGGGGCCCCCTTTTTTCCCCCCCCTTTCCAATTAAAAAAACCCCCCCAAAAAAAAAGGGGGGGTTTTGGGAAAAAAAAAAAAAGGGGGGGGGGGGGGGAAAGTTTTTTTAAAAAATTTTTCCCGGGGGGCCCCCCCCCAAAAAAAAAACCCCCCCTTTTCCCCATTTTTTTTTTCCCCCCTTTTCCCCCCCGTTTTTTTTGGGGGGGGGCCCCGGGGTTTTTTTTTTGCCGGGGGAAAAAGGGGGTTCCCCCCCCCGGGGGGTTTTTGTCTACCGGCCGAAGGGGAATTCCTAACCTAGCACAACAAATGCCCGATCAATAAAGTTCCCAGCTGCGCCTGAATCTACTAGCGCCTTATGCTGGGAATGAGGTGCCACCTGAGGAAAACGCACAGGAATACTCATGTGACCAACAGAGAGCTCTGGGTAAGTGGGGCGCCTACTCACCTGAAATGACTTCCCAGTGCGTGACCTGTTGTCCCCTCCCTCAGAAGACCCTCCCCAGCACCTGGCCGCGGTGTCCTCCACGGCCACAGTTGGTGCAGGGGTGGCCCTCCTCGGGTTCTCCCTCCTCCTCTCTCTAGCGCCAGCACAGCACCCCCGAGCTCCATAGGAATAGGCTCGGAGGTGCTGGAGGATGGAATGGACGACCCCCACTCGGGACGTCCGCGGGTAGCCAGCAGGGTGTCTAGACTGATGGAGATGTCCACCAGCTGGTCGAACGACAGGTTGGTGTCCCTGCAGGCCATCTCACGACGAACGTCCTCTTGTAGGCTACACCGATAGTGGTCAATGAGGGCCCTCTCATTCCATCCCGCATCTGCTGCTAATGTCCGGAACTCCAGTGCGAACTCCTGTGCGCTCCTCTTCCCCTGTCGGAGGTGGAATAGACGCTCTCCCGCTCTGCGTAGGTGATGGTGGCGGCGTCTATTCCCCTCCATTCGGCGTTGGCCCACTCCAACGCCTTTCCGGAGAGACAGGAGATGAGGGCGGAGACGCTCTCGTATCCCGAGGGCGCCGGGTGTATAGTGGCAAGGTAAAGTTCTACCTGTAGGAGGAAGCCCTGACACCCGGCTGCAGAACCGTCATATGCCCTCGGGAGCGAGAGCCGAATGCCACTGGGTTCCGGTGCTGAGAGAGGAGGACTGGCCGTTGGTGCTGGGATGGTGTGAGAAGGCGTGGGCACCTCCCGATTCATCAAACGGCGCAGTGTGTTGGACACCTCGTCCATGGCGGCCCCGAGTTGCCGGATTATGGCGTCCTGGGAATTAATCCGGTATTCCAGGGAATCGGGTGCCGCCGCTGTTCCTGCTGACTCCATGATGGTGTGTTGTTCTGTCATGAGGTGAGGTGTATGTGGTGTGGAAGTCAGGCGCAGGACACCGAGGCTTAGTCCAACAGAGTTTACTAAAGAATCCAAAAAAAGGAAACGGTAAACAAACTACCTCGAAAACAATCAGAGGCGAGCATTTACGCACCATGGAGATGAGCAGCAAAGAGAAATGTCTCAAGCAAAAGAGACGTCAGATCATCTCAAAGTCCAGATCAGGTTGCTTGGTTGACAAGGAGATAGTACTTGCCAGGCTGGAGGAACAGCTAAAGGAGAAGAGAGTTAAAACGGCCTCTCTTCAGTCTGAGCTGGACCTCACTGAGCCCAGAGAACTTCCTGCTCTAGTGGGGTGGACGGAGAGGGGTTGCACTGAGATGAGGGAGAGGAGGAAGGAGGAGGAGTGGGTGGAGAGGAATATGATAGAGAGGAATATGATAGAGGGATTAGGATAGAGGGGAATATGATAGAGGGAATATATTAAGAGGAATGTGACAGAGAGGATTTGTTTCATTAGATCACTTTAAGACTTAAAATCTCTTAGGCTGACAGTCCCCGAAATCGGGCGCTAGAATTTCTTTTAAAAATATGTAAATGTTTACATGACTTATTTGATTGATTTCCCACCGTTTTATATTTCAGAAGACATCCATCCAGACCTTCCTAGAACCACGTAAACGTCCTCTGTCGAATAAACTTGTATTGCCTCCCTCTGGTGGTCGGCTGCATCATTACATCCATTTATATCACTTAACTGCAACGTTAAGTCAAAGGGGCGTTCCAGGAAAAACATTTATCCAGCTTGACTGCTTCACGGCACAGACATGGCAAAGCAATCACTGAATTTGTCTCGAGCAGGCAGAGCTAAATACATAACTTTCATAGCTCTACGATAAAGAATGCGACCTACACACTTCCTTAAACCTAAATAAGTCAAGAAGTAATTTTGTGTGGAAGTCAAACATTTGTTCAGAACGACAAAATCGAGACCTTTACATAGCCCTTCTCCCATTGTCTATAGGAGGGATGCACACTGGTTAAATGGCCCAAATGTTAATTTAGACATTCACAAATTTTACAGATTTTGACTATCACTAATGTCATGAAATGTTTGGCAAAGTAGTAAAGAAGGTTGTATTATACTTTTCTTGTGTACTAGATCATATGGTTTGAAAAGTGTTTTTTTTTCTCAGACATAAATGAACAATTCCAGGTGAAAGCTAAAGGTCATAGCTTCCTGGGGGGAGGGACACCACTACATTAATAAAATATTGCCCTCTTGCTAGATTGATGACTAAAGCCCTAGTGAAACAGTGCAAAATGGTTGTCAGCTCAACTGGTTAAAATACAAGACAGGCCCTCCTGTAGCTCAGTTGGTAGAGCATGGCGCTTGCAACGCCAGGGTTGTGGGTTTCGTTTCCCACAAGACCTAACTGTAAGTCGGTTTGGGTAAGAATGTATGCTGTTGACTAAAATCTAATGTAAATGTAAGACCTGTTCATTGTGAAATATATTTTCTGCTCTGTTTGTATATATTCTCTGCTCTGTTGTAATTTCATCTATTTAAGCTGTTTGGATTGTTCATTGATATAACACTGGGCACCATTGAAAAAGAGACACTGGTCTCAATTGGGATTCCCTGTATAAATAAATAGGAATATGATAGAGGGAATATGATAGCCAGTATTATGATGGAGTGGAATATGATGGAGAGGAATATAATAGAGGGAATATAATAGAGGGAATATGATAGAGGGAATATGATAGAGGAATATGATGGAGGGGAATATTATAGAGAATGAATGGAGGAATGTGTGACGCTCTTGAGCAACAAAGGTTGTCTGTTTGGTTATATCAACTGGAAAGACATGGATAAGAAAATGTTCAAACATATTTTTAAACAATGGGCGCTGTTGGCAGGTCTACAAATACTGTTCTATAGTCAGCTGATATTGATTTCCTTATTTAATAATTTATTAAACTAAAATGCTAAACATCAATGACACCTACTCTTCAATTACATTTTTTGGGCCTATATAATTACACATCCAGCTAATTTTATTCCTCTATGAGCATGCGTACTGTAAAGATACCGTAAGGATCACTCGACTGCAACAGCTCTGGTTGATTTAATCGATCAATGGCTCAGGTCACTTGACCAAGATAAACTTGTGGATGAGCTGCTTCTTGATTTTAGTGCTGCATTTGACCTTGTTGATCATATGGCTAATAGCTGAGGCCATTGAAGAGAGATGTTTTCTTGAACCCTCATTTCTTTTTTGGAACTTTGTTACTGAGGTGACATAGACTATGGAAGACTTGTTTTACTGTAGTAAGGTAGCCTATGTATTTCATTGATGATGATGATGATGATGAAAAATATTGACATTAGTGGTAGGCTGAGATCGAACAAACAACCTAAGTAAGCCTGGCTGCTAGTTATGATATCTAAAACATATTGACTTTTAATTAGGCAAAACACATGTCGTTTGAATGGTCAACCATTTTATATGAGTTACAGCATTTTATTTTAATAAAAAATTAGGTTATATGGATTCATTGTATATATTAGGTATGACTGTGCTGCATAGGTACAAAAAAATAAAAAATAAATAAACATAAATTCTGCCAGCATTTGATTACACATGAAAGCTGCTGTGGGTAACCATGGCAATGGGGACTCCATTGTGACATCACAAGATTCCGATTCTGGAAGGTTACCTGTTGCACAGACAAACTGAACAGTGCAAAGAGACTGATTCAACTAACCACTGACATATTATTAATGTCCTATTTCATTAGTGAGAGAACACACTGCTTACTTCAGAGGTAGGTTGTAATATAACTTATTGTGAATGTGTTTCAGTAGTATAACTTATTTTCAAATTACTTGTGTATGAATGTGACATTTTAAGTAGACCTAACATGACTAGTGAAACTGTTGAAGAGAGATAGTTTGCTTGAGTCCTCTTTTTGTGAGAAAATGCTTCATCCTGACACCTGAGATGTCATGTTACAATTGTAGTGAGCCAGCCTAATGGCTAATGCATTCTATTGATGACAGAAAAAAAAACCTCTCTCTGTGTTAATCACCAACATATGTTGTAATCAATTATCTCAATAAATATGTACCAAAAGAGTAGGTTGTGTAAAAAAACAAGTACGCCTACCTAATTTGTAGCTGATTCATTTCTAATAAGAATAATATGTTCTTAATTGAATGGACATCCATTTTCAAATGGTTGAATTGATAGACCTCTTTAAATTGAGGTGCACTCAGGGGCACTCAAAGAGAAGACTGGCGTTTTTACCTCCTTGGTTTTTAAAATAGATGAAACTGTACAAGTTAGGTCCTGCATGGATATAGAGTCATTTTCTACCCAAAACACAGTGTTTTCAATGATATGATGGAAGTGATTAGTGTGGTTTGTGAGAACCAGGCCCAATATGGAGTAGAGCTACATGAGGGGTTGAATAAGGCTCAATAGTAAGGTACAGAAAGAGCCTGAAGTTTGCTTTTTAAAGTCTGTGTTGTGCTTTTTCATCTGCCAAAGCAACGCCTTGCATCACAATGATGATGTCATAAAGGATGTTGTTCACAAAATGATAAGAACAGCCTAAATCGATTCATTTGAACTTGGTCGCTTTTCCAGTAGCCAACTTTTTACTAGTAATTCAGATAGGCCTATTGCGTAAACATATCTGGAGCAGGATTCTCACTTGCTTAATTGTAAGTAGCTGGGAAGAAAACGTGTGCACATTGTAAAGAGATGCATTATTATTTTTGGTTAGCAACACCCACTTACTACAACGTTATGTATTTTCCAGAGTTATTGTTAGCTAAGAGGAAGACATGGAGGGTTCAACGCTGACACAGAGAGGAGGGGTGAGTGTCGGTTGGAGGAAAGGGCGATCCAGACAGACTACGTGATGGAGCTGGGAGCCAGGTTGGGCTCTGGTTTTGCAGATCCAGAAGGATCAGGAGAAGAAGATGAAGAGGATTTGGTTCAAGACGAGGAAAATGCCAAGACTGATTGAGGAGGTAACAAGACCAACTTTGACAAAGTCGACTAGAGTTCTATTTAACAATATTAATTAAAGCAAATATAAGTTATTGTAAGGGCAAAATGTTCCATATGCCATGGAATGTAAAGCTAACAATGTTTTGTCCTTATTTCTTTTTGTATTAGGCTACACCATGGCAATGCTTATAACTGTTCTTGTCTAAATGTGTTTTATCATGTCTGTCTGTTTCAGTGTATTTATGTCCTCAGTTCTTATGGTTGTCTTGTCATAAAAAATAAACAACCGTTCTATCATAGACGCTCATATCAGGATTATGTGGTTGTCTCACCTAGCTACCTTAAGTTGAATGCACTAACTAACTATAAATCGTTCTGGATAAAAGCGTCTGATAAATGGCTAAAATGTCAAATGTTATGCTGGGTGTGGGGCATGTATTTTTACACTTAGCTGGCCCATTGGCTAGGTGACCCAGGGTTGGGACAGACTGGTGCAGAGCATCTGAGAGGACACTATATATATATATATATATATATATATATATATATATATATATATATATATATATATATATATATATATGTGTGATGTATAAGTAAATAGTGCTGACTCATACAGTATGTATGTATGTACTGAATGTGATCACTTTCATCATGTCTGTTTCTTTTCTCACGCAGAATGTGAGAGATGTGAGCAACTGTCCTCTCACTGAGTTTATGGCTCCCTTTATTGACTCCCTCCCACCACTGGCTTTCACCAATCAGAGGCCTATACCAATCTTGTTGCATCCCCCCTCTCCATTGGCCATACACGCTCAGGATGGACAGCGGTTCATTGTATTTTCATACTTTGTCCCTGAAACCTGCCAGTCTGCTGAATGCCCAGTTGCCACAGAGGCCACTGCAGATGTATCTACAGGTAAACGAGAGGACCTATGGACAGATACACATCTTTCCTCAATGCTGCATCGATACCTGCCACACTTCTTTGATGAAGACTCCATGCAGCCACATCAGACTCATACAGTAGAGGGCACCACTGAGTGTCTCAGTTGCTCCAGTGGCAATATCTAATGTCGAGGAAGAGGACAGATTCTATCCTTACTCCCTGTATTGACTCCCTCCCACCCCTGGCTCAGCGGTTCATTGGCAATTCATTCAATTTCCTCGAAACCTCCCAGCCTGCTGTTTTTCAGCCACAAACCTGCCAGTCTGCTGCCCAGTTGCCACAGAGGCCACTGCAGATGTATCTACAGGTAAACGAGAGGACCTATGGACAGATATACATCTTTCCTCAATGCTGCATCGATACCTGCCACACTTCTTTGATGAAGACTCCATGCAGCCACATCAGACAGTAGAGGGCACCACTGAGGTCTCAGTTGCTCCAGTGGCAATATCTATTGTCAAGAAAGAGGACAGATTCTATCCTTACTCCCTCCCACCACTGGCTCAGCGGTTCATTGGCAATTCATTCAATTTCCTCGAAACCTCCCAGCCTGCTGTTTCAGCCACAGAGTGCCCAGTTGCCACAGAGGCCACTGCTACCACAGCCACTGTCAAGGGAGAGAATCGATGGGCAGCTAGAAGTCTTCCTTCAGTGCTGCCTCCATGCCTGCCAACAGTCTTTGACGATGACTTCATGCCACCAGAGCAGACAGTAGAGGATACCTATGAGGTCTCAGTTGCTACAGAGACCACTGCAGGCACAGCTACTGTTGATTTTGGAGTGTACAGATCAGCAGCTAAATGCCCTGTCCCAATGCTGCCTCCAAGTCTGCCACTTGTCTTGAAGTTGACTACAAACTGCCAGGGGAGGCAGTAGAGGGCACCACCACCAAGTGTCCAGTTATCAGTGAAACAAACAATGATGTGTCCACTCACCTCAAAGAGGACATGGCAGCTGATCAAAGCCCTCCTGACCCTGCAGCACTGCCTCCAAGCTCGCCATGTATCCGAGACTCTGACCACAAACTGACCGAGGAGACAAAAGAGGATGCCACCGAGTCCTCCGTTACCACAGCGATCACTGCAGGCACATCCATTGTCCAGGGAGAGGACCTGTTGGGTGATAAAAGCCCGGCTCCAATGCTGCCTTCAAAGCTGCCACACATTCTAGACAATGACCACAAGCAGCCAGAGGAGGCAGTAGAGGACACCACCAAGAGTCAAGTGTCCAGGGAAGCGGCCGTTTTCCGTATCCACTGTCCACAATCTGCCAGGGGAGGCAGTAGAGGACACCAACAAGTGTCCAGTTGCCAGGGAAGCAGCCGTTTCCGTGTCCACTGTACACACAGAGGAGTTTTTGGCTGATAAAAGTCCTCCTGCACCTGCAACACTGCCTCTAATCCTGACCTGCACCCACAACAATGACCACAAACAGCTATGGAAGACAGTTGAGTGCACTACAAAGTGCTCAGTCGACACAGAGGCAACTGTTGCCATTTACACCTGGGATGATAAAAGTCCTCCAGGTCTGCAATGCATTCACAACAACAATGACCACAAGCAGCCAGAGGAGACAGTTGAGGACACCACAGAGTGCTCAGTTAACACAGAGGCAAGTGCAGTTGCATCCACTGTCAAGAGAGAGGAACTGATGAGTGATAAAAGCCCTGTCCCTAGCACTTCCTCCAAGCCTGGCATGCATCCATGACAAGGACCACAAGCAGCCAGAGCAGAAAGGGAAGGGCACTAGTGAAGAGGTGGATCGCTGCCCTCATGCTCACCAGCTGGTCCCAGATGCTAACTTAACTCTGGCAACCCCTCTGCTCTGCTTGGCCACTAAGACGCCTGTTAGAGTGAGAGCCTCCATATGCAGGTCAGAGGATGAGGAACCCAGGCCCTGGACGCTGGAAGAGGCAAAGGTAGGTGTCCTATTTTACACTACTACTCTACAGGGTTGGGGGTCTGTTCCATTTCAATTCAAAGCATTGAATTAAGTACTTCCTGAATTGACTGGAATTGAAATGGAATTGACCCCAACCCTGCTACTCTATGCTCATAGTATAAAACATCACCCCTTACTAGGGTTAACATTTGTATTACGTTTGGTGTGGACCCAGGAAGAACATCTATGGCTATTATAAAATCGGTTTGGGATACAAATAAACAAGTTACCTCAATTACTGTCCTCCAAATTGTGTGCCCCATGAGGCCATCAATGTATGTTGATCACTCAAATGTGTATTGAATGTGCCACATTGGAACAATATTACATCTAGAGTCAATGTCTTCCTGTTAGGATTATTGGAGGCATTGACATTGAGAGTGAAGAGAGGAGCGTCAAGGAGGAGGTGAGCCCGAGGGAGGGTTTGAAGCGTGAGGCGGACCGTGCCCATTCCAAGAGCTCCAATGGGACGGTTTCATCAGAGAGAGCAGAGACCATCCTGGGAAGAGAGTGGGCTTTCTGGCCATGAACCTCAAGCAGAAAGTCACGTTTTTAAAGATGGAGGAAAAAGAGAAAAATAAGAAACTGAATAAGATGTTGAACGGTGACGAGAAAGAGAGAAAGGAGATGAAGGCGAGAGAGAAAGAGCAAAAGAAAGCCATGAAGGCTGAAAAAGAGGGACAAGTTAGAACAGAAAAAGAGAGAGAAGGAAAGAAAAGAGAAGGAAAAGAGAGGAAAAGGCAGAGAAAAAGAGGTTAGAGGGGCTGATTAAGATACACAATGCCATGATGAAAGACAGGATTAAGAAAGAGAGAAGTGGTCTGAGGAGCTGAAAAAGAGAGAGAAAGCTGAGCTCCTGTAGATGGAGCGAAAGATTCATAAAAAGGAGGAGAAGAAGAGAGAAAAGAGGAGGAAAGAAGAGAGGAAGAGACTGGAGAAGAGGAAAAAGAGGGAGCCAGCTGGAGGTGGAACTGAGAGGGTGATAGAAGAGCAGGGAAGGGATGAAAGCTTGAAGATGGATGAGTAGACTGGGTAAGAAAGAGTGAGAAGGGAGATACTGTATTTTTGCATGCAATGAAAAACAAAGAATAAAAAAATAAATGTTTACTCTGTTTGTTTTTTGTCAAGGCATACCGTACAAAACATTATAAACACAAAATGTTTACCTTTCGCAAATTTGGGGAGTGTTGCACAGTTTAAATGTTGAATCCTAAATCGACACTAAGCACTCCTACATGTTGAAAGGATTGGATAGGTGTACATATAAATTAGGTGTAATATGGCAAACAAAGCCTATCAGAGGGAAAGGTAGAGCCATTACCAGTGTTTATACCTATGGGATAGGTAGAGAAAATTCTAAAACAAATCTCACAAGCTCTCATCCATAGTCAAATGAACTACTGTTGTCTGGAGTAATGCAGGTGTTGGTGACCTAAAGAGACCGCAAATAGCACAAAATAAGGCAGCAAGAAAGGTTCTGCAATGTGGTTATGAGATGTTCTCCATAGAATTACATGATGCACTCGAATGGCCAACTGTCAAGGAAATGATAAAAAAAAACACAAAAAAAACATTTTTCATAAAATGTACTGAAAGACCAACCGCTATATGTGATTAACTGGATATGGTCAAAGACGACTCGTAAAGGCAATAGGAATCTGGATCTGTTTCTGTGTCCTTTTCTTTTTACCTTGCTTTTGTTATTTTTTATTTTTTTAATGTTTTGTTTTTACATTCGTAAAATGTAATAATTACAAAAACATTTCATTTAAATTTAAATTTACATTTACATTTACATTTACATTTACGTCATTTAGCAGACGCTCTTATCCAGAGCGACTTACAAATTGGTGCATTCACCTTATAGCCAGTGGCATAACCACTTTATATATTTTTTATTATTATTTTATTTTTTTTGTTAGTATTTTTTTTGTATTAGTTTTTTTTTTTTGGGGGGGGGGGTAAGGATTACTTTATCCTATCCCAGGTATTCCTTAAAGAGGTGGGGTTTCAAATGTCTCCGGAAGGTGGTGAGTGACTCCGCTGTCCTGGCGTCGTGAGGGAGCTTGTTCCACCATTGGGGTGCCAGAGCAGCGAACAGTTTTGACTGGGCTGAGCGGGAACTATGCTTCCGCAGAGGAAGGGGAGCCAGCAGGCCAGAGGTGGATGAACGCAATGCCCTCGTTTGGGTGTAGGGACTGATCAGAGCCTGAAGGTACGGAGGTGCCGCCGTTCCCCTCACAGCTCCATAGGCAAGCACCATGGTCTTGTAACAGATGCGAGCTTCAACTGGAAGCCAGTGGAGTGTGCGGAGGAGCGGGGTGACGTGAGAGAACTTGGGAAGGTTGAACACCAGACGGGCTGCGGCATTCTGGATGAGTTGTAGGGGTTTAATGGCACAGGGCAGGGAGCCCAGCAAACAGCGAGTTGCAGTAATCCAGACGGGAGATGACAAGTGCCTGGATTAGGACCTGTGCCGCTTCCTGTGTAAGGCAGGGTCGTACTCTCCGAATGTTGTAGAGCATGAACCTACAGGATCGGGTCACCGCCTTGATGTTAGCGGAGAACGACAGGGTGTTGTCCAGGGTCACGCCAAGGCTCTTCGCACTCTGGGAGGAGGACACAACGGAGTTGTCAACCGTGATGGCGAGATCATGGAACGGGCAGTCCTTCCCCGGAGGAAGAGCAGCTCCGTCTTGCCAAGGTTCAGCTTGAGGTGGTGATCCGTCATCCATACTGATATGTCTGCCAGACATGCAGAGATGCGATTCGCCACCTGGTTATCAGAAGGGGGAAAGGAGAAGATTAGTTGTGTATCGTCAGCGTAGCAATGATAGGAGAGGCCATGTGAGGATATGACAGAGCCAAGTGACTTGGTGTATAGCGAGAATAGGAGAGGGCCTAGAACTGAGCCCTGGGCGACACCAGTGGTGAGAGCACGTGGTGCGGAGACAGCTTCTCGCCACGCCACTTGGTAGGAGCGACCGGTCAGGTAGGACGCAATCCAAGAGTGAGCCGCGCCGGAGATGCCCAGCTCGGAGAGGGTGGAGAGGAGGATCTGATGGTTCACAGTATCAAAGGCAGCATACAGGTCTAGAAGGACAAGAGCAGAGGAGAGAGCAATAATTAAACGTTGGCTAGCTAGCACAAAGTCAGTCATGCTAGCTACACAAGTGGACTACACATCTCGAATGTTCAGAAAGGGAAGCTTTACGTTGCAAAATTCTCATTGACTAAAATTATATTGTATTTAGCTGCTACAGTACTGCTAGCTGGTAGTGTTGGCTAGCTAGCAATGGCTGTGGTGTTGACTTTGTTTGAAAAATGGCGTCGCTGCGAACGAATGTAGCTGGCTAAAATGATATTGTATTTAGTTGCTACAGTACTGCTAGCTGGTAGTGTTGGCTAGCTAGCAATGGCTGCTGTGTTGACTTTGTTTGAAAAACGGCGTCGCTGCGAACGAATGTAGCTGGCTAAAATTATATTGTATTTAGTTGCTACAGTACTGCTAGCTGGTAGCGTTGGCTAGCTAGCAATGGCTGCGGTGTTGACTTTAAAAAGCGAATGAATGTAGCTGGCTAAAAGGATATTGTATTTAGTTGCTACAGTACTGCTAGCTGGTAGTGTTGGCTAGCTAGCAATGGCTGCGGTAACAGTAACATACTGTATCATTCAAATAAATATTATTTGTCTAATCATATTTTTTGCCTTTGAAGCTTAATATTTTGTAATATAATGTATGACTGACATGAGGGTAATCAAAGGGAGAGAGATAAGGGTAACAATGAAGACTTCTTCCATTACAGTTTCTAAGTAAGTGATGAGTAGAAGTGTACAGTGCCCTCCTGAATTATTGGCACCTGTCACGATCGTTGGAGGAAGTGGACCAATGCGCAGCGTGATTTTGCGAACATACTTATTTATTTCCACACGAAACAAAACAACAAAACGATACGTGACGTCCTTGGTAACAGACACTAACCATACACGGAACAAGATCCCACAAAACACTGTGGAAAACAGGCTGCCTAAGTATGGTTCCCAATCAGAGACAACAAGCAACAGCTGATACTCGTTGCCTCTGATTGAGAACCACCCCGGCCAACACAGAAACACATGAGCTAGATAATCAACCTAGAACACAAAACACATAGAAACAACACCCCTGGCTCAACATAACAGAGTCCCAAAGCCAGGGCGTGACAGTACCCCCCCCCCCCCCCCCCCAAAGGCGCGGACTGCGACCGCGCCAAACATAAAACCGAACAGGGGAGGGCCGGGTGGGCATTCCTCCTCGGAGGCGGTTCCGGCTCCGGGCTTGACCACCACCCTACGTAGCGCCCCTGGTCCGGTCTGGCCCCGCTGGCTGGAGCTGGACTGGACATCGGTGGAGCGGATTGCTTAGGCTCCGATGTGGAGCAGCTGACCGGTACCTGACCAGGCACCGGTGACCCAGGCACGGGCTGTGCCGGACTGACGACGACGACGCGCACCACAGGCTTGGTGCGGGGAGCAGGAACGGGCCGGACCGGGCTGACGACGCACACCACAGGCTTGGTGCGGGGAGCAGGGACGGGCCGAACCGGGCTGACGAAGTGCACTACAGGCTTGGTGCGGGGAGCAGGAACGGCCGAACCGGGCTGGCGAAGTGCACTACAGGCTTGGTGCGGGGAGCAGGAACAGGCCGGGCCGGGCTGGCGACACGCACCATTGGCTTGGTGCGGGGAGCAGGAAAAGGCCGGGCCGGGCTGGCGACGCGCACCATTGGCTTGGTGCGGGGAGCAGGAACAGGCCGGGCCGGGCTGGCGACGCGCACCATTGGCTTGGTGCGGGGAGCAGGAACAGGCCGGGCCGGGCTGGCGACGCGCACCATTGGCTTGGTGCGAGGGGCAGGAACAGGACGGACCGGGCTGGGAACACACACCACTGGCCTTACCCGGGGTTCAGGAACGGGCCGGACCGGACTGGCAACACACACCTCAGTACCTCTCGCCGTGCCTCTACATTTTCCTTCCCTCTACTCGCCAATGGCTCCCGTAACCCGGTGGCCTTCTCTCCTCGTCCACTAACTCGCCCCTTATCTGCCTCCAGCAGCCCCGTCGTCCACGGTGTGAGCCCCCCCCCCCCCTATTTTTTTTTTTGGGGGTTTGTCTCTCTCCCCCGTGGATATGGCCTCCATGGCTCTCGCCAGACTCTCCAGCCTCTGCTCCCAAGTCCCAACCTCTCTCCTCCTCACGCGGCTTGACCCAGTCGAGGTGGATATCCGCTAGAGTTACCTCTGGCGTTGGCTCCTGGACACGCTGCTTGACCCAGTCGAAGTGGATATCCGCTAGAGTTACCTCTGGCGTTGGCTCCTGGACACGCTGCTTGGCCCAGTCGAAGTGGATAGCCGCTAGAGTTACCTCTGGCGTTGGCTCCTGGACACGCTGCTTGGTCCAGTTTTGGTGGGATCTTCTGTCACGATCGTTGGAGGAAGTGGACCAATGCGCAGCGTGATGAGTGAACATACTTTTAATTTAGATTCACCACACGAAGAAAACAACAAAACGTTCGTGACAGAAGATCCCACCAAAACTGGACCAAGCAGCTCCTGGACCAAGCAGCGTGTCCAGGAGCCAATGGTGCGCGTCGCCAGCCCGGCCCGGCCTGTTCCTGCTCCCCGCACCAAGCCAATGGTGCGCGTCGTCAGCCCGGCCCGGCCTGTTCCTGCTCTCCCCGCACCAAGCCAATGGTGCGCGTCGCCAGCCCGGCCCGGCCTGTTCCTGCTCCCCGCACCAAGCCAATGGTGCGCGTCGCCAGCCCGGCCCGGCCTGTTCCTGCTCCCCGCACCAAGCCTATAGTGCGCTTCGTCAGCCCGGTTCGGCCCGTCCCTGCTCCCCGCACCAAGCCTGTGGTGCGCGTCGTCAGCCCGGTCCGGCCCGTTCCTGCTCCCCGCACCAAGCCTGTGGTGCGCGTCGTCAGTCCGGTCCGGCCCGTTCCTGCTCCCCGCACCAAGCCTGTGGTGCGCGTCGTCAGTCCGGCACAGCCCGTGCCTGGGTCACCGGTGCCTGGTCGGTCAGCTGCTCCACGTCGGAGCCTAAGCAATCCGCTCCACCGATGTCCAGTCCAGCTCCAGCCAGCGGGGCCAGACCGGACCAGGGGCGCTATTGGGGGATTGTTGGAGGGTGGTGGTCAAGCCCGGAGCCGGAACCGCCTCCGAGGAGGAATGCCCACCCGGCCCTCCCCTGTTCGGTTTATGTTTGGCGCGGTCGCAGTCCGCGCCTTTGGGGGGGGGGGGGGGTACTGTCACGCCCTGGCTCTGGGACTCTGTTATGTTGAGCCAGGGTGTGTAGTTTCTATGTGTTTGGGTTATAGGTTCGTTATCTAGCTCATGTGTTTCTGTGTTGGCCGGGGTGGTTCTCAATCAGAGGCAACGAGTGTCAGCTGTTGCTTGTTGTCTCTGATTGGGGACCATACTTAGGCAGCCTGTTTTCCACAGTGTTTTGTGGGATCTTGTTCCGTGTATGGTTTGTGTCTGTTACCTAGGACTTCACGTATCGTTTTGTTGTTTTGTTTCGTGTGGTGAATCAAATTAAAGTATGTTCACTCATCACGCTGCGCATTGGTCCACTTCCTCCAACGATCGTGACAGCACCAGAAGGAAATGTGAACAAAAAAGGCTGTGAAAACATGTCATTGTGGTCTATCAGCTTGATCTTACTCAAAAGATCATATGAAACTACCCTTTAATTGAGTAAAAATTGTTGAAATAGAAAAATAATCGTCATCAAGATATCATTATGTTATTCAAAAACATGCGTGTCACAATTATTGGCTGCCCTATAAATTATTTTGAACAAAATCTAATTGAGTGCATTTGTAAAGTATTCAGACCCCTTGACTTTTTCCACACTTTGTCTTATTCTAAAATTGATTAAATTGTTTTTTTCCTCATCAATCTACACACAATACCCCATAATGACAAAATG